>OY776303.1:19056861-19573886 GCA_963675345.1 Trididemnum clinides
GGACTCTAACGAAGAAAACCACCATTTCTGATCATAATGGCAGTCTTTAAAGTTTTGTGAAAACTGTACGTTTTTTGACCAAAGTTTTGATTAGTTTACAAAACATCTTTACGAAAAGAAAAAATCTCTAATCAAAAAACATCACAAAAGATTTACGCAAATAGCCAACTTCTAAAATGTGGTTATTTTCGTTGATGCATTTTATTATTCGTTTTCCACCCGAGGTGCTCGGCTGGCCACGGCATCGGCTGAAAGTTATTTTAAAACTAAAGCTGACAATTTTCGCGACCGTCCTAGGTGCCAAGGACTCCATATCAACACCACTTCGGTTACAATGCATGTACATGCAAGTTTTAGAAAAATCACTATTGATTTGTTCAGAGGGTAAAACTTTAATCTAACGTTGCTAATTGTGCACCGTCAGACGACGCAATGTGATTGTAGGCAGCGGCATGCGAAATCCTTTATTCAGGTGGGGGGGAGCCGGGGAAAATTCTTAAAACAATTTTTGCACGATTCCAACTTAGTTTTATTTTTGTGCTGATTTTTGCAAGCTGGCTTGTGTCCTCAGTTTTTATGTCTTGGACTAGCTGCCACAGAATTTAATGCCCAAAGTTTTGCAGTAGGCATAGAACGATTCATGGCGTGCGGCCTATGTCAGTAATAGTTAAAATTTATCTTAGCTCTTTTATAGGCCAATTAAAATTATGCTTCATTTATTTGTTTGAGCTGTCACAGATTAAGAAAAAAGCGATTTAGTCAAATTAAAGGGCACTAGAAAGGGTACAAAGGTGAGCTGAAGCTGCGGCTTCGGCAATATTGCTCAACTTGGCATCTAACAACAGACAAAAATTTACAGTATAACAAAAAATAGACAGAAAATAACTAGCCTAGCAGACTAGGCTTAACCTGATACGAGAAAACAACAAAACGTGATCTTCACTATAACAGTGCGTAAAAATAACAAAAAGAGATCAACAACTGGAGAATGAACTAAATATGAAAAAGTTAAAAAGTCCCAGAGATATTTCTTCTTTTAGGTGTTAGAGAAATACGTAATCTTCTTGCACAAGGGTTCAAATATTAATGAATCAAAAATGTGTTTGTAAATGTGGCAGAGCGATAAGTTGATAGTCGTTGCTGCTATGAGGAGTTACGAAGTCAAGGTTTAGTTTATCTTGGAGCACTACAGAATCGCTCTGCCGATGTAACTTAAGGAAGTAGTTAGCAAGTATCGCAGTATTTTCGCGATTTTAGGAAAAATATTATTTGCAATTGAAGTGACCGTGACTGCGATTATGTAGATAAGTGGTGCTATTTCGTATGGTAAACAAGCAATTATTTGACGAGGAACAATACTTGGTAAAAACTTTAATTGCTGCTGCGGTTTCTCAGGGCTGATATGAATAAAATATTTTCTAAAGTCTACAAGGATATGATTTGAAAACTTCAGTCAATTATTTTCTTTTTAGCAGGGGTCAATCATAACTTCTTTGATTGTAGCTGTTGGTCTAGGGACTTTTTAATTAAATAGCGAAAAAGGGCTATGCAACGTTTATCAAATGTTGAAAAACACTCAATTTTAGCAGACTCGCGAAGAAAACGAAATCAGTGAAATGAATTTGTACTCATTTAAACAAAGAGGTATAGTGTTGTTACGATCTCTTTTTGAGTCAATACTTTTGCTTTTGTGACTTTGCTCTGCCTTAAAGTAATGAAATCAGCGCAAATCATTTCACTGAGTAGTCTGCGCAGCAACGCTAAAGCTTGATATGCTGTATCTTAGAGATAAGCTACTTGGATTCTGCAACTTAACTGCCAAATGTTCACGAATTTCAAATATGGCACGAGCAATGCAAAGACTAAGTATACTTTTTACTACTGCTATTTTTTTAATAACCCCTTAGATACTGCACGAGCGTCACCAAAATATGCTTTGTCTATAAAGATCTTTTCGGAAAATTTATCAACTCAGATTACTTTTTAAAAGTTGACTGGACTCCATTTATACAAGCAGTCCGTCTAGCAGGGAAAATTATTGCAAGATTTGAAAATATCCCTGTTGTATTTTTGTTGTCTTCGCATTGGAGTAAAGCTTGAATGCCGTGACACAAAGTTTTATGCTCCTGCAACTTTTTGTAAGATTCTCTTACAAAATTTGCAGTTTTTCAAACGAACTCCAGCGCATTACGGGATAACACTAAAATAGGGAAATCCAGATTTACGGAAAAATGGAAAAAATGCCAACTTAATTACGGAAATTCATATTACATGCAAAATTACGGAAATAAGAAAATTCTCTCTAAACAAAGGAATTACCGATTTACGGAAAAACTACCAACTAAAAAAGTACTGCCATCGCAGAAGTACGGAAATTTACGGAAGTCGATAAAAACTAAAAGTATAACCACCCAATTACATAAAAATATGTAACAAAGTTGAGTCAAACTTAAGCATTTTCTTAAGATTTCGTATTTTTGCAATTATCCGTAATTTAGTAGGCGTTTTTCTGTATTTCCGTAAATTTCCGTATTATGGTGTTGCCCGCATTAGGCGCCAATGCTTTTTCTCTGGTAACTTTTCGCTAAATAATTTCAAACCTGCGATTTGTGCAGTGAAAATAATGTACGTACTGTAAAGATACTCTGGCCTTAAAATTGCTTGAGTTTCTCGCCAAATTTCATTCATGCTAAAAGTACCATAAAATCCGAGTCCACAACATTTGTTAGAATCAATGTCAAATTCACGACATGTATTTATTATAGAAGTAGCTATGGTTCTGCTGCTGCAGTATTAACATCAAAGAAACCAACAAAAAGTCATGAACTTGAAAGTCCCTTTTAACAACCCAAAAACATTATATTGCTGGTTCCAAGTGGTTAGAATAGATAGAGAGCGTCTAATAAGCGAGAAACAAAACAACAAAGCAAGTGCTAAAGGCGCAAGGCTTCCGAAGGAAGCAATGCTATTGAGAGATATTTTCAAATTTACAAAGCAATCCCTGGACGCGTTTCGTCCTTTTGGACTCATCAGCAGGGCTTGCCAAAGGCCAAGAGATCTCCCCCAATAGCATTAACTTTGACTTTTATAAAATAAATCAACACAAAGCACAAGACTTACGTGCCGTTTACTTTTGAACGAGGTTCGTTTTGACGTACTGTTATCCGCTCAACTATGTACTAAAACTGATATCCTGTTTTTGAGAAGTAATATCTTGGGTCTCATCGGCTGAGAAACTGAAGAATTCTTTACTTTTAACGGAACCGTTACTTCATTTCGCTCAGGTTCTAAAAACAAGTCAAGAATCTCGTTTTGGTTGTGATTTGACTACTAGTTGTCTCTGCTTTTCATCCATTCTTTCAGGGCTGAAATATCACTACTTGTCATTATCAACAACTCAATAAAATAACTCTCGTATTCAACATTTCCTGCTAATGCAAGACTTTGCGAGCCAAATACTGTGCAGCATTATATATTGCTGTCAATGCTCGAAGATTTACAGCTTGCTTCTCTGCTACGGCCGAAAAATTCGCAGCGGCAACCGAAGATTTTTTATGTTTTGAAGAGCGATTGTTGCGCATTGATGGTGTTCGGTTGTTTGGTGCTTAGTGAAAACATTTGGGGATTTTTTAAACTAAATTCCTTGAACAAAAGCCATCTTAATTTCCTGTTAATTAAATCTTTGAACAATATCAAATTCATTTGATGTACCAGCTGTGCTGAGTAGAAATTGAAAAGCATTAAGACAATGCAGGCAAAATGACGTTTGTCTTTCAATGCCACTCCTAAAAAATTAAACGACCGTGTTTGATATGGTTTTTGAGGTAGGCTCTCAAATACAGTTGAAGAAGAGGCATTAGACACAGCTTGTCGAGCTTCTAATGACTGCATTGCTATCGGAAGTAAAAATTTCGCATTTCCTGCTGATGACTTCGATTGCTCGAAACCAGTGGGCAAGTTAGGTGTTACTACATTCAAATTACCTCCAGAAAAAATTTTATCGAACGCCTTTAAGTCTTAATGTGGCTCAGATGATAAAAGGTAGCTTTTTTTCCAATTTGAACTGCGGTGTTCGATGATGGAAACTACGTTCTAATCAGAATGTAAGCAGAATCGAAACTACGTTGTAATTGCGTGTTACAAGCAGGAAACATTTTAGCTATGTTTCTGGATTATATTGGACTATGCTGGCTACATGTCTTTGCCATTGACTTCAACTTGCTAGTTTTGGGATGCGTACCCCCAAGAGCGTCGGCAGGAGAGTAGCCCCATCCGGAATTAAAATAACTAAAATATTCTATGGTAAACACGCTTTTATGGAAAGTAGATTAATAACAAGAAAAACCAATTACAGCGGCATATATTGTTGCCCCCCGGAAAAAAGTTTTTGCCGACGCCCTTGAATACTTCAACACTATAGTGGCGCTAGGCTAGTAGCAGGGAAAACAATATCAATAAAATAAATGTCACAAAACCACCATACAGTAAAAAAAAAAGCATACAGAAATGCAAATAAACTAGTAAGCCTCTTGATCATTTGCATTTTTTTTCTTAAGATGATTGAATTTATCATTTTGGGAAGCTTGAACAAGCACTCATGTAATAAATTTCAAAGTGCTTCTTACTTTATTAGTAGGCCACATCTGCTAATGAGTCAAGTCAAGCACTCATAGAAATATTAACATCCATCATAGGAGAAACCTCTTTATTGACGTAAGCTACCTGTACCAAACTCGTGTTGGCCTAGTTTAGTGCTTTTAAACTGGGATTGCGCGGAAACCTAGTGTTCCGCAAAACAGTTAAAGAGATTCTGTGAGCTTTGAGGGTTCCACAAGGATTCCTCCTCCTTGGTTTTCATTTGGAAAAACAAAACTTTTTTAAAATTTTTTGAGAGTGATTTGGCCAACCTTAACAACTTTAGTGTAAACACGGGATATAACAACTGTGCATTTTGTTTGATTTCAAGCATAACAATTTCATTTCAATGGCTATTGCGTCACAACTACACAGCAAAGGGAAAAGTTGATTTTCCCGAAAAAATTAAAAAGCAGCAGTTGGATTTTTCCAAATGGCTGCAGAATACGATGCGCAGGGCTTCCATCAACCTCGAACAAAAATTAAGGACAACTGGAAACAAATATTTTTTCTACTACTTTTTAAAAATTTCGATCAGAATTTATTTGCCAAATATGAGCATATATGTGTTCATATTGGGTTGGATATTCTTTTCGGGGATTTTTGAATAGTTGCCTGAAATCACAGAGCAGCCAGCCAAAATAATTGGGTGAATTCTAATTGCAAATTTCAATTTAGAATGAGATAAGAAACGTTTACCTTGAAATAAACGCAAGTAGTTGCATATCGCTGAAAACAAAACAAAATAAGTAAGTACTGTCAAAAATAGGGACATTTTTCAGAAGTACGAACACATTATTTTAAAACGTTGTCCTTCAGAGTAATATCGGTGGGGAAGCCCTGACAATAAGAATAGGTTTTTACTTCCGCAAGAAGCTGTGATGTTTGTATTCTAATCTATAATTGGTATGGAACAAAGAGAGGGCTCTCAAAAATTTTGTTAGCTACGTACTTTTTAGCTGAGCCAAAATGTAAGGCGTACCCCTGCAAAAGAATATAGCATAAGCGAAATTCAATTTCATAAAGTAGATTACCAGAAACAAGGTCTTCAAGTGGAGAAAAAGCGTAAGCAATGGAGCACCCAAGAATATAATGTTTTTCGTGAAAAAAATGGGTAAAAAAACTGCTTTCATAAAGTTTATCATCAAAAATAACAAAGCAAAAAGGTCTTCAAGTAGAAAATAGATGGAAGTAAAGAACAGGCATAGGTTGTTTTTAAAAATCTTTGATGTGCCTGGACGAAAAACTGGCTCAAATACCCCCAAAATAACTCTTGAGCACACCGTTTTGAGAAACCCTTAACTAACATTTTCACACAAGAAACCAGAGCCTATGTATCTTTAATGAATTTTAAGTGATGGGGGTTCCATGACATTTGTAAAAATATAGCAGGGGTTCCACGACGCCACAAAGGTTGAACAGCACTTGTCTGATTGCTTTAAGTTCTTAACCGCTAATAGTAGATTTAAATTTTATAGACTCGCCTCTCATTGACATTTTGCTCCTGCACCAGCACTGATTCTCACGTCATGAAACATTGTAATCGTGACTAATTTTCGAACAGCTCTTTCGAACTGCCTTTTGAACAACTTTCGAACTGCCTTTCGAACAGCGATTGTTTTTATAGATGGTCCATGATCTAGAAATTGTACACCTGCAAACAATGTAAAAGGCATCACTTGAACCTCCTGTGAAAATTGGCATTACAAAGTATAATTGCCAACATGATTGTTTCGCAAAACGCATGAAAGCTCTTTGTAAAATAATTGCCATAGTTTCTTATAAAAGCGTAACAAAAAAAAATCTACGCATTGGTCGATAGCCTTGCGACAAATGTTTCAATTGAAAAAGCAAAATAGTTAATAATTTCCGGATATTAACCCTTAAAAGTGAGAAAGAAATATATTGATAAAGTATACTTAGTATGAAAAACATTGATTTGCTGATTTATTTTTCAAGGTGGGCCAAAGCTGTTGTGGTCCTCCTTGAAAATTTAATTGAGGCTGCGGCCTCTCGCCACGCAATTTACTGATTGTAGACCAAAAAACCACCACTATTCAGGGATTCAAAGAAAGCAGATTTTGAAAAATTATTCCTTTCATAGTTCCCCTTACTTTGTCCCATGTTTATCTTTAAACACAGTTTTAACAGACAGTCTTGAATCTGTGATGTAATAATGAAACAACCATTCAACAAGTAAAATTGACTTTGAGCAAACTGCAGACAGTGACACTGTTTCGACCTATTAGGTCTCTTCAGCGCAGTTAATGACCGACAAGAAGTTAGAGGCTTTAAATAAAGCATGGCTTAGACCGTCACATTTGTGGGACCTTTGCTAGGTCCACTATAGTGGATGGTCTGTCTGCAGTTTGCTCAATGTGCATCGCTGCCCTCTTATATTACTTTACAATTAACTTATTTGTCCACTTTATTTTAAGCTAATGAAAACAGGAGCTATCAATTATCAAAGAAACAGCGATCCGGTGGGCGCTAGTGGGCCCTAAATTTTTTGATGGGGTGGGATTGGGGGGATTACGGTTTTATCCCATTTTTACCGAGTCTCTACCCTATTTTGAGTATGTAATCAAAATCAGCTTTTATCCAATGCTGATAACTTTTTACATATTCTCTACATTTGCTAAATTGTCAGGGAAATCAAGGCATTTTTGTCGATGTGTTAAAATCGTAAGCAATTATTTGCTTTGATGTCTTCATCTAGCCAACGCCACTGCCTCTAATTTCTACCCTTTTTATTCACAGACCTTTTCGACAATATAAGCCAGCAGAGTTGGAAACGGGCCGGGTTTTTCTGGTCGGGTTCGGGTTTAAGTTCTAAAAAATTTTCGGGCCGATTTCGAGCCCGTATGCAAAATTTTTTCACAGTAGGCTTGTAAAGAGTCGTTCGGGGAATTAAAATTTCGGGCCTAAGTCGGGCTGCAAAATAAATGTAGGGTTCATGCTTGTACTTTCGGGTTCGGGCCTTACAATTGGGCCCGTTTCCAACTCTGAGCCAGCCAGCAAAATCACGAGAGAACAACTTTCCAAAAAAATGATCAACCAACACAACAGTCAGGAGTGCTGTCGTCAAGTTGGGGTGCTGCGAAAAAATTTATCGTCCTCGAAATGTGATTTCACCAGAATGAAGAACTCATTAGTATCACAATTTAAAAATTTTTCAACCGTTTTGAAGACCACCTGAAACTTTTTCGCTGACCTCAAGTTCAGAATCGACGATGAATATTGTTAACCCTGCATTTGCAAATAGCATGCAACAGTTATCAATGGGGTTATAAATTTTCATTTGTGTCCGATTTTCTGCAACTGTTGTACAGTAAAAACTAAGTAATGTAACACAAATAGTCACTATGAAGATGACGTTTACTACTCTGAAGCAGAAAAAGCTTATGCTAGGGCTAAGGTATAAATTTAGGTCTATACTGAACTGCATCAACTAAAAAATAATGATAAATTTGCTCTTTTTCTAATTTTAGCAAACTGATCTTCGCTTGTTAAAGGATCAGTTGTAGCTGAAACCTAGCGGTAAAGCACAGCAAAAAAGAAAATTATTTAGGCAAAGAACTATGTATTACGACATTACTTCTCAAGAAAAGATTTCTATCGGTGAATACTCTGGCAACTATTTCTGAAAGGATTTACTGTTGGTGAATACACCTTTTAAATTAATTACTATTCAAACGAAAAATTTTCTGCGTGTTTTAATAAAGATATACTGTATAACGCTATTTGATCTCACTTATATTTCTACTGCGTATCCATTGCCACTTCTGCTACAAAGAATATAAGTCACGGCGGGTAATCATCGACTAACCAAATTATCAAAAGGCGTCTCTAAACTTTCTTCGATAACGTGACGCAACGTAGACGTAATACGACGTAAATTTTTCTCAACTTTCGCATATCTTGAGTATTTCAGCATGTATAAAACTTTGATTAAATCAACTTTGGTTAAATGCATATCCTGCAAGTCGAATGACGCCATTTTGAAATAACTTATTCTGACTAAAAAGACATAGTAGTTTCGTAAAATGCTTTTTGTTGCAAAAATAGTTGGCCAGCTGCATTTAAATAGTAAAAAGTTTTATTCTCAAGCAATTTAGTTACATGTATAATTAGTAATTACCTATTAGCATTTGGCAACAACTTAGAATAGGATCAAAATGACTTACACTAAGAATATTGCAGTCTTATGGCTAGGGAATTTAACAATAAAGTGCATTATTCTAACTTCAGTGTCTTAAGTTGTTTTTTGGTTGCTAAGTTAAGGATGAGAAATTCGAAACAGCGGATATATAAGAAATGCTTCAAAAAAATTTTGAGCCAATACAAAGTTTTAAAATGACCGTAAATGCAACAACTTTTCCAAGAAAAAATATTCGTCTATTTTGTTGATATTTCGACACCCACTTTTATTTCTACCCTGCAATTCAAAAAACCTATAACTTAACTGTTTAATTCAGAATTGCGAAACACACTACTAGGAAATTTTATTAGTTTTTTGCACTTCATTTGAAAAAACAGTTTTATGTTTTTAAAAGCATGCAAACCTGAGAACTTCAAATTAGATTTTTTGATGTTTCGGCCCGATGTATTGCTGTTGAATATGGGATATTCGACAAATTTTCTGATAAAAGTTTCGATACTGTTTTAGATTGAGCTGAGACATGTTAGGATTATCATTACTTAGTTAATATTTATTAATTGTGCTTGTTTTATGACGCAATAGCGAATCTGCTCTATGATTGGCCAAATATGTATCACCTCATTCTGGTTCCAGAATTTTTAAATTTTGGCGACAAGAAATGCGTCAACAGGACAACGAAACGACGCAGATCCCAGAGATCAAAGTCCGCGCACAAGGTCGTCCCAATCGCTTGGACTTTGGGTGGTTACGAAACACAAAGCCAATAGAACGTTCTTGCGAGAGAAAAAAGATTTTCCCTCAAGGACAACAAACAATAATGTCTTTAAAAATCATTGTGCAATTATTAGCAGGATGATTGACAATAAAAGCTTAATAACGGGCTTAGAGAAAATGAATAGCAGTAAAATAGTTTGAAAGTATATAAGTGCAGAAAAAAATAAAGTCTGTCAAACAACCTGTTTGTTTGGGAAAGTAGTTTAAGAAAGTGGAGAAATACAGTCTGTCAAACAACTTGTTTGTTTGAGAAAGTAGTTTCAGAAAGTGCACCTTAGGTAACAATCAGGCTAAACACAAATAGGCTCAGAGTTGGAGACCAAGCGCATAAATATTTTTGTTTTTTTAGCGAAGAAAATTTTTGAAATTAATATAGCGCGAGAAATGTTTAACTCAATGTCGTTTTGACGCGTTTTCCACTTATGTGAACCAATTGTAAGAGTTGAATTTCGTTTTGCTTCTTCATTCAACTTTTGCCTTTCAAATTCGCTACCAGAATAAAGGATTACGTGGGGTCGCCATCTTCCTTTCCATATAGCCACTTACCCTTTATTTAAATGCGCCACAGTAGAGATTAAAGTTGCAGAATGATACCGCAGGTCGTCAGGATAATTTCTTTGAGAGTGTTGATGAAATAGACAACAGTATGCAGAACAACTCAAATTTTGATCACAGTGACCCATGGTTCCAACAAAAAACAAACTATCAATAAATTGCACATTTGATTCTTCGATTGTTCGTGTCTGTAGCGCATGAAGGCGAAGTGCAGTTACTTTTGAATTTTGGCGCAAGCTTATCTTGCTCCAGATATGTCTAACTCTAAAAAGATTGCGATCTCAAAATGCCCTGGCCACCGAGATTGCAAAAACAGCTCACCACCATCATCACCAGTGCAAGCTACTACAAGCGATTAGACGAATATACTGGAATTGATTGCATTCCAGTGCTGCGCGGAAACGAAAATTTTTACTCCGTTCCAAAAAAATGCTATCCTAGTCTTCAAATCCGAAGTAGAAGCAAAAATTTTTTGTTACCGAGCAAAATTTGATTCTATGTCTTATCATATTCGGAAGAATTTATGCACGGCGAATTTTCAAATATGCTCTGCTATTTGTACATCAAGTATCCGCTGTATCCATCGATCTCTCTTTTTATTGAATGGATTGTTGTCTTCGCTTTACAACGCTTTGCTATTCAATTATCCGCTTTCAAAAAGATTTGTTCCAGTCCAAATTCAGACAACTTTAAAATACGAAAATGCAAAAATTTATTTTGAAATATGGAATTACGGAATTACGGAAATACGGTAATTCATACAAAAACATGGAATTAAGGAAATAAGGGAATTTTTTCCAAACGAAGGAATTACTGAATTGCCGAAAAATTACCAACTAAAGAAGTACTGAAATTTGGCAGAATCCATTTTATGGTGAAACTCTGAATTATGACGTGCAAAACATTTTAGCATCGTTGGATCTTTTACGCCAAAATTGCCATTTTGGAAATTGTTTTGCACATTTCTAGTTGGCGACTATGCATAAAATTCTCTTTATACAAAATATATACGGGACGGATTTACTGTTTATCTACAGAGTTTTCCTACTATTTGTTTTAAATAATTGCTACTATCACCAACAGCCTTGACCTTGCTAATCAAGCAAAGTTGTTTTTCGTAAAACTATGCTCAGTAACCCTTGGGTCGTGCCAAAAGATATTTGCTTTTGTTATAGTACAATGCTGCATTTATACCCTGTTGCAAGCAGCATTGCGAATACCCAGAAAAACGTCGGGATGCAAGATATGACTCTTCACTTGTTATAATGACTTGATTACATTTTAGTACTCTTTTATGTTTAAAATTTAGAATTAGATAACGAAAGCTATGGCACGTTTTGTGACTTTAACTTGACCATTACGCCAGTTTGAATAGACGAAATTGTTTTAATAAGTTTGCTCGAATTCGCTAAATCGACGAATAAGGTTTAAAAGTTGTTTTTCTTAAAGGTGTTACGTAATTGCAAGAAAATAAAAATTCTGGTGTTTGTGTTCAAAGAAAAACCAAAGCATTATGAATGCCTCAAGATTCAGGGGGTTAAATGTCGTTCTGATACTCTTTGCTGCATTTGCTGTAAGTCTATTTTTGGTTAAAGTTCATGCAATATGCTTTTACCAGGCAGCCACAAAACAACTTTAGCTCTGTTTTCAGTGCAAAGCTTGTAATTAACTCTGCTTTGAGGTTAAATTAGTTCAGCACAGAGTAATCAGGCATGAAAATATTTTTAACTTCAGTGGAATTTCAAGTGACAGGAGACTTTAGATTGTCAGATTCTTATCCAAAAATTTCTGGTTCTAAAATTTCCAAAAAAATAAAAGTTATCGCCCAAAAAGTTGGCTCAAATATTCATTTCTTGAGAACATCTGGCCTACGCTGAAAACTACCGCAAAATTTCGGTAAACAGTGCAAGATGTTGAGGTATATTCCCAAATTCCTCTTCTCTCTACCTTGAAGTATCCCGATACACTTGGGGCATATGAGTAGCCTACATTACTTGTTTTTGACTAAGAGCAAGTGCGTTGCCAAGAAAATTTTCATTTAAGCGTTTTAGATGTAATTACAGTTTATTCAACTTGTCGCACACGAGACTACCGAAGTGCTTTGCCTTGGATACAGCAACATAGAAACCATCCAAATACATTAGATAAATATCATAAGTATTAAACCCACAACCTCACGAATTTGAATTAACAGCTCAGCGCTGAATCGCTGTGAAGTTTCACAGATATTCGATTAGATTCTACACATCTTAAAGAAACCGATGTTTCAACGTTTTTCCGCAACTCTATCTACTGTAAACATTGACCCCTGTGCTTGATGCCCACATTGAGCCCACTTTTAAGCTAACACAATGAAGATGCTTCTGAGTAATTTCCTTTGCGAGGCAGTCCAGTCGAAAGTATTCCAACCAAATCGTGATGCAGTTTTTCAATTGGTCAAACGCAAAAGCTTTGAAGCAAATTAATACAGCAGACGTAAATGGTACTCTTATTACTCTTGTGGGAGTGGCTTAAATGCTGTAAGTTTGTATAAAAAAATAATGACGCCGCAATACCATTCGTAATGAGTGTATCATGAAAAGCTTTACCTAGGTTTTGAAGCTATTGCAAAGTTTTATCAAACATGATACAATTACTTTTAATTGTCACTTTTTTTAGTTGATTGAAGGTGAAATATATACGCCCATTCACGAGAAGGGCTGGTGTGCGATGTACGGACAATGTGGATATAATATGAATTTAACCACTCCATCACTCAGAGGTAAAAATCTTGCAAATTTACAAACAGCGTCATCAAAGTAATTGATTCACGTTTTGATTGCATTTTTATCCTCCAGGTTTTGGATCGATGGCGTTGAGTGTTTGGTCAGTTGTCCTGTATTCCCCAAGAGGGATAAAGAAGTTGAATTTCACTTTTATGTAGTTTTGTTTCTTAATGTCGTACACCAAACAACTCTGCTACAAAATTCGAGTAAAAAGCTTTCAAAGAGACAGATAAAAATGTCTTCAAATTGTTGTAAAGATGAATTCAATCAAGTTTCTAAGCTAGACGCCTTTCAAATACAGACACGTGACCACAAGGTTACGTCCTGGTCAGTTTTCGGAGTTTCCAAATTTTCCGCCTTCCATTTAAAATTTTATAGTTTGCAGCTTGGAAGTCACCAAAACAGGCCTTCTGTTGCTAGGCACTAAAAGCAAAATATTTATAAACATGCGTTTAGCCAGAAAAATTTGAAAAATACTTGATTTGATTTTTCGCTTTCTGCGATGACGTCACATTTGAGTTCTATTGTAAGCGTTAGCAGCTTGTTAGTGGGCACTGCGGAACTACAGCATCCCCTTAGAATTCATATACACACGAAATTATGAAGATTATATATACATACGAGAACATTAGACTTTAAGTATGATTGTTAATAATTTTCAAACCTACAATTAAGTTTGTTACCACTCTTTTGTTTCTGTAAGTAAACAAAGCAAAAGTTAAAACAATATGTGGAAGTGCGTGGCTCAGCAGTTCCAATTTATTAGCAGGGTTTTGGGAGGGTATAGTGATAGCCAGATCACGCGTAGATGTGACGAGAGCAATGCGCTTTGAGCAGTGCTGATTCAGCTGTTGCAGAGAAAGGTGTGTTTGGTCGGTTGTTGTGGGAGAGGGTTTGGTTCGAGCTTAGCAATACAGTATGGGCAAAGCTCTAATCTCTTACTAATCAAGCATTGATGAATTTCAAAACAAAACGATGATGGAAATACGTCCACAAACACACCTTCCACTCCAACACCTTATCCTCAAGACGCAGTGCGCTTGTTATTATGCGTAGCCTGGCTATTTCAATACCTCCCCAAAACCCTGCTCATAAAATCGGAACTGCTGAGCTCCGCAATTCCACATATTGTTTTAATTCATTCAGTTTGAATACCAGAAAAGTTACCGCGGGCATCTACTAGATACGACATTTATTTGAATTGTTATCAAATCTCATTTATATATTTAAGTGCATGTGTGTGCCATCAAAGCATTTACAAAACTATGTAGCAGCACCCCAACAAATGATAGCCACGAGCCGCCACTGGTTCCAAGTAAGGTAAGTAACTTTCACTTTGCTCCTAGCTTGGCTATGTCGCTGCGGGTAAATAGCAGTTTTCAAGCTGGGGCTCGAGAACGCATTTAGTCGGGAGCCAGTACTAAAGTACGTCCAAGTGGGCCAACAATCTCACCGAAAAATATGATGCCTTCTATGACTCAAGAAAATTTTTCTATTTTTGACACTAATATCTATCAGCACGCTATTGTTTTAAAATAAATTTTTAGCGTATATTGTTTTTGATTGTGTGCGGGTTGTTCGTACACAATGATTCGCTTATTTTCCGTATTTTTAACTTCGTGGTTAATGCATTTCTTGCAATAAAACAAAATGATTTGTAAGAAGGGCTAAATCTTTTCTTTGCAGGTGACATGAGTTGTGTGAACAACATTCCCGCTACTGAAGTGTCATCAACATCAGCTGTTGATCGAACTCATTTCAACCTCATTAAAGAGGTTTGTCCGATGTTGCTCGAAGAAAACTCGCCAACTACTAAGATCTGCTGCGATCCGTCCCAATTACGAACCTTACAAAGACAATTAGTCGCATCTGAATTGCTCTTCATAAGATGTCCAAGCTGCATGGAAAACTTTTACTCATTTTATTGTAATGTAAGCGAAGTATACACTATAATTTAGTTGTTTCGTTTATAAACTTACGAGGGATTGCTACAGTAGGCCCCTAAATATATAGTTGGCAAAAATTAAGTTTTCGGGTGATTAGTAAGATTATTGTTATGGCTGGCCGTAACATAATTTCTAATCTGATGAAATTATTCGATTGGAGATTTAAAAACTTTGCAGAAGTCAACTTTCTTCTACAAAATGCTAAAGATATTATCTTAAAATTAATAAATTACGATAATCTTGTCCTGTTAAAGATTTGCTGATAGAAACCATAGGGTATTTAAATAATTAAGTATACAATGAGAAGTCGTACGAGGAATAGTAAAGAGTGAAAGATTGTAAAATGGAAATGCAATTTAGTAATTCATCTTGCTACGTCATATACTACGCACCCACCAAAGTTAGAAAAGAAAGCATCGGCCATTTTGAATCAGTCGTAAATATAGAATAGTAGTCCCCACCATCAAAACAAGATGTGAAGTAACCAAAAATAAGCAGCTTTTTTCACGTTATTTGAAGATTTAATTCACTGCTATTCTTACACAGGCTTGGAAAAGTTTGGATATAAAGCATAACACTTGGCGGCTTTTATTATTGCTTATCCGTGGGGATGTAGGACTAATAGAGAAGTGTGGAAACCCACAATCTTATAGTCTTATAGTACAATCTTATAGTCAGATTAGTGTGAAACAATGTGGAAGCGCTGTTCGCGTGTTCCCACACCACTACACCCCTGCATATGCGGTTGCTGTCCATTTTAGTTTTCTGGACAGTTACAATCAGGGACAAACGAGAATGGATATAAGAGACTCTCATTCGGCCATGTCAGTTTGTCTCAAAATGTATAAATACATTTTCTTTGCACTTTGTCCCAAAAACATTTATAAATTTAATTAGCTGTCTTCCCTTACAAAAATCCTGTTTGCTTCATTAAAAGCCGATGTTGCAAACTTCATTACGTAAATTTGTATGCAGATCGTCTGTTCCCCTGACCAATCAGTTCACGTAAACGTTACGAGAACTTTTCAAAACCCTGACAAACCATTACCTGGTGTTGCGGAACAATATGTCTACCTCTCAGAAGCAACGGCTTCTGGATTCCATGGATCCTGTGAAGACGTAGTGTTTCCTCAAACTAATAGTAAGCGTTTTTATTTTCCTCGACTCCAAAAGCATTTTTTACAAATTTGAGGAGAGCACAGTGCAGAGCGCTTGGTTGTTTTATGAAAAAAAACTGCTCTCAAAGCTGCTTGTGCATTGGGAATAAAGGCACGTCTAGCATTGAGTTTTTAGAAGGAAGAAGAATGTGAGATTACCACCGAGAAGCTGGGGAAGTTTGGCTTCTATCAAAACTCATACTTCTTTCTACACTTGTGGTGTGATATTGCTCCCGAAATTGGATTTAGAAATCCATAAAAATATAAAATAGTTTTTATGCTACTGACGTGCTTCAGTTTTCTTCGAGCTAAAATACAGTCCAAGCTTTTGATTTAAGGGGGCAAATATTTCTGAAATTTCTGCTGATTTTTAAAGCTCATGATGTTATCATGCTTTAGTTGTGACAAGCTATTTGCGTCTTTATGTTTCAGGTAAAGCCATCACTTTGGTGTGCAACGGTTACACCGGCGAATATTGTACACCTCAAAACATGCTTAATTATATGGGTTCAACTGGTAACGGAGTTGCTCCTGTAGACATGGTGTTTAAGCAAATCGGAAATGGCCCCGACTCCATTCCAACGAGTAAGCATGGCCGAGTGTTTTACAGCAGAGTGATTTCCATCTATCATACTCTAAAACAAAGATCTCTAAAGTTTTCCGACGGAAGGCCACATTACTAACTTTTTGAAGCTTCGGGGGCCAAGATTCTAAATCATTTATTCTAGCTTGGAGTAAAGGTTATGTTACCCCAGTGGTTGTAAACGTTTATTACGTTTTTCTCCCTTGCAGTACGGTTGGAAATGTCGGAACTCCTGTTTTGTTACTAGAAAAATCGGTGATCTTCCAAAAAAGATCATCGCCCACCGAAACCGCTGATGGATTGCAGGAAAAATTGGTAATCTCCAAAAAAGTCATCGCCTTTCTTGCTGTTACTTATAATGCCAAACGACAAATTTGGATAATTTGGAGTACAGATATATGATCATGAAGAGCTCCGCGGGCCGGATTTAAAGCCTAGGCGGGCTGAATCCGGCCCGCAGGCCATAGTTTGGAAACCCCTGCTCTAATATAAAGCATTGCTGTTTGTATTTTGTCACTTAATTGAAGTTATAATGAGCATACTTACAGCTAAAATAAAAAGTGCTCTAGCATATCTCTGAAGAGAGTATTGGTGGTTGCGAAAGTAAATCTTTGAGGTGCACGCTGTAAACAAATGTAACCTAGCTGAGAATTTATTCGCATTGAACTGAAGAAAAAATTGGTAAAAGCATCGATCGTAGTTAAAGGGCATGAGGGTGATATTTAAGTCAAAATTGTGGTATGTAGAGATGTATAGCAATGTTGTAAAAAAATGTTGACTATTTTTAGCACTCAGTCTATTACGTTCTTTTGTTCCTACTTCACTGTTTTACACAAACGAAACACTCAATAAATCGCAATTTTTACGGCTAAATGTGCCTTCCTTGCGTTTTTACTGTAAAGCTTACTGATGCAGAAAAATAGAATTAGTGTTTAGGAGGTTCAGCAAACATATTTAATAAATCATCAAGTTTGACTGGCTAATCTCGTCAGCATTTGAAAAGGCTAAGTACCATCGCTCTGTTAAAAATGGGCATTTTTGCGGTCCGCGGAGACTTCCAAATGAAGCTAGGATTATTAGTAACCTTCTTCCAACCTTTTTATGTTTATTCATGTTTTTGTTTATTTGTAGCTCCGAGCGAAATGGGAATGATGGATTTTTACACTTACAAATGCAACGAAACAATTAACAACGAAACTAGTCCTTGCAGTTGCACTGATTGCCAATCCTCCTGCCCTGCCCCACCTCCCTTAAAGGAACCTGTTCCACCTTTCATGATTGGACAAGCGGATGGCATCACTGTCATTGTTTTCATCGTTTTCTTGGTCTTGACATTCTTTTTTTTCATCTATGTTTTCATTTCTTATTGTAGGAATAAAAAAAAAACCTCAAAAACCAACCGCAAAGGAATGCTTAGCACTTCAAGTACAGCCAAAATGGCCAATTGGTCAGATACCGATTCGTCTAGATCTAGTAGCTTTACTGATGATGAAGGGCCCGAAATTTTTGAACATGACATCTCTGCCGTCCAGAGATTTGGCAAAATGAGTCAAGATGCTTTTAAAAATGGATTTCGTTGGTGGGGTACTTTTGTGGCCAAGCACCCCATCTTAGTCATCTTAGCCAGCATTATTGTAGTTGTTGTCCTTTGTGTTGGTATAATATTCATTGACTTAACAACGGATCCAGTGGAACTGTGGACTTCGGAAACAAGTAGAGTGCGGCAGGAAAAAAGTTATTACGATGAAAATTTTGGAGCTTTCTACCGTACAGAGATGGTTATCATGAAGTTGAAACCGGAGTATGAAGGAAGCGGATCTTTGTACACTTCCTATACCGGATTGAAGCATAATTTTTCGGAAATTCTTTCCAAAAAATATTTTCTCTCGTTACTAGAACTGCAAAACAGATTGCGATACATGAATGTGTCTTATGAATTGAATGGAGAAGAACATACTGGAACTTTGAACGTAAGATTTTTTTCTTAAAAAGTAGCTTTAGCTAAAAGTGGGATCTTAGTTAATTAAACGATTTAATGCCAGAAAGATGTAATTGCACTGAAAATCTCACGCTATCCACATTTTGAGTAAGAGGAATTACCTCTCTTCCGCTTTTCTGTAGTCTTGAATTGATGTCATGTATTCAAACTATGAAAGATTTATCCACTCTTGTCAATTGCAAAAAGATCTTTCTTGATTGTTTTTTTCAAGACATCAAAAAGCAATTTATAAATAATAGCTTGACAAATACGAACATAACAGCTCATTTTGCTAAAAAAGGATAATTTTGCTCATTACCAAATATTTGGTAACATGGTGGTTTGCAAAAAGCTTTTTGATTTGCACTCACCAAAGGTAATGTTACTTCAAGTTGTCAATTTTGTGATTGTTTGGTAAGCGATGTTATGGGCTTGCGTAAAATTTGCTTAAATGATCTCCGAATTTTTGAATGAAACCACGTATACTCTCTAGCTTAGGGAGTAGTAACGCGGTGCACGCAATCACCGGCTCACCCGCAAGTATCACATCAGTTGCCCACAGACCAGTTGTAAATGTGGATTAAGATTAACAATAATCATAACGTAACATTTAAAGTACATGGTTCAACTTTGTTATTTCAGAAGCGCATTGTGTAACTGGTAGTCCTGTATAACATCTACCCTATTTTGTTGATGCTCTACGGTTGCTAGGAAGGAAAAGCGTAAATTGTACAAATACCTTTGTAAATAAAACGTGTAAATTCGTATATTTATAAATGCTATTTACTCGACAAACGGCAAGTGCCTGCTAAATTCAGCTCCATGCATCACTTAGAACCCTTGAAGTAGCTCTCAGTATCCAAACACGCTAATGACGCATGCTCCAGCTCTTACCATTCGACGCAACACCGCCATCTATGAGTACATCATAAAAATATACTTAGCAAAGCAACTTTTATCGAAGCTATATTAACAAATTGGCCTATTAGGCAAATGGGTAGGCATCTTAAATTGTTTAAAAGACTACAATCTTCGCCAAGTCTCCTTTCATAGATGGTCTTTAGCAGGTATGAATTTCAAAATCCTTTGTTTATTATTATAAGCGTAGAGCCAAAAACTTCGATAAGCAAGATTGTTTTTTCAAGTGTTTTTTACCGTTGGAAGAAATCGCGTCTAAAAAAGTCTTATTTCTTTTTAGTTTTGCATACATTTTTGTGGAGTTCTCTTATAACGAGTCCAACGGCCAAAAACGATAATGGCTTGCTTTTTTAACAGGATATCTGCTTCAAGCCACTTGAACCGGACAACAACAATTGTACGATTACTTCCATTATGAATTACTGGCAAAATGATCCAAATGAACTGAACAAGACTACAGAATATTGTGATAAAATCACAAACACTTGTTATGACGAAATAGATTACAGAGATCACTTTCTTTACTGCGTGCAGTAAGTAGCAGAACGCAGAAGCGTACGAGAAGAATTTAGAACTCTCCGCATTCAGTGTGCATCTATCATTTGTTCTGCAGCGCTATGAAATTGACCCCCATCTCCATTTTGTTCTTATTTCACATATGCTGCTGAAAGTCTTACGTTGTTATTGCTCGAGATATTGCCATTTGTTTAGCGTCACGCCAAAGTTTTTGTTGTGATACATCTTTCTCTTTTCGGTTATGGTCTATACTAGGGCCAAATTTACCCAACCTGATAATCCTGCCGGCCATGCTCCGAACCCTTTCCACGACCTTTGTCTTTTTATCAAGATCAATCTTAAAAGGGATGATGTTTTAAACTGAAGATTTTGTAGAAATGAGCTTCAAAAAGAAAAACTTTTAAACAACTTTTTTTTGGAGATGAACCTCAAAAGGGCGGTTTTTTATTTTGGATGCCCTATTTGCGGAGCTGAACCACATATCACGTCCATGCGAGGGCCACAGTCTACACACACCTGGTGTAGGTTGTAGAGCAAGTGTCAGCATTTAGGAGAATATGGTGGGCAAATTCTTTGGTTTTTAACCCTGCATTAACCACACTCATTGATATTTGACAAAAGACCTTTTCTTTCTAGAAAGAGTTTTAGTCGAGTTGCGAAAAAGGGGCTTTACAACAAACTTTTTTGGGCGGTCCTTTGACCCATTTTTCTAAAATTATGATTACAGAATAAAACAAATTTAAAATTCTAGTCATAAATCTATATGATTTATGGCTCTGCATGCACAATTACAAAGCCGAATTTAAAAGTGTTGCCATCTTTTTTATTTTAATTACAAAATTATCTAGTAGAATGTCTTCATAGGCTAATAAGAAAAATAAAATCATGAAATTAATAAGCCTATTAACGTGATGTCGGAAATCTGCTACGTGGATTATACAGGGTTACTTCTTCTAAGTTGATCAGACTCATGATATCACCGAAATCTTTATGCAATGAATTCCTCCTTCTGGACAACTTTTGTAATACTGACAGTGCTGAAAAGGAAGATTTTATTGGTATTCTGTGGGGAAAGAACATTGAGCCATTTCATTTGTGTGAAAATTTAAAAAAATTAAAATGATTTTGGTCTGGTTTAAAAGTGTGATGAATGACACTGTAAGAAACGTTTTCATATCAAGAAAATGTTCCTTTCAGATTTGCTTTTATTGCATGATTTACTTTTTTATGTCGTTGCAGAGCGCCGGCAACTCTCCAAGACACCACTCCATTAACTCAAAACTGCATGGGTGATTTTGGAGGTCCCATATTTCCGTTTCTTGCTGTCGGTGGCCAAGGGGAGGTCGCAGAGGTATCATTTAGATTTATCACTCCAGAATTAGCTGATGTGAGGAACCCAGAGAAGGCGATACCCCTCTACAACATTACCCTTAAAAAGTATAAAATATAAAAAAGTCAATGACTTTTTGCTTTTCTTCAAAAGCCAAATAAATTTTTTATGAGACCCGACTTTTAGTTGTAATCCGCAAGTTGTGAAGCAATGCATTAGTGTTCAACTGCGCCTCATCATACTAAACTATTTTCGACAGCAGATTTAATTATTAGCAAGAAAAAGACACCTACCTTGTTTTTAACTCGGCCAATAAATTCCCAGCAGCCAATAATTTAGCTTGTTGTGTTGCAATGTTACGTATATTTTCTACTTCATTGGTCACACGGCCCACGTTATCATGTTACAGACAAATATTTGGTTAATATTAATAAAAGCAGCCTTGTTATCTTGGGAATCCTCACCAAATTAATCTATCTGTCATTGACCCTGACTCCGCAACATTTGCTTTTTGGCAGTTCATTGTTTAAAACTGAAAGCATAAGATACATTTTGAATTTGATTTTTGCTGCTGGTTTCCCTGACAAGCAACGTTGGAATTGCGCTCTGCTGCCCTTAGAGGATAAACGATGAACATCGCTGTAATTAATTTTACTTGGAGTTAGGAGTAAGTTAGTATAAAAAAAACTTCAAAAAAAGTGTGTGCGATGCCAAGAAGATTCCAGCCGCTTAAAAATAGCTTTATGTATTATAAATCTTTTCTAGTTCTTTATACGCAGTCTTAGTGGCTATTGCTTCCTTATTTTTTGAAATCATTTTTTGAGTAAGACAACTTTTATAAAAATTGTTACATCTTAAATCAAAATTCAAATACTCTAATTGAAATTGGCGTATTCGAAAGCAAAATTTTTTGGTAGGCTGGAAGAGCAGGAGCATTTTGTAAAGTTGATGGTCTTTGTCTTTGAGATCAACTTTTTGAAACGGAGAATTTTGCTCATTTTGATTTCGAAACAGAAATGCTGGATTTTTTTCTTACATTTTTTGCTACTGACTTACCGTTGGAAGAGGGCATCGCTCTATCCTCCGTAAATACGTCATTGCTCATTGTGTCTGTGTACGCAATAATCTGAATTTTTCATTTGATTCCGGTTTTGGTTTTTAGGACGCTCCGTACAACTATGCCAAAGCCTTGATCCTCACTTTCGTGATTAACAATTACGCGAAAGATGACAATAGGACGGCACTGGTGAAAGCATGGGAGCGAGCTTTTTTGAAAATTATGGAAGAGTGGAATCCAGAATACTTCGATTTTGCATATTTTTCAGAGGTAATAAACCTTTTAAGCCTGCGCGCTACATTGAAAAGTTTTGAAACATGACTGCTGGTGATAACCAAGTCCTGGTCATTAGATTTGCCATCACTCACGTGTTATGCCAATCTTCCCTCCTCCCCCCCCCCCCGACGTTGTACGAAACTGGCGCGATGGTGTAGTGGTGAGAGCGTCCGCATCGCAGTCGGTAGACCTGGGATTCATTTCCTAAGTCGAGTCAAACCAAAAGACTTTAAAAAATAGTATTCGCAGCTTCCTTGCTTGGCGCTCAGCATAAATAAGGGATAGTGTGGAGAACAAGCCGGCAAGCTTGCTTGTTGTGTCCTTGGGCAAGGCACTTAACGGGACGTCTCCATCTTTATGTGGCAGACAGGTGGCCCTCCCTTACTTCACCGGGTTACAATTGTGAAGTTGCTAACCCAGCATGTCAGACGACTCTTGGGTACCCACCAGTGGCAGTCCGTCTTGTTGCTGTTGGGACTACCAGTCACTCAAGACTGGTTCGAAATGGGCTGCCATCTTTTCCCTAGCCTAATTTCAATTAGGTTGACGGCATGAACCTGAATTGCCGTTCATTCCGTACCTCCATCCCGAGGAAGAGGAGGGGTAACCACAAACAACAAACACGTTAAATGAATGTGGAAAGTTTTTTATCTTTTCCTGCTTGTCTTTGTGCAGAGTGATTACTAGTATAATTCTGATTAATTGAAATAGAGCATTATACAGTACTTTTGTTGTGTCATTAATGACAGTTAATTTTGCGCATTGTTTTATTCTTGACTATACATCCGAGGCTGGGCATCAAACAGAGCTCTTTCTCGTAAATGTACTTTTAAAATCACTTAAATACAAACCTGCTGACACAATCAGGTTTGTATTGAATTGTATGGCAAAACAATTCAGTACAAACCTGCTGACACGACACGATCGCGGCCTATTTTCCGATCAAAATCATAATGTGGTCTCTTCATTTTGTAAAGTGGATGTAAAAATAGTCATGCCTTTGTTACAGCTGTCTCCCGAAGAAGAACTAACGAGATCAACTAAAACTGACGTGATTGTCTTTGTAGCCAGTTACGTCGTCATATTTATATATATCACAGTAGCTCTCGGTACTTACACGTCTTGCAGGCGAATTCCAGTAAGTATGCTGTAAGAGCTGATTTAATAATATTGTGCATTAACTTCTTCAACTAGCCGAAGCACAGCAGGCCAAGTACCTGCTTTGCAAGACAGACTGACGATAGCGATGAAAGTTGACAAAACTTTGTCTACTAACTGATTTTGCATAAATATTTGGTTTTTGTATGATCTATGTTGGCTATAAAAATCATCAGTTTATAATAAAATTGATATGTCGTAAGCATACAAAAAGACAGGGCACGCGGGACGTAGCGTGTTTGCAAAGCCAAGTGTAGAAAATGGAAGTAAACAACTAAAATGTTACGTTGTATTCTTTGTATTTTTGAGATTAAATAAAATACCAATGCAAGAACATGCCTCGATTTAAAGTTTTAAGAGGCACAACGGAACGATTAGATTTTCAGATCTTCGAGTAAATGCATCTTGACGCTCTAAAAAAAACACCAACAAACCGAACGGAGAAAACTAGCTTCTTCTTATCTTTCTGTAGGCTACGTACTTTATATCCTACTAATATTTATGTGTTGTTCATAAGCTTATCAATTTTATAAGATTTGGCAATTTTTACGTTAATATCGTTTAGGTTGATTCCAAAGTTTCTCTCGGCTTGGCCGGCATTTTGGTGATATTGTCCAGTGTCTTTACAAGTATTGGGTTCTTAGGATATGTTGGTTACTCTACTTCTTTGATCGTAATTGAAGTAGTTCCATTTTTGGTGCTTGCAATTGGAGCCGACAACATTTTCATTCTAACTCTTGAATATCAGGTAAGCAAACATCGTGTGTGTGATTTTTGTTTCGAGATGTCATGAGTGTAGAATTATACAACGATTTTATTTGCTTAACAGTTTTAACATGTTTATAAGTAAAAAGTTGTAGATTGACAGCTTAACCTATGCTTTGCCTTGCTGTCGCTTTCCTGCAAGTTAGAACTATCATGTTATATTATGACGAACACTTACGTGGTCTCAATGCTTGGAACACGGAATAAATTGAGCGAAGCAAATATATCAAAAGGTACCGTGAAGTGTTCAAGTTGCAATCGTTTTCTGACAGCAAATATGAAGAAAACAATAAACAAATTAAGAGTGATGGTGGTGTAAAAAATTCAACTTTTTTGCAAAAAACTTCATCAGTTGTATGTCAGATACCGAAAGGCCTGTCGTTAATCGTTCTGGGTATCTGTGAGCTCACGGATACGTCTGTCTACTACCACTAGTCGGCTAGGCAGAACAAGTCATAATAACTATTCATCAATTGCGTTTATAATTATCCTTTGTCATTATATATGTATTGCTGCGGTTGATCAAAAACAAATAAATACACCATAATATTTGGGGGGTAAAATTTCAGCTGCTCTTTTTTAGCATAAAAAAAACTAAGAACACAAACTTAATTATGGTTCAAGACAGGGATGTGCAATCTGCGGCCCGCGGGTCTAATGTGTCCCGCGGAAAGGATCGAAAATGTGGTGGTGAAGACCTTTTTTTGGTGGGAGATCAATACTTTCAAACCAATCTCCGCAAAAAATTGGTTTACACAGGTAAATTTAGAAAAATTTGGCGTAAATGTTCCTTTGAAAGTATTCTTGTGTCGCTTTAATAGTATTGATCTCCAAAAAAAGATCTTCACCACCACTTTGCATGAACATAAATTTTGACAGGCCAGCTAAATATTTAGCAAGTCAGAATTTGACCCACCTGCAAAAAAGATTGTACACCCCTGGCTTAAAACTTACTTTTCAGAGAGACAAACGAAAACCAGGAGAGACTCTTCCAGAACACATTGGTCGTGTTTTTGGAGACGCAGCTCCCAGCATGTTACTGTGTTCTCTCACTGAATGTGTGACTTTCTTTCTCGGCACACTCACAGAAATGCCTGCGATTGAAGAGTTTGCCTATGCAGCTGCCCTTGCAATTTTGTTTGATTTTCTTCTTCAAATTACAGCTTTCCTTGCCGTTCTCTCTCTTGATGCCAGAAGGCAAGAGGTATGAACATGTTGCAGAGTTTAAGGGTTAAGATGATAGAAACCACTATTTTCTGTTTGTGTAAGTGTGTTTGTCGCTCTTCTTGCTTGGAATGAAAGCACGGTGTGATTTTCAATTTGTTTCTACACCGCGACCTAATCATCCTAATTTCACGCGACCCCTAGGATATGGAAAAGGACAGTCCATTTCGAGCCAGTTACAAATGCTAATTGCAGACTGTTAACTTCCCCACCATCAAGACGAATTGTAGTTAATGAGGAGCTACACACGTCTCTTGCGACCTTCTGGGTGAGCAGCTTTACTGTTCTAACCTAGGAAGTGTCGTTTTGATGCTAGCGTGGTCAAGTGAGCCGACGCTCTGTCTTTTTTTGAAGTTATGGCAGCAATCGCATCGTTTTCGGTTCAAACCTAGCAATCAGTGTGTTGTGTCTTTAGCAGTTGCGCTGGCAGGAGTTTTCTTTATTTGGTTGCGGTGTTTGTTTCAAAGATGCGCCGTGCTTTAATTGCTGAAAAATCCGGATCCAATTTAAGCTGTTTAGCGTGACCAAAAGATAAAATATGCGGCCCGGACGCTCAACTAGGACTTTTGTAGGAGGGTTAACCAAAATTGCAACGATCTTTTTTACGGAAAAGTTATTAAATTTATTTAAAGTTCTTCATTTCTTTGAGGCGAAGTGAAACAGCCAGTTGGAGCTTCAGCTTTTTATCCTCCCTAGTTACACCCTTGATATATCTCAACACCCATTTCATTCACTAACTGTGCTGAAACGTTCTTGTGGCAGACTAAATAAAAGCATACAGGTTCTGAAAGCATTGCATGATAAAAAAAACCTAACAAATGGAACCCATTTTGCGGTGAAACCATTTACTCGCCAATTCTGTTTCTACCAAAACCGAATTTTAAATTCCAAAGCTTTTTTCTTAAAAGTAATCTTGTTTGCTCTTTGTAGGACAATCGATTCGATATTCTATGTTGTTTCCGCTCTAGTGAAGATGGAAAAAAGTCAAAAAGTTTTCTTCAAGTCATATTTCAGAAATATTACGCTCCTTTCCTAATGAACGATTTTGTTCGAGCTGTTGTGGTGAGCAAACAAGCTAATGTACGGTAGTTTTTAGTGGAAGGTTATTTGCATTGCGTAGCTGTTACCGGCATATATCTGTATTCTGCGTTCAATGGAAATTTCTTGCTATAATAAAAAGAACGGATTTTGTTCACAGTTACTTCTAGTAATCAATTTTTGCTGAAGTTTTTGCTCGAAAGCCCTGCTTGCTTTCAAAATGAAATCAATTCTATACGACTTGTTTACGTGTTTATTTTCATTACAGATGGTTGGATTTGTAGCTCTTTGTTCATGGTGTACAATATTAACAAGTCGAATGACAGTAGGCCTCGACCAAGACTTGTCTGTTCCCTTGGACTCGTATGTCCTCAAATACTTTGATTACATGGAAAAATATTTGGACGTAGGCACACCGGTTTATTTCGTCACAAAAAGTAAGAAGTTCTGTAAATTGATTATTTTTCATCTTGATAGATAGGCTGACAGATCTGGCACACTCGTTATTTCAAATAAAAAAGAAACAAAATCTATGAAATATCAATTAAGCAAACACGCTTTGAAGACTTAAACAAACTTGCTTTCTTTTCTATAATCTAGTTGTGATTGGCCTGATTTGTTGAGTAAAAGTTTAACATGGTTTGATTTCTCTACAAAATGTACCGCCGAGCAATCCAAAATCGTTGCAGCTCAGCTGTAAAAAGCAGTCCGAAGTGCTGTAATTCTCTTCAATCATGTGTAATTTGTGATGCTCAAAAACTGACCAAGGTTAACTTTTTCTAGGCCCTTATAACTTTTCAAATCCTGACGCCGGCAAATTTATCTGCGGTGGATCAGGGTGTGACGCGTATTCTCTAACCCAGCAAATCACTTTCGCAAGCCAAAATCCAGATTAGTAAGTACAAGTCAAAACACTGTTGGTACCACAAGCCAATGCAAATTAATGCGTGATAAACGATTAGTCATTTTCAACATTATGTAGATTGCGAGCTCAGCCGTAAGTTTAATGCTTGGAGCACAGATAATGTTTATCTGAATCTTGAAATAAACGCCAGTTTTTTTCTCAATTTTAAGAGTGTTTTCTAACAAAAACAATCTTCATGTTTTCAAGCGGTAAACTTATACCAGTTATGAACTTTGAATTTGGCATAAAAGTTTAGCCTACAAGTTCTATGGCGTGCGAAAAAAGAGTAACTTTCTTTTTTGTAAGTAGAACGCTTGCTGTTGAAAGGGGAGAAAAAAATAGCAACAAGTTTTAAAAATTTTGAGAGGGTGAAAGGAAGACATAGGGGACCTGTAGAAAGCGTTCAAAACTTATTGTTACTCTTTTGCGGGCACATTGATTACAGCCCGGTTCTTTTTCGAAAACGCTAGAAAATACGAGAAGAGAAGGCAACAACTCGATTTTCATTTGTTTAGATTTTTGTGTTGTTGTGTTTGATGAGCCACTCAGAAGTACTTGAGGCTTTATTTGAGATAAGCTGTTTGTTTGACCTGTAATTGTCTCTAAATGACACGCAAGAGCAAATCACTGTAAAAACATATTGGTAGAATCAGTGGAAGCAGTAACTAGTTACTGTTACCAGTTACCTTTATTGTTACTGTAACTTCATTACTTTTTGCAGATGTAATGAAATTTGTTACTAGTTATCAATTAGACACGATAAAAGTTACAACTTACAGTTACTTTCAGTTTTCTGTTTCACAGCAAAAAGAACGGATATTTCATTAATTTGTCATTACATAATAAAAAAATTGTTTACGTTTTCTATTAAACAGTTTTATGTGATCAGTTCTCTTCGATAAATTGGGAATTTTGGATCCTTTGACCTAAACCGGTTAACTTGAAATTATCAGAGATTATGTAGGAATAAATTAGTTTTTTTATAAAAGTGAAATCTGAAGTTGTTTTAGAATAATTGTATAATGACCATCAAGCGGTGGGAGGGGGGCATATTTGCTCCCCCTACTACCAAAGTAGGGCTAAAAATGTGCTCACTGATTTAATCAGATATCGATATGATAATTAGTCGGCATCGTGTTGGTGAGCAGATGTGAGAATAACACGACGCCGGTATGAACACATTTGCTTATCAGTTTACCCATGCGAACGTCGGGCGTGCTTGTATCAACAGTTCAATACTGTACTACGATTAGTGGAGTAGTTTTACGCCTGCTCAACCGTGAAGTGCTGCCGCGAATTCAAAATCAGTGTACTTCACTCTTGGCTGGGGCATGGGTTCGAATCCCATTTGTCGTAATTTTTATGGACTATTCTATGAAGCCGATTTTCAAAGCCACGCGTTTTTGCAAATAATATGAACCACAAAACTCCAGCAGAAACTCTAGAGATTGGAAAGATTGAAGCATCTATTCAAAATTTTTTCAAACATTGCCAAGAAGGTTAAAGCCTATTGCAGAGGATACCCCTTAGAATTTCTTCCATTCGCTGACTTCCACTTCTCTTTGGCAAGAATGCAGATAACTTTTGAACATTGATGGGTAAAGGTATTGCACTAGGATTTCTCGTTTTCGCTTCCAAGCAAATTAAATGCCGTTTTTTGTTGGCGGCTTGGGTATTTCGCCATGCATTGAAAATAGGTCAGTATTGCATTTTGCATCGCAAAATTTTGCCATTGAAAGTCATTGACTGTAACTTGTTGCTTTTTAAAATGTGCCAGTGAAACTGAAACTAAGGTAAATTTTTCGCTAGGTTACTGTAGCTGCAGCTCTCGTAAAACGAAAGATATTTTCTCCAGCAAATAACCCAATCAAGAATTGGTGACGAACTTCGAATTATTTCGAAGAAGAAAGCTCTGAGAATTGATTAACACACGAGAAAGCGAAATTCCCTTACGCGCTTGTTTTTCGATCGTTACTGCAGTTAATTCCACGTAAAAACGCGATTGGCCAGAAACCATTGCATAGATCAAACATACATCGTTATCAGCGATTGCACTTAAGTTTCAAGAGATTATTATTCATTCAGTTGGAAAGTGGAAACTCCTGCTGCTTCTTGGTATGACGATTACATCGACTGGCTGCCTGCGAACCGTCAAGCATCATGCTGTCGCTACTTCGAAAGCAACGATAGTTTTTGCCCATCCACAGTAGATGAATTCTGTACTCCGTGCCTCAGCGACGACAGCTACACAAGTGAAGAGTTCATGAAGTACTTGGAGTGGTTCCTTATCGACAATCCGGGCATAGCCTGCAACAAAGGGTGAGCTTATGATCGGAACATCAAACTTTTTCATTTATAGTTTGCAGGAATGTACAATCTGCCGTCCGCGAGCCAAATGTGGCCGGCGATGTAAAATTTGGTGGCCTTGGGTGGCAAACTCATCACTTACATCTCGAAATCACCGATTTTGATTTAATCACCATTTTGGATGAACACCGTCACCAGCCAATGCTTCGATGCTCACTGTGCGTAGAAACAACGTAGGTTACAAACTGTGACTGGCCCGCGAAATATTCAAAAGTTTGAAATTAGCTCGCCTTCAAAAAGGTTACACACCCCAGGTTTACAACAGCGCGTAGATCTGGGCTAGGTGGTTACTATTCTAAATTATAACAAATGGGTCAAGCTTATAACAGCTAAACTAGTTTTCAAATTCTGGCTCGAACTATTGTTTTCCTACTTCGACTTGATGGCGAACGTGTTATGCCCGTTGCGCTACAGTTAAGGATTAAAAGTTCATGGGCTTTACATGTACTATTTTGGAGTAGTAGGTATCATACGTGGTCTCTACATGGCACACAACCCACAATGTTTAGCTTGCTGAGTGCAGGTTGATGATGTTTGCTCTCACGTAAATAGAATTTTGATTCTATCTCAACTTTAATTTTTTTCTTAAAATTGAGCCGACTTATGGTATCACTCGAAAAATTAATTCTGACTGCAACTTAACAGCCAGGTCAAGATTGGCTTCGAGTAATTACTTAACCACGATACTTTAAACCACGCACTTGTCGATTAAAAACAGAACAAAATATGTTCACAAAATACTTCCAGACTTCAAATTCTTTCGCTCGTCGATCATACAAATTAATGCACTTTAATATGTCAATCAGAAACCGATCAGAAAACTAAATCAATCAATTAACCGCTTGATGCTTGTCACGCTAATAATCCCCAGCAAATCACCACAGAATAGCACGCTATCCATCGCTATCTGTCACTCTCACTCTCTCTTTTTTCGCTCTACACTCTGTGCATGTGAAAAAATCTCGTCGCTTTGTATATATATCTAATATACAATTCTGTCTGTGTGTCTGTCTGTTTTAACTCCTCTGAAACTGCTACTGGTACAAGCATCAAACTTGCCACGATTGATCACCACCCTGTGGTGAGTGTCATTAGGATGCTGGTGACGTCATGATGACGTCATCATCAGGCTTGCCCAGTGGTAGAAATTGAAGAAGCGTTCTGTTGTGTTTCAATAAAATGATTTGATGCTGCATAAAATTCAAAAAATATGCTAATTTGAGTGGTTTTATCATCAAATAATGGAACCTCGTTATTCCGAATCACGCAAAACTGATTATTTCCCGGCAATTGGTGACTCAGGAACAACTTTGCTTTCTTATTTATGACAATTTCGGTGATAAAATTTTAGGTTTTCTTTTAATTTTCTAAATACCTCTTTTTTAGTTGTCAGAGAACTTGTCAGAGAACAATCTCTTTTTGCTCAAAAGAAAACCAGCTTCCGACTTACCACATTACACAAACTTTCATTTGTTTGAGGTTTAAAATGACGTCACAATCAACGCTTTATTGCACAATTTGTTTTTTGTTCTTTCTCAAAAAAGTATTCATCGCGGAAACGCGATTAAACGTTTTTCCAGAATATATTAATAACGTTCTTTGGATAAAAATAGAAACAATTCTACAACAATTATTGTTAATTTGACGATGCTACGAACAATTCTTTATTTAAGAACTTTAACCCCTATGAGCATTCTTGTTCTCTATTTCGCTTGCACGCTTAAAACTGGATCTATGATGTCATAATATGCTCCATAGGATTAACACAAATCTACGCTACCGAAGATCATAATATGAACATGTTTTTAAAAATTGCAACCTTTTTGCAAAATCAGTTTACTAAAAAACTAATTTGTGACCTCATTTCTCAACCGATTTTCAAACTTTATTCAACAAATTAAAGGTTATTTCAAGGCAATTCCAATAGTGTACAATATGTACAATGGATATTTGTTTTTATACTAAAAAAACTAAACTTTAGGACCTGTGGTGTAACTTTTTGCCCTTCCCAAAAAGTGACAAGTCCAGTAAAAGCAGGTAACTTTAATACAAAAACGTTACAATAAAGTACTAACAATTACTGTCCTTTGAAAGCTTAGGAAATTTCCTTTCCAGCAATATGTGATTCCAATTACTTAGGATTAAGGATTAGTTTATAATGTGTGATCAAAACTTGGTTGCCATACATAATGTTTCATTTTTAGTTGAACAATTATCCTACTTGACCTAACCAACTTGCAATTGTTAAACCAAAGTTAGTTCTTTCGTACATTTTGACTACTTTTCCTCACAAGCATGATTCTTTTACATTATCTGTCGAAGCTTTCAAAAATATTCATCAAAAATTGGAGTCTGTAAATCTTTATGAAATGTAGTCTACCGGTTAAAAAAACGCAAAATTTTGTTGCCTACATCTTTCAAAATTCCAATTCCTAAAATAACTAAGTCCTTTAGTACATCTTGGCTATTCTTTCTTGATAGCATGGATCTTTGGCATTATTTATCAAAACATTCAAAAAGATTCATCGAAAAATGAAGTCTACAAATTTTAATTTGTTAAGCAAAAGACTTGGTGATCACCCAAAGAAAAGAGAAGGAGGTAAAAATGGTTCTTTCTTATCGTTTGCAACAAAATGTAAGTGTCGAGCTGCATATGATCTAAATGTTAAAGCAATTTCCTTTGCTATCGGGCGAGGCGGCAGCCTCGACTGATTTGATATTCTTAACCTCGACATTATTTAAGGGGGCCCCGCCTATTGCCATAACTTAACTGTGAGTTCTTCATTTCGAGTTAATTTGCTCTATGCATGGCGGCGTTTATGCCAGGGCCAAGCAACATCGCTTTTAGTTTAGAGACGTTAGTTCATGTTAATTCGTCTACACAACCAAAAATTGGTAAGTAGCGATCCTTACATTTAATTGTTTAAAATGCACTCTGAGGTCATAATGTTAAATGACATCACAATGCTTGCCATTATACAGTGGGAACAGCAGCACGCAACAAAATTATCCACTATCATTTTGATAGTAGTGATTCACTTCCTGTCCGGTGTTGTCCCTTTAACAGAGATGGCCGGATTCACCCCATTCCTTCTGCAATTGCTCGCACTCGGTCCCTCCACTTGTCTCGTCTCAGAGCATCCTCCTTCTTCAAACCAATCTTCTCTGTCTCCTCTTCCACTTGCTTCTTCCAGGTCTTCCTCGGTCGTCCTCGCTTTCTCTTGCCACTCACTTCAAGATTCAGAGCAACCCTCAAAACACTATCGTCATCCCTTCTCAGCACATGTCCATACCATCTAACTTCATTCGCTATTGCTAACCGGTCTATATTTTCCTTTAACCCCAGCATATCCATCTGTTCTTTAGTCATCTTCTTGTCTACCACTTTCTGACCGCACATGGCTCTCACCATAGCTCTCTCCGTTCTTCTCAAAATTGCTTTTTCATTTTCTTTTAGACACCATGTCTCACTTCCATACAGTATCGCTGATCTTACACAACAACGATAAACTTTACCTTTCATCTTTAGAGGAAACCTATTTCCAAGCAACAACTCTCCACATTCTCTGAATCTTACCCAACCGATTCTTACTCTTGCTGTAACTGCCGCTTCACAACCACCACTAGCATTTAGTCTGTCTCCCAAATAACAAAATCCATTCACTGTCTCCACTTCATCGCACGACTTCTCGATCGAATCCATCGTCCCTTCCATCATTCCTTTACATTTCGAGCAAACAAAATGCATTGCCAACCTAGCGGTAACTCTCTTTATTTTTGCACATTTGCCATGAACCCAGCTTCCACATTTTGTGCACAACCACTGAATTGGCCATGACTCTCCTCCCACAAACTCCACATGGATCTATCTTGCTTTTGTACAGTTCGCCTTCTGACCCGGTTACCATCAATTTTGTTTTTCTGGTTACCATCAATTTTGTTTTTCTGAAGTGTTTAATTATTTGTTGATAGCAAACACAAATCGTAAAGCCCATCGTTAATATTTGTATTGGCAAGGATATGGGTACAAAACATTAATATTTATTTAACAGCGGAGGGGTCTGGATTAGGGCCAAAGTTTAATGTAATAAAGTTCTAAGTTTAAGAAAAGATCAAAATAAACAATAATAGCATCCATTGGTGACACTGGATTAAGAGGGAATGTTTTTGTTCGAAAAGAGATTTATAGGCGTGTATTGCAATAGGTTATATGACTTAGGGGAAAGGCATGGAACCTTTTCATGCTATGGCAGAATTAAAGGAAAACAGCGCAGGCAAAGATGTTAATGTCACAAATAAAAATACAAAAACGGGGCCACCAAATCTTCAACTAGGTCAACCACTAAATAGTTCATTTCTTAAATTGTCAAAACGATCACTATTTGGAAAACACGTACAATTTTGGCAATGTTTCACCCCCCTCCTTACACTTTTCTTACACTCACATTCCTTACACTTACACTTTTAAATATTACAAATGCTAGTTTGTGACATCGTTCTTTCTTTTTGAATACTTCCAGTCTTAATTGATGTACGCCTACTAAAATATGGTGAATGATTTTGGGGAAATCGTAGCCACTTTTGTCGCTATGCCGGAAGCAAGACGAATAGCCCAGCCAAAACAACTTAATACCACAAATATAAATAGCCGGCCAATATACATAGGAAAGGGGCAGCACCATATCGCAAAATAGACTTACCACTAAATAGTTTATTCGTGTAATTGTGAAAGCAACCACCATTTCGCCGCTACCATCAGTTCTGATTGTGTTTCAATCCCTTCTCCCTTAAGTATTAACCATAATTTGTGGCAAGATTCTTTGTGAGCATTATTGCCAGTCATGACTTAGAGAATATGATGATTGCAATTTCGTGTGCAAAATTTTTGAAAGTGCATAAAAATCATTTTGCTTTTCGCTACTGCTCACACAAAAGCCCCATGCGTGAAGCCGGCGCAGCCAGTTAAACCGAAATGCTAAACGCCGTCATTACTGATGGAGGGCCCCTGCCGGGCGACGCCGGCAGAGCCGGCTAGTATAATAGCAAATATATATATATAAACAGTGTATATATGAATGGGAAGAGATCCAGAAAATTCAAGAACAACATCACGTGACAAAAACACCTACCGCTAAAAATTACGTCATATAGGCAATAGAAAACTTTCGAGAAGAAAAAATGAATTTTAAATCAATTTTGATTGTAAACACGTGATCTACCATTGTGACGTCAGAAGAGGCGTGTACGAACAAATCTTAATGCGAAAGAAACAAAGGTTTTTTTGCGAAACAACAACCGAGATATAAAAACAAGTTTGGACTCGAGACAAATCTAGATTTACGAATAAAATAATTACAGCAAAACAAAAGCAACAAATTACAGAAACTATACATATTGTATATAGACTATTCCAACGAACAATTTACTTATTCGTGACATTTGCCTTGCATCCATATTGCAAGGACATGAGTTTAGTATCCGCTTAGATCATTGTGGTTTGACATTTATCGGCAAAATGTTTTTGCCAATGTTTTTTGCAAGAAAAGCTACTTCAAATTAACTTTACATTGAAATAACTTTTTTCGCAAGTCTTTATGTATGTCTTTCAGAGGGCATTCTGCGTATGGGAACGCAGTAAGCATCAGCAAAAACTACAGAGGGACAAACCTGAGCGTGGTAGAAGCTAGCTACTTCATGGCTTACCATAGCGTTTGTATCAAGTCCGTGGATTGCACAGAAAACTTGGTAAAAGCAAGAGAACTCGCTGACAATATCACAGCGCGGCTAAAAGCGGGCAACAGAGACGAAAACGGGACCCTCATCGAAAATGACAACGAATTTACAGTATACCCTTACAGGTAGGCTATAATCAGGTATTTAGTGATTCTACCTTAGGTAAAAACTTTAAGGTTTAACATTGAGCACTTTTCTCAGATGTTTCGACAGATGTGTAGGCCTTCTGTTGAAATGGCGTTTTTGAAATAAAGTATTGCGTAACTTTTCGATCTTTAAACTGCAATGTTTATTTAGCATCACATTAGAATTTGCTTCATAATTGAGTAAATGTTTTGGTGGTCTCATATTTTATTCCTTTAAACTCTAAACGTTGATCAGCAGATTTGCAAACAACACCACTAAGTGGCAAATATTGACTTGAAGAATCTTTTCTTAGAGTACGACAACAGAACTAGTTGGGTTGGCGGAAATTGGCATCAAAATGTTGGAACATTGGCCTCTTCCTCAAATACGATTTGTTAAGTTTCAACCTACCTTTCTCAACTGCTTCTGTTTTACGCGTTATTAAGTTATATTATTTGGATCTTTTGTAGAAAGCTCCCGCCAAAAAAAAAAACAACCCCGCCACCGCTCTTTTCCAGTTAGAATTTTTATTCATTGATGAATTCAGCACTGAATTCATCAATGCCAGCTAATATTTTGCTCTAACCCTAGCCCTAAAATCTGCAGTACTTAAAACGTGCCGGGGGTGTTTTTCTCAAATCTCACATTTTTGCATTAGTGGCGGGGGCTTTACACAAAAGATCCCATTATTTTTATGCTTCCCAGGGAAAAGCTTGGCTGGAAAACTTTCAGTTTTTTGCTGTTTTCTGCTCCATATTATCTAAATATCTTATATTATGACTTGTTATATGCTTTCTTGTTTGTTATTACCGTAAAAAATATAAATTCTCTTCCAATGGTTGTTATTTGTGCCAGGGGCATTAGCTTGACTTGTTATAAAGCGTTACGCTACAATAAATCCTTCATTAGCAAGAAGATACAATTCTCCGCTAACAACAAAAGATGTCTAAATGTTTCCAATAGTTGATGTTCAAAAACAAAGAGGTTTTCTAGCTGAAAAGCCAAGTCAAATTTATACGTGTTGTGGCCTCAAACAGTTATCCTCTTTTTATACGTAAAAATATGGTAGCCCTTATGAAGCGTAGCCTGCTTTTTAAAATTAACTGGATTGTTTTTGTTATTTTGCAGTCTCTACTACGTCTACTACGAGCAATACTTAACAATGGTAGAAGACAGTTTTTTCTTGATTGGAATTTGTCTCATTCCCGCTTTCATCTTCAGTTTTGTACTGCTTGGTTTTGATATCTTTTCTGGCGTTATCACTATTGTCACCATTATTATGATCATAGTGGATACAGCAGGATTCTCTTCAATTTGGGGAGTCCATCTTAATGCAGTCTCCTTGATCAACTTGGTTCAGGTATTCAATTTATCTCTTTTTTGTGCTGCATAGCTATTTACTCGGTGAAGTGATTTTGTTCCAGGTTTGATGATGCCACCGAATCTATTGCTTATATTTTTTCAACTCTGATATTGCTCGGGTTTCTGGTACAAATTTGGGCAAAAGTTACGTAGAAGAGGCACACACAAACACTCAGGTCATTGCCAGTGCCTACAGTTCTTCGCCACGAGTACAATTCTACGCCACTACAACTGATATTCGCAACCAAGGGATTCTAGGGAAGCTGAGGCTTTTCTTTTTAAATAAATTGATCTCCGAGAAAATGCTCTAACTATTTGTACATTAATTTGTTCTTCCCAACATCACTTTAGATCGTCATTTTGTGACAATGGCCCAAACCATAGTTCAAAGAAATTTAAAACTATTCTTGTTAGTTTGTTATAACTGGCTGATTGAGTGTTATTTCTTTTATTTGTTGCCCAAAACAATTTGAAATATTACGCTACAGTTCTGCTCTTTTTCAATACTGCTCTGGTGCCACTCACCGTGCTCTTTATTGATTTACCAACTTCATCTTTGCATCATACTTGCCAGCCCCAATAAAACAATCACTAAAAATGGAGTGACACTTCGTTTTGCAAGAGGAAGGGGTGACTGGAGAAAGGTGAAAATCTATTTCAGAATGAATTTTCGACCAATTTTAGCTCCAAATTCAAATAAAGACCTTTCTTCGGAAATCAAGTTTTTCCGTCTTGCTACTTTTTTTCTACATTTTTGCTCATTTAAAAAATTTCTCCGGGGAGGGGAGGCTGACGAGTTTCTGAGTGACACTTCAGCCCCCAGTTTCTGGGTCACTTCAGCCCCCAGCTCCCCAAGTTTTACGCCTATGATCAATAGTTCGTGGTTTACGCACAAGCAGTATATGCAATTATTTTTCGACTGTTTGATACGGTGGCAAGTTTGAATTCTCTTTTCCAGTTGCCTTTTTCCAACCGGCTACAGTTTATAAGATGTGAGCTACTGTACAAATGGTCGATCAGTAGTTATTACTTACTAATCATTGATTTGTTTAGGCAATTGGCTTGTCGGTTGAATTTATTAGTCACGTGGTTCACACTTTCTCCTTGAAAACGCAATTATCGAGAAAAGACCGAGTCATTGATGCAATGGGGACAATGGGACCAGCGGTAAGTTTTGTTGAAGAACCCATGGATTGGGAGCATATATGCATACTACTTTCACAGAATGAAACGCATGGTTTTCATAACTTCAAAACCAGTCACAAATATTAATATTATTTATGTGCATTGGTTCATCATCTATTTGCTCGCAGTTTTTACTTAGACAAGGCCACCGGCAGACTGCTGGACTGCAACTTTTGTCTGTCACATAAAAATGAAGGTATTCAGTTGGATGCCATTACTAAGGACACAACAAACAAACTTGCCGCTTTTTCCCACTCATCTCTTACGTTCTGTGCGACAAGCAGGAAAGCTGTAACTAAAGTTAGTACACTTTTATGGTATGACTCCGCGAATGAATTGAACTTGTTTTTACCGACTGTGAAGCGGATGCTCTAACCAAAACACCACTGAACTCATAAGGCATGAATGAATAGATAATTTTAGCAACCTTGATATTTAAATGATGAACAAAACCTGGTAGGGCTAAATCAAAGAAATATTAGAATTATCGGCTTTGCTATAGCGATGTTCAGTACTATGTGATATCAGCAACTGTAAAAAATTGATGCTTCTGACAAACATCTTATCTCGTTTTCTTGTGCTGAAGAACTTTGGAAATCAAAGTTCTCTTTATCTGCTCGTCGAATGCCGCAGCTATTATTTAAATTTGAGCTTTTAATGTGGTAATTATTTTGTTTCTGAAATTGACTTTGCAAAACGTTACTAGTGTTCATCATTCCTGCGACGTTTTTCGGCAAGGGAAGAAAGAGAACTTTTTTTCTTTAATTCTGTATAAATATTTTTAGGTCTTTGCTGGCGTAGCCCTCACCAATCTTCCCGGCATTATTGTATTGAACTGGGCGACCGCTCAGTTGATTCAAGTGTTCTTCTTCCGAATGTGCCTCATTATTACGTTGTTGGGCATGGCTCATGGCCTCATCTTTTTACCAGTGTTCCTCAGCTACTTTGGTGAGTTTGGACAGCTTATATGCAATTTAGGTAGCAAATTGTAACTCCGTATCCACCAGTTTTGTTTTGGGTTGAGCCAGCGTTCTTCAGTCTCTTCTTTCTGGGAATCAAAAGTGTTCAAAAACACGGTTACAACAATCACCGCAACTCAGATGGCCAAAGCAACCCGAAAAACTTTTTTTGGAGATCAACCATTGAAAGTGAGAAGTTTGCCTCCTAAAAGATTTAGCTGCAACCTTCTTTGCTTTTTTTCTATTGTTTGGGGGTCACCGCCATTTACTCACCCTCCTAAATACGAAACTGGTTGCTTTGGGAAACCAGGGTTGAGCCTACCTGCTAAACCACTGCTTCACAACTTTTTTGTAGCACGGAACCCTCAAACAAAATTGCCACTCATTCAATCGGAGCCCTGCCTAAATTTTGTTTGGAACTCGTTGAACATGCCATTGAGTCTTAAGCCATTGCTACCCAACTACATGTTTTCTCTGTTACAGAATAAAGATCTGGTACTTAGACTATTGCAGATATCTACAATATTTTGATGTTTTAGCAAATAATCTACAATTAATGCCATCAATGCAGTCCTCACCTCATAGTTCAGTTGTCCCCAACTTTATTTTAGGCAACCCCATTTCAAACAAAAGTTTAGGCGTGGAGGCATTCTCAACCTTGTCAATGTATCCAAGGTACAGATTTACGAATTTTTGTTGAGAGATGAATCGAGAGATTTTTTGGGGGGAGAAGGAGATTTGTATATTCGCTGTCCGGATTTACAAATTTTTGTTATCGGATGGATGTGAAGACTATTTTGGGGGGATCAAGTTTTTACAACCACAGGCAATCCTGCTTGCCTCGCAATCCACAGTGTGGCAACTGAGGTCATAGTTAATTATGTGAACTATCATAAAGTGTGATCCAAATGTTAACAAGCCATCAAGTAAATCGATGTTGTCAGCTTTATCCAAATTCGCCAAAACCCTAGGTCGGGGGTCACTCTGCTGAGTACAATGTTATATTTTGATTTCGCCTGTGTGTAGATAGCGATTTCCAAAATAGCTGACGATACTGTCATAAAAACATAGGCTTGTAGACAAAGGCGCAGCCATGGAGCCAAAAGGCAATGGCCTCTTGCTCTCTTTTCCAAAATCTTATTATCCCAAGAATCCAATTGTATTTTTGGTTAAGTATTAGCCAAAGCATTTTGAACCCCTAGCAAAAGTGATTGTCTCTAGCACCAACAGTATCCGATCATCACTAGCACCAACAGTTTCTAAAATTTGGTGCTTCTTTCGTTTTTGACCAAATTTCTACGGATCTTAGACAGAAAAGGAGATTGATCTTTAAGATTTGTCTAAAATAGCACGAAAACTTTGTTATACTCCTGATTCTTACCAAAGTCTTTTGGGGCCTGTAAAAAAAATTACCCACTCAATCTTCGATGTTATCAAAAAAACGTGTCCCTCTATAATGTCAAGTTGGTTGCATTTCTACCCAGAAGTAAAAGTTTTAAATCGACATGTTTAATAGAATGTTAGCTACAAGCTGTTCTGTTTGTCCTCAATGTTCTATATTTTTGTCTTCGTTTCTAGGTCCGCCGGTGAATAAAGCGTTATTGTACGAAAAGCAGCAAAAGAGAAAGGAGGCTAGAAATAATTCGACAAAGATGGGAAAAACGAACGCCAGTTTTGACGGAGACGATTCGATGGCTAAATATGAAGAATCTTCTAATGATGGAGACTTATCTAAAACTTATGCTAACATGAAAGAAACCAAAGAAGATACTCCCGTTACCAAGTTGTAGGCTTTAACTCTTTATGGCCAGTTTTTTTTCTTTTTTGCTCCTGTGCCAAATGTAGGCGATCATACGTATTGTCATTTTATATGATTTGTTTCCTTTTTTTACCAATTTGTTGATCATTAGAATTCCATCCTGCAAATAAAAGTAGGATAAAAAAATGACAAGCGACAGTTCCTAGTAACGGATAAACAGTATCGCATTAGATCACACTCAAAATAACTTGAATGTGCGAATTAATCATAACTCTAAGCACGAAAAACCTCTCAATATGATGTTGTACATGCATGGCCAAAAAACGAAGCATAAGTTTAGAATGAGCTAACGTGATAGTCATAATAATTTAAACTTAATCACAGCCTATTTAATCAATGATATTACACAAATTTCTTGATAGATTAGCCTATGGTTTTTATCGTTACAAACTGTTTTAGATCATGTACAGGAAGCATCGTAAAACCACTAGGCTTTTTTCTACTCTACAGGAAAATACTTTTTTATTTTTGTTTTATTACATGGATAGAGCCAGATTCTTTTTTTCTCACGATTTATTTACACGGCATACGCCCAAAGTATTTTAATAGAGGTCCAATAGTTAGGCTGAGAAAAAGTAGCTAATGCCTGGTTTGTCAAAAATTTTGGTGAGGGAAAATTGCTTTCTACTAGATCCGAATGCAATTAGAAGATGACCTTTTTTATTTTGCTTTTAGAAGTGCCGAAAGATTTTGAAGAAATATTCAGCGGTAGTAAGCCAATTTTAGTGGTGAATTTGCAGTGATGATATTCTTAGAGATCACTCGGAAATTCGATCCATAATTGGAGAGTTTATATTTGTAAAAGCTTTGATAAATAATATCGAAAAGGGACAAATTGTTTTCCTTCGTGGCTGCAATCTTGCCAACAGTGTGAAGAAGTTCTGGCCTTCCCGATCTTATGAAAATGATTTAAGGTTACAGTCTACAGTAAAGTGATTAGAATATCGACTTGGGCCACTGCGTTCCTTGATGTCGTGTAAACATGTCTTAACCTGCTGTCTATAGCATATGCATGCTTGTAGTGTTTCAATGAATTATTAATTTCTTCATTGTCTTTTTGCTTTCTTTGTAACACTTGCTACTGTAAACATCAAAAAAATGCACTTTAAATTGTTCGCTTGATTGAATTTGTGGTGGCTATACTAGATGGGAACAGTGGCATAGCCAAAAACAATTTGTTTTTGACTGGGGGCAAAAGTATGAAATTTTTTTCAAGGCCGATATTTTCTGACCTCCAGCTTTGCCAACTCCAACTCAAATTATTCGGATAACCTTTTGTTTGGAGATCGACGTTGTGTAGTTGTAAAAACTGCATCCTTGATCGGAATAAAAAAATTGCGGAGCCATGCTGCGCCTATGGATGAGAAGAAACTAAGTTGCAGAATTTAAAGATTTTACAGATTACTTCAAGCCTTTGGCAGTAGAAATGTTCGCATTGTTGGCAAAGATTAGAATTGACAATACTATAATTTTTTTGGCCACGTCTACAAAAATAAAAAAGCTTGGAAGATGTTTCATACATTCGGCCAGATTAAATTGTGAAAATTAGTTGCCGTACTAATCAATCCGGAGAATTTTTCCGTGTTTTAGTTTCTGTCTGGAATTCACAAATGAAGAAAAAGAGAAAGTAAAACAAGAGAAATATTTTTTTGAAAAATTAATTTACATGATTAGAAAAGACCTTTCAAATAGGTAAAAAGTTTGCATCTGTTTCAAAATTCTTCTGAATAAAAATTCTGGCCAGGTTTTTTGAATAATTTTACATTAAATTTCCGGCTAAAACAGTAGTGGACCAATAAGCGAACATTAAATGCTTTAGTTCGGCCGACTCATCAATAACAAACGTAGAGTACAAATTTTAAAACTTGTCGTGAATTACGATGCGAGGGCCTAAGTTACTTGCCTTTAAACAAGACTACGTAGGTAAGAAAATCCAGGCATTTTTTGCAGAAATGTTTTAACTTGAGCGAAAATTTACACCTATGGCCAGGGGCGTAGGAAACACCGTTTCCACTTTTTTCCACCCTGGAAACGCGTTTCTATATGAGGTTGATGGGAGGTTTCTCCAAATATGCTTTGTAATTAGGCCACATCCTCATAAAGCTGTAGTATATTAGCATGTACACCAGTGCCAGTAGGCTAATGCATGCAGTAGGCATATAGCTGTTCGTGACCGACCGATAAAACCTGTTTAAAGTCAAGTGAACATAGACTCTGCGGTCATAGTTTCTGCTTTTGAAAGCTTTTGGAGAGTCCTGTAATGTGATGTCATTTCAATCTCCTTAACTGAAGCAGGTCGAATGCTGCTAGATTGCAAATGCTTATACATCTGTAAAAGAACAGTGGAGTGAATTGAAGGACCAAATTGAAAACATATGAACAATCTATTGTAGGTAGCGTTCCCACACGTAAACTATACAACAATCCTGGTTATGACATCACAGTTTTATACTTTCTTATTCTCACCAAAATTACTGGAACCGCACTAGCCTATAGTTTTTTGCTTGTTTTGTTGAGTACCGGTACTGGTCCTCTTGAGCAAACAACCAGCGTTTTTTTTTTTGTTCAAAATGATTTCTAATGTTATGGATGAATCAATTCGAAACTTCAAATGAAATAAAAAAAACACATTTGTCAGCTTAATGTTGAGCTTGACCAAATATTTTAAATCAGACTTTAATACGCCTGAAGGCTGGTTTCCTTGAGGCGTAAATTGCAGGCGCAGCGTGAAAAATTTTTTGTTTCTCTATTTAGTTTTATGCGCGCACGTACGCATCTCTCTAAATAGAGAAACAAAAAAATTTTCACGCTACGCCTGCAATTTACGCCTAATGGAAATCAGCCTTAAGAGCAGCACTGGGCCTGACGCAGACGCAAAGCTGACGATTTTTTTGATCGTTGCACGAAGTAAGCAACCTCGTAAAAAAAAATTCGAACAATGCTTTTAGAAGAGAAGTTTCCAAAGGAATTGAAAAACTTTAATTTTTCCAAACAATTATTTTGAAACAAGACCTAGGCCTAATTTTATCCAGGGTACTAATTATTTGTCGTAGGAAAGGTTTTGTCATGTGATGCATTTTGGCAAAATCTTGGTCTCTTACATCGTTCGTGAAGTCAATATCACCAGTGACGTATTTAAGGCCTTGATTCCTCAAACATAACAAAGGCAAAAATTGTACAACAAACTACTATTTAAAGAGGTTAACCTCAAAAAATCCTGAAGCTTGTTTTGTGGGCTAATCCATACAAGCAAAACAATTGCTTTCTAAGAATCGATAACCAAAGAAACCCAAAAACATCAATTTAAACACGGTATCTACATAAAGATTTCTAGCTGTGGGTCACAAGTCACAAGTCCCCATATATCCAACACTTGGTAATAAATATTGAGCTGGGTTAATCCTTGGGTACCCAAAAGTATTTCAAATAGTCTACGCCCTAAACTTGACGACGTATTTTTGGTCAACCCTCCAACGTTTTTTCCATATTGCTATCATCTGACATAAAAGGTGAAAAAAAAACAGATAATCAACAACGATTTATTAAACTTGATCTAAAGCAGAGGTTCTTAACCGGGGGTACGAGGTGAGGCGTCAGAATAGCGATTTTTTTAAGCTATTTGCTAAAAATTTATTTTCAATGTTATTTGAAATAAGTAATAAGAAAAAACTAGCCTCTAAGGTTGTTCAAATCAGAGCAGTCTTGGTGCCGGTCCCTAGTCCGGATAAATGGAAAGGGTTGCGACAGGAAAGGCATCCGGCGTAAAACCTGTCCAAATGTTTTTCAATGTGCGTCGTATCTGACTTTATACCGGATCGATCGAGGCCCGGAATAACAACGACCGTTACCAGTGACTGAGCGCCAAGGGACACTGGTGGACATGCTACTTGGATGGAAAGAAGAGATGGAAAGCAGTGGAGAAGAAAGAAGGAGAGAAATGAAGAGAGAAAAAAAGCTAAGAAGATCAAGATGAGGGTTGCTACATTAAGTGTTGGAACTATGACTGGTAAAGGAAGAGAAGTGGTGGACCTTATGGAGCGAAAAGGGCTTGACGTATTGTGTGTGCAGGAAACTCGCTGGAAGGGGGAGAAAGCAAGATGCATAGGTGGAGGATATAAGATGTGGTGCTGTGGAAGCGGAAGCAAAAAGAATGGTGTGGGAATAATATTGAAAAAGAAGCATGTGGACAGGGTAGTGGAATTATGGAGGGTAACAGACAGAATAATATGCTTGAAGATGGAACTTAATGCTGTTATGTTGAATGTTATCAGTGCATATGCGCCGCCGGTTGGGTGCATACGTGAAGAAAATGAAGCATTCTGGCTGGACCTAGATGAGACAATGGAAAAGATACCAAAGAACGAATGAATTGTGGTGGGAGCAGACCTGAATGGGCACGTAGGAGAAGAGAATAACGGTGATGAAGAATGCATGGGCAGACATGGATTGGGTAAGAGAAATAACGAAAAACAAGCAGTGGTGGATTTTGCTAAGAGAATTAAACCAGCAATCACTAACACCTACTTTGTAAAGAAACCAGCGCACAGAGTCACCTACAACAATGCGGATGCAGTTCGCAGGTCGATTACGTTATGGTGAGAAGACGAAGGATCAAGGAGGTGGTGGATACGAAGGTTATCGTCGGTGAAAGTGTAGCGAAACAGCACCGAATAGTATTCAGTTCAATAACAATCTGGACGAAGTGGAGAAAAGCACAAAAACCAGTGAAGAGAATAAAATAGTGCAAGCTAAAAGACTCGAAAGTAAAAAACAAATAAAAAATGGAAGTGATTAAAAGCGGAATAGTTGGTGGACAGGAAGACTGGCAAAGAGTAGCAGAGATAATACGAAGCATTGCCAGAATGGAACTGGGTGAAACACCGGGAAAAGTTAGCACAGCAGGTCGACGTGAGACGTGGTGGTGGAATCAGGAAGTCCAGGAAAAACTGAAGGATAAGAGAAAAACTAAAAAGGTACGGGATACCATCAGAGATGATGCAAGCAAATTGGCCTATAAAACTGCAAGAAAACAAGCTAAGAGAGAAGTGGCAAAGCAAAATACAAGGCATACGAGGAACTGTACAAAAAACTGGAAACAAAGGTGGGAGAAAATGAGTTGTTCAAGGTAGCAAAGCAGAGAAGCAGACAAAGCAAGGATGTACAACAAGTAACAGTAATCAAGAGTAAAACTGGGGAGATGCTGATGGAAGAAGGGAAAGTAAAACAAAGATGGAAGGAGTATTTTGACAACTTACTTAACCAGGAAAACCCAAGAGAAAGAAGAGAAATGAGAACAGAAGGGAGAGAAAGGGACGTGGAAGATATCTCTGGAGAAGAAGTCAGGACTGGGTTGAGGAAGATGAAAAAGGGAAAGGCTCAAGGACCTGATGACATACCAGTGGAAGCATGGATCGCTCTAGAGAATAAAGGTGTGGAGTTTCTAATGAACTTCTTCAATAGACTCCTACGAGGGGAGAAGATGCTAGATGAATGAAGGAGGAGCGTGCTCGTACCTTTGTACAAAGGAAAGGAGACATCAAGAAATGTGGAAATTCCCGGGGGATCAAGTTGATGTGGCACACTATGAAACTGTGGGAGAGGATAATAGAAGCAAGGATAAGGAAGGAGGTGACGATCACTGAGCAACAATTTGGGTTCATGCCAGGAAGGAGTACCACCGACGCAATCTTCTGTCTGAGGATGCTGTTGGAAAAGTGGACTGAAGGGCAGAAGGCAGTGCACTGTGCCTTTATTGACTTGGAGAAGGCATACGACAGGATACCCAGCGAGGAACTGTGGGAATGCTTGCGGTTAGCTGAAACATCATAGTGCTACGTAAGGATTATCAAGGATATGTATGATGGAGCGACAACAACTGTGAGAAGTGCAGCAGGGTTGACTGAGGAATTCAAGGTAGGTGTTGGACTTCACCAAGGCTCAGCACTCAGCCCATTCTTTTTTGCCATCATCATGGACAAGTTGACGAAGGACATCAGGAAGGACGCACCATGGGATATGCTGTTTGCAGATGACATAGTGCTGTCTAGGCAAAATCGTAAGGAGCTAGAGGATGATCTGGAGATTTGGAGAAATGTACTGGAGAGAAGAGGCCTGAAAGTGAGCCGGAGCAAGACCGAGTATTTGAAGGCTGGGGTATGGATGATGGAGAAGAGTTGAAACTGCAAGGAGAAAACGTAAAGAGAACGAAAAACTTCAAATCCCTGGGTTCGACGCTTAGTAGCGATATAAGATATGCAGAAGAAGTGAGGAGAAGGATCCAAGCAGAATGGATAAGTTGGAAGAAGGTGTCGGGAGATCTGTGCGACAGGAAGTTATCAGCAAGGGTTAAAGGTAAAATGTACAGGAGTGTCGTTAGACCAGCCATGCTTTATGGAATGGAAACTGTGGTAGTGATGGAAAGACAGGGTGGGAAAAATGGAAGTGAAATCGATCAGGTCACTTGGAGAATACTTTCGCGCTGTGGCGACCCCGAATAAGGAGAAGCTGAAAGAAGAAGACATTTTTTGAAATAAGAAAACATTTTCCGAAGCCTTTTTTAACATCTGCATTTCTGAATGATTTTTTGCCACAAGAAAGTTACTGTGACGTAATACGTAAATAGCTTCTTGTCTGCTCCGACAGAATTGGTTTTGTTTCGAACAATATTATGGTTAATAAATATACACCGGTAATATGCTAATTTGTGTTTTATTCCATTGTTAGATTGTATATTTACCGGTAATTGTGTAGATGTTTGTTTGATAGGTCTAGGGCAGGGGTGGCCAACCGTGGCGCATTGCATGTTTAGAAGTGGCGCATTGCAGGTTTAAGATTTTTCGGGCAATTTGAGTAAGTGTCCTTATATTTGGCCGAAAAATTTGTCACTGCAATGACATCTCCAAAAAAAAAAAAAAAAGGTCCTCACTTGGTTGGCGTCACGTTTGGTGGCATATTTAGGCCAAAAGTGATGGTAAAGGTGCAGCAAAACAGGCGATGACCTTTTTTTTTTTTTTTTGGAGATCACCCCTTAATATGGCGTTGTTTTGACTTCAAAGTATAAATATACCACTACACGTTTGTAAGCCATGAAAAGAAATGAATGTTTGTGTGGCGCATCTTGAAGTAAATGTTTGTGTGGCGAAAAATTTTGGCGCATGGACTGAAAAGGTTGGCCACCCCTGCCCTACATTTATGGCGCATCCGACACGGGTTGGTAGAAGAGTTGACGCTTTGCATAAAAAGCTTAGCCACCCCTGGTCTAGGGGTGCAAAAATATTTTACAAAATTTGAAGGGGTATGAGCGCCAAAAAGGTTAAGAAACACTGATTTAAAGCAAGGTTCAATATAGCCTAATATAAAACGTTTTAGCAAAATGTCTACCTCCTCTTCTTGCGTAGTGCTGTATGCTTTTCATTGACCAAAAAAATCTATTTTGCTATCATAAGCTATGCATAGGCTTACCATCAGCGGCGGGCCTAGGGGCAGCAGATCCAATCTATAGAGTTCGCGTTATTGCACATGTTTTTCTCGATGTTTTCATTTAAGTAAAAGCTGACATTACGTGTATAGTCCTTGTGTGACTGATTGTGGTGATGGTGAGCATGGGCGTACGACCTCAAACCAATTTGGGGGTGCACCAAATTTTTGCCCGAAAAATTTGTCACTGTAATAGTATCTCCAAAAAAAAAAAAAAAAAAAAAAAAAGGTCATCGCCCGTTTCGCTGCACCTTATCCTTTCCTTTTGGACAAAACATGCCATCAAACGTGGGTCCAAAGTGGTATTGACCTTTTTTTTTTTTGGTGATGCTATTGCAGAGACAAATTTTTCGGCAAAAATGTATGGACACTTACTCAAATTGCCCGAAAAATTAAAAGTTGCCCAAAATTTTTACTCAAATTGCCCGAAAAATTACAAGTTGCCCGAATTCAAGGGGGGCCAGTGCCCCCCCGGACCCCCCACTTCGTACGCCTATGATGGTGAGTCAGCAATGGCTGACTGCTCTTTCCCGCCAATGTGCTCGTCTGGTCATTGCGTGATTTAGCGCGGTCGATGACGCTTTCTTTTTTATGACGACGATGTCACGCGCGCGCACTACTTGCGTGCATGCGAGGCTGCCAATTGGTTATATTTGATTTTAGTACGACGATTACTGCCGAACACGACGGCTGGTTTTACTTATACTAGTCTTCGGTTTTGATTTCTTGTGTAAGTTGATTTCTCCCAATTTGATCCCACGGATGAAGCGAATACAACCAAGCGGGGCCCAAAATCGCCGCAAGAAAAGACTCAGATAAGCAGAAGATAATGTCATGAGAGGCTCTTTATATGTGTGGGTGAAAAAGCAATATGTGGCAAAAGATCAATTGGATGCTGAAAATCATGAACCCGTGACTGTCGTCCAAGATGGTATCAGTAGTCCAGTTAACACAGAACTTGACATGGGTGGTGATAATCAGGATGAAAATTAGTCGCAAAAATATATTCCAAATGACGCCGATAATTTTGCTGAGGTGAGTGCTAATGTTGAGGCGAGTCCTGTCACTTTGAACGATGACACTGAAGGTAACATTTTGAATTATTTCGTAACCACGACTTTGGACGTTTAAGAAAGCCGATTTCCACAGATTTAGTGAAATGCTTAGTTCAGCAAGGACCAGAGAATTTCCAGCACAAAGAAGGTACTTTTGCTAAAAAAGAAGGAAGATCTCTTTCCAAGCATTGGTTTGAAACTTTGTCAAGTAATGGAGAGCGTTTGCAGAGAAAATGGCTGATAAATTCACCACGCCAACAAGCAGCCGTTTGCTTTGTCTTCTTTTTTTTCATGATGTGAATCAAGTTTTTGTAACGAAGATGGATTTAGCAGCTGGAAAAAGTTGAATCCTCGAATTTATGAGCATGAAAGAAGTCCTGGTCACAGAAATGCAATGTGTGAATATTTGGATTTTGCAGCAAGACTTGAAAAATTACGCGTGATTAATTATGAACTCCAAAATCATATCGTAAGTGAGAAAAAGAAATGGCGACTTATTAGTGAACGAATTGTCGATGTTGTTTTTCTCCTTGCACGACAGGCTATTGCGTTTTGAAGTCATAGAGACGAAGGAGTTTCAAAGTTGGTAAACGACAATGCTTATGAAACCAATTCTGGAAACTTTTTGGAGGTAATCAGACTATTGGCAGATTATGACGTTGTTTTGTTTGAATATTTACAGAATGTGAGGAATAAGCCCAACAAAGTCGACTCTTCGTCGAATAAGAGTTAGAATGAAATAATCAATCCTATTGGCAGTATGATTAAGAAGATTATTTTCGAAGTAAAGAAAGCCCAATATTTCATTCTGATGTTAGATTCTGCTTCAGATGTATCACGTGAAGATCAAATTGCAGAGATTCTGAGATACGGTCATATCAATAATAAGGATGTCGAAACCAAAGAAGTTTTTCTTTGGTTTTTCAAGTTTCTGAGAAAAACGCCACAAGCTTAGTGGAAACGGTGATTGAGAAGTTGATGATGGAATCGACTTAAACGATTGTCGAGGACAAGCATACGATAATGCGGCTGTTATGAATGGTGTACGAACTGGAGTAAAAAACGAATTTTGGAAATCAATCCTAAAGTCCAGTTTATCAATTGCAAAAACCACAGCTTAAATTTGGCGTGTGTTCATGCAGCTGAAGTTCATCCAACAGCGGTTACTTTTTTGGCATTATGTACAAAATTTTTGTTTTCTTTTCATTTTCGACAACACGTTGGTAAGTAATGTAGTCAAAGGCTAAGAAAATAGTCAAGAAGCATTCTGAGACCAGATGTAGTTCGTACTACAACGCAGTTCAAGTCATGCAAGAAAATTTTGACGAAATTATATTTTGTTTTGAGCATTTCGAAGCTGGCAGATTTTCAAGTGAGACGAAATCTGATGCCTACTTCTCCATTCGTTGCAGCAATTTACATTTGTTTCTCTCTTAAAATTTTGGTGCCCTATTTTGTCATCCGTGCAGAAAGTGACAAAACGTTTACAAGATTTCACGATTGATTTAATTCAGGGAAGTGATGATGTTGATGGGCTCAATAGAATTATTGACCTGAAATCTGAAGACATTATTAAGAATGCAGTCAGATCAGCATCAGAATACTGTGAGAAGTGGAATGTACCCTTGGCAAGAGTCAGGCAAAGAAAGATGATGGTTTATCAGCAAATAAAGAAATGAAATCAATAAATATTAGGACTTCCCAAATGGTGTGGCCAGAAAACAAATAGTACTTTTATCTTTTGACAAATTATAAACATATTTTAAGATCTCAATCATAAAGTTGTCAACCTCGATTTTACCCAGTTTTTAGAAATACGATGAGGGGTAAGACCCGCTTCGCCCCGTGCTGTATGCTTATAAACCCTTTCTACACTCAACCTTACGCATTCACTTGTTTTCAAAGCAAAGTCACATTGAAGAGCACATTCACTAAACTAGCAAATACATTTTAAATTTCATACCAGCTGGTCTGTACTCAGCCCAAAAATTGAGCAGCAAAACACAAGTATGTCACAAATAGAGGGCCTGGAAGTTATTTAGTCAACTAAATTTAAGATAAGAAACCTTAGCGCAAAGCCGATAAGCACTTCCCAATGCTTTTGCAGCGCAAAGCCGATAAGCACTTCCCAATGCTTTTGCAGCGCAATTCTAAAAGCGCTATTACAAAAATATCGAGTACGGACTTAGTACCTCACTCTATTTCTTTGAAGAAGCTGCACCTTTCAACGATCTGAAGACTGGTTTCTAAGATCTACATGTCAAACAAACCTACATTAGACCTACTACATGTATTTCAAACAAACCTTCCAAAATCAATTTAAGTTTAGCCTTGACGTAATTCTAAACTTCGCACTTTGGTTTTTCCCAACACTAAACAATAATTCACATGCAGCTCTGCTAAAAAAAAGGTCATGTAACAGGGGCGCTGTCATTAACAGAGTGTGATTTTATATCTTCTGTTTCTGAAATTTGATTATCGTTCACGTATTGTCCAAGCGCAAGAGTTAAATTCGAAGAAGGCTGGTTCAGTAAATTATAGGTTGAAGCAGTCGCCATCGAAAGAATTCCGCAAAGTTCGCTTCTGCTGTGATCAAGACCTTTCAGCTCTGCGTACGAGTTGAGCTCGGGAACACTCATTAATTTTCCGTCAATCATTCCGCCTGCGGTTCAAATATGAAGTTTAGCATCTGTTCAGCTCACTGACCACTTTTAGTTGACTCGAAGCAGTCAGAAACACAGTGCATTTCTAATGCTAACTCTACTGGCATGAAAAAATGTCAGTGAATGCTTCCAAACGCCACAACACAAAATTCATGCGGGCATTTAACTCACAACCTTTCGATTGTGAAACAAGCACTTTACCCTGCTGAGCTAATTACTGAAGTATGAAAAGTTGTAAGGCAAATCGAGGGGTCTATTTTCAATAGAAGACGTGATGTCGTGGTAATAGTTCCGGATTTAGCGATAAAAGATGACGTTCAAAACTCCACAAAAGCACCACTGGTAATTGTCAAAAAGGGCATCCGAAATTCAAATTGCTGCGTTGCTCCAATGTAAAGTCTGGTTCAAAAGCGAGTATGTAGTGAAAAACAAAAAAACCAAAGCAGCATGTCTAAACCGATAAAAAGGGACGAAAAATCGACTGTAACGTTACCAAAAGCAGCCTAAATGCTAATGACTCTGCTTTAGCTCATAACTATGTTTTACCACGCTCACCGACTAACAGCAGTTGTTTGTTTTTCTTCAATGCCGCTAGCATTTGGGCAACGTTCGGCTCTCCGTGTATAATAGCTGTATCACCGTCAAATAAAGTTACAAGATTGCTGTACGGAGTGTTCTTTAGCGTGAATTTCATGATATGATCATCATATCTCTAAAACACAATCTCCTTTAACACTTATGCAAGTGCCAGCATTATTTTAAACATATTTTAAACAGCATTATTTTAAACAAACATATTTTAAACATGTGGGAAACCGCAAGATCCTGAGGTAAATTTAATTATTAATTCTTTTGACACAGCGAAATGGGAACATTACATTGCATTTTCCTTAATATCCGAAATGCAAATCAAGTCCGACTTTTGCGCAGATTATAAAGCAACCAAGCATTTTTTCAACGTACCTCCATGCTCATGCCATGTTGCCGCAGTTCATAGCGCACTTCAAAATAATTGTCGTCAATTTGCTTCGCATACAAACAGGCGGCCACCATTCTACTGTTGTTGAAAATTTCTTGCACTTCTTTATGAAGAAGAACATCCAAGCCATATAACTATAACAACAAAAGTTGACTGTTTTTTACCCCTGTTCTTTCATGAAGAAACACGGTATGAACTGCAAGTCTTGTTTAAATCGTAAAGCCAATCAAGAACACACTGGGGGGAAAGCGGAAGTCTGCAAAATCAGTCATGAATACAATCGCAGACTGGTTGCCTCACGGCATACTGGCACTAGTGGACACCTAAAACTGCCTTTTACAAAATGTTGGGTGGGCAGATGCTCTTTTAACCTGATAAAGAAGGAAAACTAGTTTATTGTTAGGTGTTGGGTGATTACTGGACCGCCAGTTCACAATGGTCGAGTATTCAAACCTCATAAACTCGTTATTGTACCAATGCGATAGATATTGAGTACTTTTTTCCTTACTAAAGGCCAAATAAGCTTCTTGTTCCTGTATTGCAATGCTTGTGGTAGAAATGCAATCAGCCGTACTGGTAGCCTCGAGGTGAGTCTGAATATAACTTGTTGAAAGCGCAAATGCAAGGGTTTTTTCATCAAAAGATAAAAATATGAACTGGGTGATACCTTGGGTTCCTGTTTTTTAACTTTACGAAGTTCTTTTTTTGCAGATAAACGCGGCAATGTGATCATGATCATTTTCTTTTTATCCCGATTGATTGCTCGATGTTCCCAGAAGTATCGATATCTCTTTGGTGTGATTGTACATGTAGCTGGAATACAAGCATTTCCTCACTGGGTTACTAGAGTACACCTTGCCCTTAGTTACATATCCGCATAATTAACCTGCTACTACCGCAGGAAAGTCACAACATGAATCAATCAACATACAAAATTAGTCCAGTATTGAAATGGCGAGAATACTCTCAGTATCTCGTTAAGAGGGAACTCTTGGACGCCCACTAACGACCGTAGACCTTGTCCGCAAATCTGCTCTCAATCGAGATCAGACTAGGAGAAAGTGGTTATTTGTATTCAAAATGGATTGCTATTACTTCTCGACTAATCTCGATTGAGTTTACTGGGTAAACCTGGATGTTTCTTTTTACATTGCACCTCTATCACTAGAAAAAGGATCAAACAAAGAAGTAACAACAGTATCAAAACGTTTTAGATGCACCTTGTTTTTCATAAAATGTATGCTACGGTAAATATAATTTATGTATTAAACAATTAAAAATTAGTAATGGATAAGAATGGCCCACCACAACAAGAGGTAGGTCAACAATTATGAGTTTAAGTATTTGTTATGCTTTTAAAAGGACACCGTGCTGTAATTTCCATGCTTTGGTGCAGTGTTGTAGATTGCACTGGGTTGACAGTTAATGGTCCAATTACGCTAAGTTGTTGATAGCTGATTCATATACTGTGTTAGTAACTAAGTATACCTATTGCAGAATCAACTTGCTGAATACATCTCGAACATAAACGTACAGGATACATATTGCTTGTTTCACAAAGCAGCGGCTACATCATTACAAACCTTACGGAAAATCACATTACCTGCAAATTAAAAAATGGCGCCACAATCAATAGATTTCGTTTCTAAAAGATACTTTCAAACATAACACAATTTGAATATAAAAATACAAAACGAATAAAAGATCCGCGGGCTTCCGCAGTTACCCCAAGCTTAACCCTACAAATGACTGCTATGCTGTATGCCTTTTAAAGCAAGCTGAGCTTGAAACTTTGGCATAAACTAGCTGAAGCTGATGTTTGTCAAAATAAAAATTATAAGCTCGTTGGATGTAAGTGCAAGGAAAAGCTTGGTCAAAAACAATATTGGTTATTCATATCTCAGTGTATGTGGTGTCGATTGTAGGTTCGAATCCTAAACAAGTGAGTTTTTAACTTTGTTATGGCGACGTATAGGGCTTACTTCTGTAAAACTAACATTGTGTTTTGGGGATTGACATAGGATTTGTACTCTCCATGTTTTAATGTTCTTAATATACGAGGAGCGATCAGAAAGAAATGCAACTGATATAATTTTTTTGAGCATTTATTTAGTTAACATCCGATTCCTTTATAGACTGGTGACTAAGGCTTATAGATATTTTAAAGTTTTCATTACTGCCATCTGCAATTCAAATTTTTGCAACCCCTCTAGATGTCTTCTTTGTTAGACGGTGAAGCCGGCATGACAGCCTCAAACCAATCTCGGCAAAATCAAAAAGTTGTTACTGAATTTCTTCAGTCGGAGAAAGAAAGAGCTTTGAACATACACAAAGGACTAACGCACGTGTACGGTGCCAATGCGGTAGACTGCAGCACAGTGACGAGGTGGGTGAAGCGAATCAATGATGGACAGGAAGAGCCTGGTGAAAGCGATCTTCATGATGTGGCAAGAAGTGGTAGACCAGCTTCTGCCTACAATGCTGTTAGCATTGATCAAAAAACATTAAATACCGAAAACAGACGCGTCACTAATAATGAGCTTGCTGAACCATTGCGAGTAAGTGCATGGAGTGCTGTAAAGATAGTGGATTCCATGGGTATTCAAAAGTATACGTAGGGTGGGCCCCAAGGCAGCTTACAAATGGTCATAAACAAGCCCGCCGTAAGGCTTGCTCTGAACTTCTAGAGCAGGGGTTCTTAAACCGGGGTCCGTGGAAAAGTTTTATGGGGTCCGTGAAGACCGAATAGAAATGTTCTATACAGCAGTGCTTTTCAACGGGGTGTATTGTACATCCAAGGGTGTACCAAAATTTTTAAAGGGTGTACCACTACAATGGGGTGTACTGGGGTGTAAAACATACCATAAAACGGTATAGTGAATTTATTTTCATATTAGGTGTCATTGTATCATAATAAATAGGCAGTACTATGATTCTGACCTGATTGTACTGAAGTAAGAAGGCCTCCTCTATACACGAGTGCCCGCAGAAACTATGACATAACAATTGTCTGCTGGACTTGTATGAGTTTGGGCAGGTGCAAAAAGTTTGAGCTGGCAGTTTTTATTGTTTAAGTAAGCTTGTCAAGTACTGTATGATCGAGGTAGTTAAGAAGTGTTAATCATGTTCTATTCTGATAAGAAAGTCAGCATTTTGCAGTGGACACGTGATACCTAACAGTATTTTTATTTTTATAGAATTTTAAGGTTTTGTATAATTTATCTCAGAAACTAAATATCTCATATCAAGAAATGTCAAAAAAAAGAAAGTACAGTGATGAATATATTTCCTTTGGTTTCACTTTCGTGACTGAACGTGATGGAACACAAAAGCCACAATGTTTTCTGTGTGGAAAGGTTCTTGCCATTGGAAGTATGAAGCCTTCAAAGTTAAAAGATCATCTGAAGTCATTCCATCCCAATAATTTATCGGACAAAATTGATCAATTACGCATGAAGAAAGCTCGATTTGAGAAAGCTGGAACTTTACCGAAGTTAGGATTTATCACAACGCAAAAACCTTTTGTCGAAGCATCACATAAGGTTGCTTACCGTATTGCCAAGCAAAAAAACCACACACAATTGGGGAAACCTTAATAAAACCATGTGTTCTGGAAATGGTTGAAATAGTATGTGGCAAAAAAGAAAGGCACTCGAATCAGTGCCTTTGTCAAATGACACCATTCAGTCCAGAATTACTGACATTTCTGCCAACATTTTAAAACAAGTAATGGAAGAATTGAAAACCACACCCTTTCCATTCAGTATGCAGCTGGACGAAAGTTCAGATATTTCCAATTGCTGTCAACTGCTAGTTTTTGTTCGTTATGTTCATGCTGATATCATTACAGAAGAGTTTTTATTTTGTGAATCACTTCCACAACATGCAAAAGCCACTGACGTATTAGAAATGCTTGACAATTTCTTTGCTAATCAAAATTTTGAATGGAAGGAAAAAATTGGAAGTTTGTGCAAAGATGGAGCACCTGCAATGCTTGGTAAAACATCTGGGTTTGCTACTTTGGTGAAAAAAGAAGCTCCTCAAGTCAGCGTTACTCATTGCTTTTTACATCGCTATGCATTAGCATCGAAGACTCTCCCTGAAAATTTGAGACAAGTTTTGTCTGATAGTGTGAAAATTGTTAACTTAATCAGAGCTCGTGCCTTAAATCATCGAATATTTAAGAAGTTATGTCAAGAAATGGGAGCAGAACATGAAGTTCTTCTTTTTCACACAGAAGTTCGCTGGCTGTCAAGGGGGCAAGTTTTGAAGCGCTTGTTCGAACTTCGAAAAGAAGTTTCTGTTTTTCTTAAAAGCAAAAATCTTGAATACTCAAATCAGTTTGATAATGAAGAGTTCCTTCTCAGTTTAGCTTACTTGGCAGACATTTTTTCTCATTTGAACGAGATTAATATTTCCATTCAAGGCTTTGGCGTTACAGTGATGGAAGCTTCTGAAAAAATTAAAGGTTTTCATGACAAGCTATATCTGTGGAAAAGAAGATTAGAAATTGAAAACTATTCCAACTTCTCGATGTTGGAAGAAATGTTGCTCGACAATGAAACTGGAATCTGCCAACCTCTTTCCATTTCTCTGCGCATAGACATGGGTAGACATTTGGAAGCATTGCAAAATTCTTTCAAAAGTTATTGCTTAGCCACAGAAGATCTTAAAAAGAAATCTTGGATCCTTAATCCTTTCCTCGCTGAACTGGAGTCCATCAGTGATGACGACTTTGCTAAGGATGAGCTCATTGAATTGAAGGCAATGGAATCAGTCAGAATGTCCTTTAATTCAAAAAGTATTGGCGATTTTTGGATTTCATTGAGGCAAGCATATCCTCTTTTGGTAAAGAATGCCATGGCTGCTATTATACCTTTTGCTACAACATATTTATGTGAGTCAGGATTTTCTTCCTTAGTTGTTATCAAAACCAAAAGTCGAAACAGGTTGAATGTAAAAGATGACATCGCGTTGCCCTGTCAAAAACGAAGCCACAATTTGATGTACTTATTGAAGACAAACAGGAGCATCCTTCACATTAAAAGAAAATTAGCGTGATAAATTGATTGAAGATTTTGCCTTTCTATTCATTATACTTAAAATAAAACATCAATTTTCTTCACATATTCACTCTATTTCATAACGTTGTGTCCACTTTTTTGAAGTAGAAAAAGTTACTTACACTAGTCAAAAAAGGGGGTCTGCGCAAACAAAAAAACTGATTTGGGGGTACATCTTAAAAAAAGTTTAAGAACCCCTGTTCTAGAGTGTTGCCATTGTGGTAAAAACTTTCTTCAGCAAATAGTAACCAGAGATGAGACTTGGTTTTAACGCTTTGAGCCAGAGTCAAAGAGAGCATTAATAAAGCAGCGCCATACAGCCTAAACCAAGAACAAAGAACTTCATCTCAGCAGTCTCCAGAAAAAGTGGTAGTGACTGTGTTTTGGTAACACTGGTAGATTTCGTGTGCGAAGGAGCAAGAATTAATTCAGATATTTACATCGACACACAAAAAATAGAAAGCAAGTATACGGGAAGTTTGGTCTGTTTTGGAAACATTTCCGAAGTTCTGTTGCAAAATGACAACAATAGGTCTCCCAGCAACCTCAAAACCCGTGAGCTTATCAGCTTTTTCACAGCTGGACAACAATGACACATCCCCCATATTCTCCATACCTGGCACTACCTGACTTCCATTTGTTTTGGCCCCAAAATAAAGTTTAAGAGGGTGACATTTCTCCAATGATGCAGTCTGTAGAGTAACTTCACAATGAGAGAAATATTACACATGGCAAAAGGCGTTTTGGAAAGCAGATTATGTTGAGAAGCAACTATAAAATGCTCAGGCTGCATAATTTCTTTTAAAGTACAAATTGCTTATCTTTAAAAGTAAAGGTCGTAGAAATACATTTGGTTGTATTCCTTTTTAAACGCCACTCGTATATTGGCCAGCATCCCATAATTAAAAAATTAAAGGCTGAACCAAATAAGGGCGTAGTGCAATGATGGAGCACGCAAAACAAATGAATAACATCAAATGCATTAAGCACACACAAATCCGCAGTTCCACCGCAACTACATTACACAATAATTAATAAAAACATGTAGCTTCGAATTTCGTATAAAATATGGAGGTGGATGGTCACATTGTAGTGTAAGGATGATACCGTATCAGGGACCAGGGTGTTATACTGTGACTGATGGCTTGCTGTAATGGTTTTCACGTTTTTTTAAGTTGCAACCCCCTTAATCCATCACTTTTAACACAAAAAATATATAAATAAATCTGATTTTTACAACCAGATTAGAAACTCCCCTGACTAAAACGCTCATCGTACAAAGCAAAATAACCAATAAACCATTGAACAATACAGTGATTGAATACAAAAATAACGCGTTGATATACAATAGTTGCAATCATATGGGTTGAAAGTGCAAGAACAGTTTTATTACTGCTACTAAAATGCAAATCACTTAGCCGGTTGAAATGCGGTTACTTACGATAACTCTTAATCAAGAGAATAAGGCTTTATTGTCAGCCAAAAAACCAAAGCCAATATACTTCTGTGAGTACATATTTTTATTAGGACGCTTCGCTAAGCGCTGCTAGCATTGTCAACCAATTTTGGTTGACAATGCTAGCAGCGCTTAGTGAAACGTCCCAAATAAAATATATACAGCAGTATACTGGCGATAGTTTTTTGCTGAGAATCGTCAAAAGATCCCAATCGTTTGCTCCCAAGGCTTTATTGCCTTCGTGGTTTTTCGTGGTATAGTGATAGGAAAAGGCACTTGATTGCTATTTCCTTTGTTGAGTGAAGCTTCGGGCAAAGTGTCAGCAGTGTTAGTAACTCAGAAGCAGGTTCAAACACAAGTTGTCCGGCGAATGAGCGACAAGGTTTCCCTTTTATCAGTGAAAAAATCTGAACAAAGAAAACAAGCGACGATAAGGATAAATGCACTAAAACTGCATAGTTTTAGATTTGCTAAGAATTAATAAAATGATGAACGAAAAGTTGGACGTGTGCCAAATGATCACACAGTTTGCAAACCATAAATTATGTTGTTGCGATCGGGGCAAACAAGTTTAAATCAGAAGCGGGAAATTCGAAAGCAAACCACGGCTCAACTCGCCATATTGCATACAACGCGCAAACTTTCGCCTACCAATAGGAAGATCAGTTCCTTGCGTAGTGCTGGCGACAAACAACGTTTTTACGTTCACTTTCTTTTCAAAGTTTGCTTTTTGTGGAAAAAAATAATAAGTACCGAACTAGAAAGAACAACATGTGAAATTTAATTCAAATCCTCTCTAAAAATAAAAGAACCAATATTTCAGCATTCATTTTTGTTGCGACTTCTCAAAAACCATACGAGTTACTTGCATTGCATAGGCACAGAAAAAGCTAAAAAGTTTTTTCTAACTTGAACTGATTTGAAACAGATTTCGATTTTCAACCGATTTCGTTGGCTCAAAAGTTATTATTCATCACTGCTACAATCATTTTCGTTAGATGTAGGAATTTGATTTTCATCAAACGGCGGATGCGTTTGAACAATACCATTCAGTTCATCACAGATGCTTTGATCATTATCATCTTCGCTGTATTTTTTCCACATTTTTAAAAGTTCGCACATTGACGCATGATCATTAACTGATTGTATTGAATACTCTTCACAAAGTTTTATCATTTCAGCAACAACATCAGGGTCACTATCTTGTTTCCAAGAACAATTTTCTTCTGCTATGCAATTGGTATTGTCATAGTTAGCACTGCTGCATTGAGGTGCTTGAACTGGATCAATACAAAATTGCATAGATATAGATAACGGTTCAACCGAAGCACTTCTTTCTACAATATAGCTTTCATCATCAACATGGTTGGAGTCGAGCTGGCCATCAACAACAGACAAATTATCTTCAGCGCAAGGTGATTCAACTTTCTGTGGAGTATTATTGCTGTTATTAAAACCACTGGGTATAGAGTGAGCATCGTCGGCATGCTCTTGAGCACTGGCAGTACTGCTTTCGGGTAAAGATAAAGAAAACGATTCAACTGAGCTACTGACCTCCGGATCAAGAGTTCTTGATTTTTTGTCCAGAATAGAAAGGCTATTTGAGGTTAGTTGCAGCAACTCTTTGATCAATTTTCTGTCTTTAACTTTTTGGAAGGAAGAGCGAAGTATTGATTGAGTCAGTCTACTGCACCATGATGGTATTTCTTCAATAATTTCAAAAGGTCTCTTTGCTATAACAATTAAGTAAGTGGCAAGATCAGGATACAAAGAAGTCCACGGTGACCTGCCCGTTAGACAATGGAGAAGACAACAAGCAACAGACCACAGATCGCTCTCAAAATAGTATTTTCGTTGATCTATGACTTCAGGACTAATATAGTGCATAGTCCCAACGATACTAGAAAGCTCTATATAGCCAAGACTAGGATTTATAACTCGCGCTTCACCAAAATCGGTAAGAAAAGCAGTTCTTCGATCAGAGGACAAAACAATGTTTCGAAGCTTTACATCGCAATGAACAATGTTCTTTGATTGAAGATAATCTAGCGCTAGCAGAGTGTGCCGGAAGTAATATGTAGACCAATAATCAGCAAATATATAATCACACAATCCATTACGAGAACATACGAACCCTTTGCCTTCCTGCAGCAACTGCTGTAGATTTCCACCACCACCATACTGCATAAGTATGTGAATGTCAGACGTTCGACTACGTATCACACCGTACAATTTAATAACATGTTGATGGTCAAGTTGGCAGAGAATTTCCAATTCATTTGGAGAGAAATTTTCAAGTTGAATAATTTTTTCAGCAAACCGCTGCCCAGTTCGACCATCTACTGCTTGGTATACTTTACCGTACTGACCAATCCCAAGCGGCCGTATGCTTTCAGTTGAGCAGATACTAAACTGGCCCGAAGAAATCGACGTAGTCAATCGATCATAGTGATCAGGGTAGTGATACTGTTGTTCCCGGCGCAAATGCAAAGCATGATTAAGTAGCACTCCTTCTGAACCTACTTCCATTGTGTATATTGTTGTTTTATCATTTCGTTGTCTTGATTGTTTAATATCACTCCAATAGTCGACAACAACAGCAACTGCTTCAGGAGTACCATACACAACTTGACCCAAAGATTGAGCAAGACGTCGTAGATAATTTTGATGAGATTTTTTACTAAAAAGATCATTGCTTTTACCTGCTTTACAACTGACAATAGATTCGTAATGTAGCTTTGATGCTTCTTCAGTTATCTCAATATCACTGTGTAATGGTAATGCACTTGGACCTTCTGTTTTTTCATCGTGCTCCACCGGTTGTCGATTTTGCTGAATTGTTTTCCTACATCTGTTACTAGGTCTGGAAAATTTGAAATCATCTTCATCATCACTCTCTTCACTTGCCTTTCCTGACATTTTTTGCTATTGACCTGAAGATTGCCAAGAAGTGACGTATTACTCTATGGAATGCGAGCAGATTTTAAAATTTTGTTTGCTATAAACCTATCACCAAATCAAGGCACATCATGGCATAAAAAAAAGTGAATGGAATGTATCAACAAAATAAATTTTTCAACTAATTAACCATTTATTAGACCTACGCAGTAAAAAGATTTATAAAACAACATTTTAACTACCGGTACTTAAGTACAGTTTAACTCTTAAGGGGGATTATGGGGAATTTGCAAAAGAGACGCGTTTAGCATGCTAAGATCGATGTTATGTGACAGGCTGAAAACTCGCGCAAAAATAAATTTGTCACAATTTTTTTCTTTTTTTTGTTGCCATGGTAACCAAGATGTTTCCTTTGCCATGGCAACACACGAGGAAACTTTGGCATGCATATCTCGGCCCCTGCACGATGGAATTGAAGGGTTTTGGTGCAACTTGATCGTCGAACACTACTCTACGCAATCACGTAGCAACTTGTACATAAATTTAAGCTGTCATAATATACTGGGGTTTGTCAAAAATACCATTTTTTTCAGTGAAATTTTCACATATTTTCCAACAAAAATATTTATAGCAAAAAAAGTACATTAGTTAGCCCATTTTCACTTCGTCATTGCATTCATAAGTCTATTAGCTCGCTCTATGCGAAATTTCATAAAGATTGACCATACGAATTCAGAATTACAAATGCCAGAAAGTTTATAGTCATCATAAAATCGTGATTTTGAGAAAATCCATCTAAAAGTGCACATACACCGATTTACACTTCTAACCTGAAGAATTATTCATTTTTTAGCAATGTTTCACGTTGAAATGCGACTTTTCATGGCAACAATCTTAAAGATGAAGGATTAAAGATACAATTTTTGTTAAAAAAATATTATGGCCAAAGTTTTCGAAAAATGATAAAATGAACCCCATATTCCCCCTTAAGGCGCTGGGAGCTACAGAGTTTAACCAATTATGTCAGCACCAATTTCTACGTCAGCACATCCAAAAAAAATTTAGAGTTGCTTAAAAAACAGTTGAACACATCTTTTAAATGGCATATTTAATCACTAAGTGAATATGGGTAGCTACTCTGTGACAATCTATTTTCTGTACACATTCGCACATTTGATATTCATGTTAAAAGTAATCACGCAAGCATTTTTGAAAATAATTTTTGTCATTATTTCTTTTTACTATTAATGCTTTGTCCATTTTTAGGGTTTGCACGAAATTGCTTTGAGCAGCTGTGAATAGTTGCATGGTAATAGTGGTAACTCACACCTCATCAGGTCATGTTTGGCAAGGTCAGGTATGGCAAGAGATAAAACATTGCAAATTTATCAGTGCTAGCACAAAAAACAGTCTCATTACCCTCCAAAACTTTGCAAAACCAAGGGGCATGTTGTCACTACAGTTAGGGGTTACCTAATGCACAAGATGGTTTGCAAACGTAAAAAAGTAATTTTCAAATAAAGCAAATTTCCTGTTTTTTACAAATGTTGACAAATTCTAGTCACTTTGTCATTTACGATGCAGCATGATGCCTCAACATAAATATACTGTATTAATACCAACTAGCTGACTCAGCCAGTGTCGTCTGCAGGGCCTCCCCATCAGTAATGTAAAGGTTAAAAACATTGGTTCTGCCGAATAGGCCTGCTTCACCCAATAGATAGTAATGAAAATAGCAATAAAAAGTTTAAGCTTTCTGACATTGCCAAGTCTTGTTCTGAAACAAAACTATTGTTCTTTCAAACGCAATTGATTGAAAAACATTGTGGGGGTGGGTTATGCACAGCCACTACTTGTCTTCCAAGCTTTTCGAGTCCCTGGCAATGTTTTATATGCCCTCTTTTCATCACAGGAGTTTTTGAAATTAACAAACTTTTATCCATTAGATTCAGCAAGTGCTTGAAAAGAAATCAAAGTTGTGGAAGGGTGCCAAGATGATTATTGGTATGTATTTTCAAGATTAAGCTATTACATAATAGGCCCACTGCCTATGACATTTTTGTAACTCCAGGCATATTTGTATGAGCTCACAATTCTGCCTGTGCATATGTTGCTTTGTACTGGCATAAACACAGCCATGCAAAGAGCAAACTAACCCGAAATAAAGCACTTACAGTCAAACTATTCCAATAGCATGGCCCCTGTCAGTAATGTTGAGGTGAACAATATCAAATCAGCTGCCTCCGCTGGCTTTACCCAATTGTAAAGAAAATTACTTCAACCCTTTAAATGATATGTAGCTTGACTCCAATATTTTGCTGCAAAAATAAAACCGGACCATTTTTCCCGTCTTCTAGTGGGGGACCACCAATTTTTTACTTGTAGCAAACATTTAAAAATTTCTAGAGCCTTTATTTTTAGATGAATCTTTATAAAAGCTTTGACAGATAGAGTCAAAGAACCATGCTTTTGAGAAAGAATCAATGCAGTAGTGTAGTGGTTAGAGTGTTTGCTTTGAAATGGGTAGACCTGGATTCAATTCCATGATGTATCACATCAAAACACATCAACAATCATATTTGCAGCTTTCCTGCTAGGTGCTTAGCACGAAATGTATGTTGGAGAAAAATCAGGCAAATTTGCTAGCTGTGCCCACTGAAAAAGGCACTTAATGGGATTCCTTCACATTTTTGTGGCAGACAGGTGGTGGAGCCAAACAGACCATTTGTTCTGGTGGCCCAGTTTGACTAAAGACAAGCACACAGAGCATAAGCCCATGTACATTAGGGTGGTCCGTATTTTTGAAATTCCAAAGTTTACGGTCTGGCCCGTCAAATTGTTTTATTTGGGATAAAAACATGCAGGATAAAGTATTCTTGAAAATGTTGTTTAGAAATTGACCAAGGTCATGAAAAAATACAAAACTTTCTATGGAAAATTACAATAGTCACTGTTACATTGTTCCCAACTCAGCATTTTTAATACCTAGCATTGCATACAAGAAATACTGCATGTAGCAAGCATTGGTTAGCAGATACATGCTTATCCTGCACTAGTTCAAATAGTTGATTACTAAACAAGTTTTCTAGAAGAAGTATCACAAACTGTTAATTACCATGATTTTGATGATATGAAAGTTTTTTTTTTTTTTTTATTTGCCATATTTATCCTCCATTCATGAGAAAGCGATGTATTACTATGTTTTGGACGGTGAGTCCGCACTCACTTGGGAGTTGCCATTTCCGGGTCACCTGTCTTCCACATAAAGGTGGGGCATCCCATTAAGTGCCTTGCCCAAGGACACAACAAGCAAACTTTTGTTTTTTGTTTTATTTGCCATATTTATCCTCCATTCAGGAGAAAGTAAATTTGTATCACTATACTTTGGATGGGAAGTCCGCACTCTCTTGGGAGTTGCCTTTTTCGAGATTTATGGGCCACCTGTCTTCCACATAAAGGTGGGGCATCCCGTTAAGTGTCTTGCCCAAGGACACAACAAGTGAACTTGCCGGTTTGTTCTCCACAACCTCCCATAAATGCCGAGCACCAAGCAGGGAAGCTATAGATACCATTTTTTAAAGTCTTTTGGTATGACTCAACAAGGGAAATGAACCCCAGGTCTACCGACTGCAAAGTGGATGCTCTAACCACTTACACTGACATAAGTTTGGTGTGAGTGAAAAGAAATATGTATCTTTTTAGTACATGCTATTAATTATAGCTTTGAACTAACAGATATACTCTTCTACTGTGCATCAGTCAACCAAACCCTTACTTTATGGGAGTTTAATTACATCAACTTAACATTTGTTTGCAAGCTGGAAAGCTTACTCTAAAGATGAGAATAAATGAGCTAGGACACTTACTTAGAAATGTAGTACTAAGGTATATGTTTTAATATGAGATTCCATAATGGGGTAAATACGGTTTTGCCTGGTTACTTGAAATAGTAGTGATGTTTGGACAGTGAAAAGACATCCTTCAGACAGCTTTGTTTTGAAGGTAAATAACTTTCAAGATAGTTATTATTTTATATGATCCTGGCCAAAACTAACCACGTTGACCAGGATAACACAAAAGAAAATTAGTGCTTCCTATAACTCTGACATTACAAGTGACTGCAAAGCTAAAGAAATTGTTTTTACTCAAAGTAACAGTAATTTTTTTTCAGAGGTGAGGTAAACAGACATGGCAACTGGGACTAGAAGTAATTTTAATTTGCATTTTGTGAATTCCTTTGTAGAAGTTACTGATTCAAAGCTCACATCTAATAGACAGGTGTTTGGCTATTTTTTGTTGCTACATTTGCAAAAGAAAATGATTAGAGATTCAGAAACTGAAACAACTCAGAAAGCTCTCCTGTTTTGGAATAAGGCAAATATACCAGTACAATACAAACAAGATGCTATCAAGAAATTGGAGTTCATGTTCCACTGTTGGCCAAGGCTTGAAAAGACATTTATCAATAAAAACTAAAACTTAATCTAGAAAGGAAGATGAATCCATGTCTGATTCAGAAAATCTATTTGATATTGTACATGCTCATGCTCTTGATATCATTACAATCGAGGGATAAAAAATTTCTTGCACTACAAAGGAAACAAGGACAAAGTGGTATTTAATTCACTGGATAAAGCATATTTGGAATAATGGAAAAAGGCAAATCAGCAGGTAGTTGCACAGAAACAGCCACAACTGAAATCAAACACTTGAATGAACTGACATCAACTGTAACCTTGGAATACAGAAGTGAACCAGATATGAACGCTAATGAGAGCTTGCCTAGTTCATCTGACACAAAAATCGTGAATAAAAAGAGAGGACAAAAAGCATTTAAGACACCAGACCTATCTGCAACCCTTGACAAAGTCAAAGCATCCCATAGAACAGCATTAATAATAGCAGGCGAAACTACAAGTCTTGGCCACAACCTTAATGAAGTTTCATTAAGTCATTCCACCATATGATAAACTACACAAAAACAGAGAAAACAAACTATGGAAGAAATTAAGAATATGTCTTAAGATTCACCAGTAATAATGCAATGGAATAGCAAGTTAATGCCAGGTCTACAGGAAAAATGCACAGTCGATCAATGCTCATTCCAGTGTGTGGTCAAGGTCAGTCGCAACTCATAACAGCTTCAAAAATTTTTACTGAGAGTGAAAATTCACAGGCCCAAGTTGTGGTTGCAACACATGTGGAGTGGAATCTTGATAGAAAATGCCTTGACAGAACAAGCTTCCACACAGATTGCAAAAATGAAGCATGCATGCTTATTGAACAGAAGTTGGCGGAGATCTCTTATATTTAGCTTGCTGTCATCATAGCCTGGAACTAATAACAAGGGCAGCACATCACAAAGCCATGGGAATTTCATCTGGACCTGAAATTACTCTTTTCAACCAATTTAAAAAACAGGGAAGTGCTTTGGATCTAGTCAATATGATGTTGCATCTATGGATGGATGGAGAAGTCCAACAAACAGTTTAAGATGATAAAGAAAATGCATTCTTAAGTTATGTGTTGTGTCATGGTGACTATTGTGAACTAAAGGAGCTTACATAACTATTTCTTGGTATTGCTCCTCATCTTAGAATCAAGCTTCATGCTCCAGGGGCTTTGCACCATATAAGGTGGATGGCTAAGGTTATTTATAAATTTAAAGTGTGCATGTTTTGCAAACAGTTTAAGCTCTCACACAAAGAGAGCAAGAGAGAATAGCACTTATATTTTTCTCACAAGTTAATGTAAAAGCTTGGATCCAAGCATCTGTTGCTGCAAAAGCCTCCAATGTTGATTTGTCTTTGTTGAAAAATGTGACAAAACACAAGTTGATTACTGCAAGCATTTCCAAGTCAACTATAAAAAGATGGCTGGTCATTTGTGGTGCCTATGAGAAGAGCTGATTGGTCTTGCTTTCTTTGATGATGACATTTCAGCCATTACTAAAAGCCAGATGGTCAAGGCTATGAATAGCAATAAGAGCGAAGAACCACATAAGCAAGTTGCAGTTAACTTTGGATAGCTCCAAGAAGAGAACCTTACAATCAAACGCAACTAGCAATACCAGTTCTTTATTCAAGAAGTAACATATTTGACTTCCTCCAACAACCAGCCAAAAATTGGGAAACAAATGATCAATTCTTAGCTGGTAAAGCTGTTGTTTAATCCCTTGCAGTGACAGTTAACAATCATGCAGATAAAGATGAAGGGCAGCTGTAGCTCCATCAGCTCACCACAGAAAAGAGTATTCACATGGCTTGCAACAAACACTTACTTGACAAGGCAGTTCTCATCAGCTGATTTTACCACTACAATGTACATTATCTGCTTTGCAGTATTGTTTGTTGTTTAAGATTTTTGTGCAAATATGCTCAGCAGAAATGCATCTTTTTTGCATAATATCTCTTGTTTTAAATACACGCTCCTTATGCAATTTATCAGGTTATTTACAAAATAGAAAATGGAGGCATATAGTGAAATGTAATTTACAGTATATTAATACCAGCCAATAGTTTTGAACTTCAGCTGGGAATGAAATTGGGACCACGTACACAAGACTCTCTCTGCATATAAATCACAATTATGATTAGGGTTAGCATTAAACTTAGAGTTGGGGTAACATTCAAAATGAGAATCAAGTTTTGTTTAATGCAAATCTTGTAATATAGCCAACAACTACTGCTAGTTCAGCAGTTGTTTTGTGATGCCAAACTTCAAAAGAGCTTTGAAAAAGTTTAAATAAGGATAGATTGCAAAAGTTTTTGAAATAAGCTTTAGAAAAAAGACTGCAATGAATCCATCTTTTTCTAAACCTTTCTTCAAAGCCATTTTAGAATTGTTGATAGTCAAATTCAATATATTGGTTTAGTTTATATGATCGTAATAGGTCAAAAAAACATATAAGTATGGAATAAACGGCTCCGTTTTAATTAGAATTCATAGGAAATTACTCTTGTTTGCATTCTAATCAATTTCTTATTTCTATCCATTTGAATAAAAGTCCTAACATATAGCAAAAGGTTTAGGCAGTGGCTATTTTGCCGTCGACAGCAATTTACCCTCAGAGACTATTTTGCCGTGGGTTATTTGTGATTGGTCAATGTTAATGACGTACTAAACATGTGACTTTTGGTCGTTTCTGATTGGTCAATTTTAAAAACCAATTAAAAAAATTTTGCACCCCCAGGTCTCTATCCCCCACCCTGTACACTCCCTTCCAGTGTACACTGCCCTGTACATTTACATACCGGGCCTGCCCCTCTGGTGTACACTGCCTTTCTTTTAATGCCTTGCCAACTGAGATTCGAACCCACATTATGGTATCTCAAGACCAGCGCACTATCCACTACACCACAGTGTCACTGGTGTAATTATAGCAAATTTGGCTATATAAACACATGTGAATGATTGCGGCAAAATAGATTCCAAGGGCAAATTGCCGTCAACGGCAAAATAGCCACTGCCAAAGGTTTAAAGGCCTTGGTTAACCTTGAAATATTGATGACTTTTAAAACTTATTCAATAAGAGTGTTTTTACCACACACAACAATTGAAAAGGGTCAGATTTAATAATTTTCAAAAAAATTTTAAACAACAAATTTAGACCACTCTAATGTACATGAATAAATGAATGAATCAAAAAAATGCAAATATACATCGATACTAAATAACCAACTACACAAACTACATAATCATACTATTACATTAGCAAAATCAATTTTTGGGTTCTTATCAAATTTAATTAAGGTAAATCTTGGAGGAGCCCACAATCGACTGGAGCTCTGATATGATTTCTTGCTTTTGAAGCTTTCAAGTCACTGATGCCATTTATGCATGTACTATTCCTACTAAGCCTATGGCTGTACTAACTCAACTACTATGGCTATCTCTACTGCTATGCCTGTTTAGAACCAAAAATTATCAAATTTTAATGTCTACATGAGCTATTTAATCTGCATCTACATTGGTATTATGGTTCAACCTTTAGATTTAAAAACACGAGAAGTCATACCAGTAGCTTTATTTACAATCGAAAACACAATAAAAATACTACTTATGATTTCTGTATTTTAGTGTTGTCCGCAGAAGTGCTAAAATGGCCCAAAGCCAAAAGAGAAAAACTTGACTAGCCGGGGGAAAAAGTTAGGTCTATAGTTCGAGATTTACATTTTAACTGAGTGCGCTTGCCTTCTTACTGATCACTTTCGCCAGCTTGAACTTGACCAAAAACTTTTTACCTGGGTTTGTTTTAATAACAGTCCCAAGCAATATTTTTTGGGAACCTCCCCAAAACTTTTTGATCTCCAGACATCAGATTTTCTAAATGAACGACAATGTTTGGGTAAAACACCCACTCAAACGGAATGACGGAACCTAAAAAAGTGTACAAATCAGTTTGGAAATTATCTCAAATCAATTGTTGGGGTAACTACTGTATAGCTTATTGTGTCTAACATTCTTCTACAAGTTAGGGATTGCCATGGAAACGCTTTGCGAAAACCAAAAAATTGAACGTTTAGACCTATAAAAAAATCAGTAAATTTTGATGGTCAGTGGCCGTGACCATTATCGTAATTTGGAGCAGTGGTCCCACATCTTTTTTTGCATCACGAATGATTTTTGTAGGCATCAAACAGAGTGAAGTGGGGTGGAAAGCTGGCTATAGAAGCTTTGGACTAAACTAGGTATTTTCATAAGTTTTCTTATTTCTGCAATGTCCGTAATTTAGTCGGTGTTTTGTCCAATTTTCATAAGAATATCCTTTAGTGTTGCTCTGAGGAAGAACATGTCACACTAGACACTGAACAACTGCGAGTTTTTGCAAATTTTCATGAAACAAAGGGTTGCCAAAAGCGCCCAATTGGGCTACTCTTTGTAAGCACTTTTGCTGAAATTTTGAAATGGCACAAAAAATAATTAAAGCAGTGCTCAATGAAATTACTTTGTGAATGCGGTTAGTTTTCCTTTGTTTTGTCGCTAAAAAATTCAATGTTAATTCTTGAAACTTTTTTATAATGCCCCATAAATTAATTTTAGCAATAGCATTGTTTCAGGCATCATTATTCATTTGAAAACTTAATATGAAAAAAGACTTTTAAAAAAGTTTTGGAACTGGCATGTGCTAAACCAAGTGGCCTAATTCCGCCCAATTCACCTAAGTTTTACAAGCATTTGCACAAAATTTTGCATTTGTCGCAAAAAACAAAAAAGCGCTCGATCGAGCCAAGGGCGTAGCCAGAAAAAAATTGAGAGGGGGGCCAAATTTTGCAACTTTCATTGTGACGTCATTCAGTTATAACGGCATTTTGCCTTTCGTGAACTACGCTTGTCGCTAATATAAAAATTTCTGTACAAAACTGCGAATGCGATTTTACTGATCTAATATAGTTTTATCAAGAACCGCTTTAGTAGTTCAACTTCAATTGTGATGTATAACGCATTATTTAACGAGATTTAAGGAAACCACTCCCACTGGTAGGCTGAACGTTCTGATAAAAGAAGCAACGTCTTTGTAGTAGTCCGCATCGCAATAAAACAAGAAAGCGCTCAGCGAAACCCTTATTTCTTGCAATTACCACAACTTGGATTCAGGGATGTGGAAGCGGAAGCGGAAGCGGAAGCTAGAAGCGGTCCTTTTTCTGTGGAAGCAAAAGCGCGAAAAATCCACCGCTTCCGCTTCCACATAGGAGGGAAGAATAGAGAGAGAAAAAAAATTGGTTTTGCTATCCTTTGTAGAAGAACGATTAGGGGAGCATAAACATTAAGAAATGAGAGCGAGGAGAAGTTGTTTAGAGAGATGTTGACCTCTACATAATCAGAGTAGGGTTCAAGCGAAGAAAGAGAGGAGGTAGAAAGCTCAGAGAAGGATAAGCCCTGCTTGACGAAAATGATGATGCCGCCGCTAGCGTCTGCGACATCAGTAGAAAAAATACCAAATCGGGAGTGGGTGCCATGGGATTGCAGAGCAGAGAATCCAGGGATCTGAAAAGAGGAAGATAAATTAAGGTCAGATTCCTGGATATATATAAGGTCAACGGGATGAGACGAAATAAAGTGTAGTAGTTTAGTGCTCCTGGCTTGAAGACCCCCAGCATTTCATTGAAAAACCCTGAGAGAGTTAGGGAGGGGAAGAGAAAGCAGGAGGTAAAGAGAAACAGCCAGGAGCATGAAGCGGTGGTGAGGGTGCAGAGGGAGAAGATACAAAGTGGGCGGAAAATGGATAAGAGGTTTGAAGATGAGGGTGGGGTGCAAGCACTGCATTAGCAGAAGGGGGCCAGATTGAGCAATGAAGGTATACCAGATGGAGGAGTCCGAGGAGGAAGTCACACTGCTGGTAGGTGTAGGATCTCAAAAAAAAAGCAGGGAGGGCAGTTCCAGGAGTGAGAGCTGCCAAGAGTTCTGAATCTAGAAAAGGAGAGTAGTGAGCACTTTAAATGAACTTAATTAGAGCATGTGCAGCATTGCACTGACCTACCCCGCCAGGTCACATTTCCAGCGCACACTAAACAGGAAAAGACAGGGCAAGGGTTAGGATGAACGTTGCCGATCATCAGGACAAGGAGAAGAATGAGAAGACGGGCAAGAGAAAGGCAGGAGTAGAGAGAAGACAGGCCAATTTTAAAGAGGCTGCGTGCTACCCTTCTGCGGTCGTTCAGGGGGCTGCACGGCGAAAAAATGGTTTGTGTGAGAGGAGTGCCAGGGATAACTGGGCCCTCGGGAAGGCCAACAGCCATTTTGACCCAATCCAAACGGGTCGGGGACCGCACCACCACGTTGAGGCGGCTGTTGATTGGTACAGTTCAATTTTGCTCGCTTTACATTTACATACTACATATACGACAGAAATTTTGCACTTCACTATCCAAAAAGATCGGAGTCAATACGTGTTTTAAGGACGGACAGAAAGTCGGTAATGATGATTAGAGTTAAAGTTAACTAAAAGTCAGAGTTAGTTGAGGATAGAGAGGGAAAATCAACGCTATGCGGTGTAATTTGTTGTTGTGACGACAGGTTATTGTCGAAAGCTGTAATATGGAATTATACGGTTTAGATCTGAGAAGCATTAAGTTAACTATTGTAAAAGTAGTTGTAAGTAGTGAAGGAACTTGTAATAACTGTCTATTTGTTGAAGTGTTCAATTATTTTTTGAAGTGTAGTAACGAAATATTTGATTTTCTTGCAAGCAGTTCTTGATTTCTAAATTCTTGTTAGTGGGAGTTCCGTGACAAACGCGAAAGTACATTAGGGGCTCTGCGATGACAAAAAAGATTGAAAAGCACTGTTCTACATTCAGCATAAGTTTTGATATCTAAGAAAAACAAACACAGAGTAGTTCGAAACAATAAGCTCAAGCGAAGTAGGTAAAGTAATAGCAGTAAATGAAGGTTTTTGTTTTCTCAAAATGATGAAGTGTAGGAGAAGGCAGGCTACAAAGCCACAAAAGTTAAAAAAATTTTCAACGTTCGTTTTTTCGTTTTTTGTTGGTGGAAGCAGAAGCGATAGGTGTGGAAGCGGAAGCGGAAGCGTTTGAAAAATAACCGCTTCCACATTCCTGCTTGGATTATCAATTCATCACTCGACTGCGACATAGAAAAAAACTTCGGCGATATTTAGTGTGTAAAGCGTACAATCTTGTTTGATAACATTTGAAAGTTCAAAAACTTAAAAAGTCACGCCAGGCCCACCCCCTTACTAAAAGTCAACAATTAACTCTAATGTACCTGCAGAGGCGCAAAAAAATTTATGATTTTATTTTTTTGATACTGTTTTGTAATTTGACTTAAAATTCAGGGGGGGCCATGGCCCCTTTGGCCCCCCCCCCTGGCTACGCCTATGCACGAGCCACTTTTTTCAACTTTGTGAATATGCTAAATTTTCTATTCATTTTGTTACAAAAAGCTGAATTTTTTTCAGAAGTTCGATATTATCCTTCATAACTTTTTGATAATAGTTTCAACAATAATTGTTCCAGGTTCCATTCTTCATTTGAAAATTTGGCTTGAAGAAAACAGGGTATCTAGAACTTCGGGATGTTTCACTTGATTGATTTTGGGTTTTGATCTTGCAGCAGGAGGGTCAATTTTAATTTAGTCAATATTTATGAAGCGAAACAGTTGAAAGATAGAAGAGCGTCAGTTAGTAAAAATGTAGATGTAATTGTGTTCATATAATCGAAAGCTGATAAAAAAATAATGCACCTAGCTACAAAAGTAATTTATTGAAGAAAACAGTTGCCCAGTGGTAGAATTTTTAAGTTGGAGTGGGTAGAACTCAAGCGTAAGTCCGTAAAATATTAGTTTAAGTTGGATACCCTAGCTTAGTAACCTTTTCGAAATAAAACATGTAGGAACCTAGGAGCAAACGATTGGGATCTTTAACGATTCTCAGCAAAAAAACAAGAGCCAGTATACTGCTGTACATATTTTAATTAAAACGAGTTGCACTATTTTGGTTGAAAATGCTAGCAGCGTTTAGCTAAACGTCCTAATTAAAATATGTACAGCAGTATACTGGCTATGTCTTTTTGCTGAGAATGTAGAAACCTAATTTTGATGCAGATTAATAAGATAATGCATTTGCTCAATAAACAACGCCACAGTGACGTCATAATGCCATTAAAACGTGCGTAAAATGCGCACTTTGTAAATAGAAGGCTTTAAATTTGTACCTTTTTGGAGATATAGTGTTGAATACAAAAGCGCTGTTTGCAAACATATCAAAATTCAAATGATTGATTAACCTTCTCCAATGGGTTCCTTTTGGTTTTGGTGTAAAGACAATCCAATGTTCCGAACTAGCACCACCACAAATATTAATGTAAACAAAAACAAGCTTGGGCATAATTGTTACGCAAATGTCCCATCAGAGAAACAAAATTTGATACTGAAATGCACAACTCTATTGTATACAGACCCAAATAAAATATAAGTCCATAAAACCAAATTGAACTTGATGCTTAACTACCTGTATACTACGCAACTACATACAAATCATACTCAAATATGAGACTCCAACATTATGAAATACACGACGTTATGGCATACCGACCCTAGCAAAGTATAAGCTGTCATCCAAAAAAATGCAATTTATCATGAAATACACGACGTTATGGCATATTGATTCTAGTCAAATATTAGCCCGCACCCAAGAAAATGCAATTTCTCATGAAATACGCGACGTTATCGCATATTGATCCTAATCAAGTATAAGCCCCCAACCCAGAAAATGCAAATTATCATGAAATACACAACATTACTGCATATCGACCCTAGTCAAGTATAAGACCTTATCCAAGAAAATGCAATATACACGACGTTATCGCATATCGACCCTAGTCAAGTATAGCCCAAATAAGAAAATGCAATTTGCGATGGAATACATGACAATATTGCATATTGACCCTGGTCAACCGGCGCGATGGCGTAGTGGTGAGAGCGTTCGCTTCGTAGTTGGTAGACCTGAGGTTTATTCCCTAAGTCGAGGCATGCCAAAAGACTTTTAAAAATGGTATTCACAGCTTCCCTGCTTGGTGCTCAACATAAAATAGGGATAGTGTGGAGAACAAGCCGGCAAGCTTGCTTGTTGTGTCCTTGGGCATGACACTTAATGGGACGCCTCTACCTTTATCTGGCAAACAGGTAGCCTATCCGTACTTCAGTGGGTTACAATTATGAAGTTGCTAACCCTGCATGTCGTGAAAGGCGACTCTTTGGTACCCAGCAGTGGCAGTCCGTCTTGTTGGTGGTGGGGCTACCAGTCACTCATGCCTGTTCGAAATGTGCTGCCATCTTTCTGTTAGCCTAATTTCAATTAGGTTGACGAAATGAAGCTGAATTCCTACTTGCACCGTACCTCCATCCCAAGGAAGAGGAGGGATAATCACAACAACAACAACAACAACAATCCTAGTCAAGTATAAGCCCTCAACCAAAAAATGCAATTTCTCATGAAATACGCGACATTATCACATATAGAACCTAGTCAAGGATAAGTCCCCATCCAAAAAAATGCATGCATTTTATCATGAAATACATGACGTTATTGCATATTGATCCTAGTCAAGTATAAGCTCCCAACAAGAAAATGCAATTTATCATCAAATAATCGACGTCATTATAGTTATTTTAAATTTTTGTATTTTGTTTGAAATGCTTCTTTTTTTTAATAATTCACTGCTTGTTTGATTTTGCTTTGTTGTATTTCATAATAAATTGCATTTTCATATTGGGGCCTACACTTGACTAGGGTCAATTTGCATTAATGTCGAGTATTTTATAATAGATTACATTTTCTTATAGATGGGGGCTTATACTTGATTAGAGTCGATATGCAATAACGTGGCGATTTTATGATAAATTGCGTATTCTTGTTTGCGGCTCATACTTAACTAGGATCAGTATGCAATATCGTCGTGTATTTCATGAGAAATTGCATTTTCTGGAATGGGGGCTTTTACTTCACTAGGATCGATATGCTTTTATTGGTTTTGGGCTTATACTTGATTAAAATCGATTCGCAATAGTCGTGTATTTCATGATAAATTGCATTTTATTGGATGATGGTTTATACTTGATTAGTGTCTATATGCGACTGTCACGAATAAGTAAATTTGCGTTAAAGAATAGTTTTACATACCGTATAAAGTTGTAATCTGTTTGTTTTGCCGTGACTATTTATTTGTAAATCTAAATTGTTTGTAGCCCTAACTTGCTAAACTGTTTTTGAAAAAAAAGATCTTGGTTCTTTTGGGTTTACAAATAGATTTGTAACTCACACAACTTTCTGACGTCACAATGGTTGTCTACATGACTTTCCAGTGTATTCTAGTGATTCTTGTTTCTTCTCAAAGATTTTTCTTTTTTTTATTAGTACCGATTACGTAATTTATTAACGGTGTTTTTCCTGTCTCACGTGATGTTCTAGCAATTTCTAGATTATTTTCCGTCGTATATATGAGGTGGCGAGATTTTATTTATTTCGAGAGAGATGGTTAAGTAATAGATCAGAGTAGAGTAGAGATTGGAGTGTTGTAAAAGGCGTTGTTGTGTGGTGATTGTTGTGACAGAAGTGAAGCGATTACTTTGGTGGTTATAGTTTTAGTGTAGTCTCTGCTATTTATGTATTGAAGTGCTTTAGTTTCTGTATTTGACTAGCGAAGGAATTCGAAGTTTTAAAGTGGTTTGTGAATATATTTGTTCTGTTCGTGATCGAAAAGTGCGTGGGTTGAAGTATCTTAGTGGAAGCCAATCTTTTCCTAGCTGTTAAGTTGCAACGAGACTTAATTTTTTGAGCGATGCTATACGTCACCTCAATTTTAAGAAGTAAACTAAGATTAAGATAGAACGAAAATTCTATTGAAACGCGACATCTAGTGGCTCGTCCAGAAAACCCTTTTATCGGTTGGTAATTTAAAATGGACGTGGAAGAACTTAATATGGAGAATTTGGAAGACTTGAAGAGACAAGTAGAATCGTTGGGCTTGGATGAGAAGTAGAGGAATAAGCTTATAACGAAAGAATGGTGCCGAATGGGAGAAGCTGAAGAACAAAGAATAACGGCTGAAGCTGAAGAACGAAGGTTAGCAGCATAGGCTGAAGAATGGAGAAGAGCGGCTGAAGAACCACGAATAGCGGCTGAGGAAAGGAAGGCCGAGCTCGAAGTTGAAAAGCTAAGGCTAGAATTGGAAGCATGGAGGCTCTCCCAATCTCAGAATGATGAGCAATTGAATCAAGAATCGGTTGAAAATATTGTGAGGACGCCACCGCTGCCATCTTTCGTGGACAGGAAGGATAATTTGGACGAATATCTTCTGAGATTTGAAAGATACGCTAATGTGGCTAAATGGAATAGAAGTACTTGGGCAACCCAGTTAAGCCTGCTGTTAACGGGCAAGGCGGTAAAAGTATTTAATAGACTGTCGCCAGAAGAAGCAAAGGAATATAAGCGTCTTAAATTTGCTTTACTGGAAAGATATGATTTTACTGAGAGCGGATACTGCGAGAAATTTCGAGAAGCTAGACCGGAAGAACACAAAAGCCCAAGTCAATTTGTAATTAGGTTAAAAAACTATTTCACTTAGTGGATAGAGTTGGCTGAAGTGGAGCAAACCTTCATGGGCGTGGTTGATTCGATTGTACCTGAGCAGTTCACCAGCTCCTGCTCTAAAGATCTATCAATATGGCTAAAGCAGAGCAACCCAAAAACTCTAGATGAACTGTCACAGTTGGCCGATCAATATTTGGCAGCACGCAATCACAAGCTGTCGAGTAAGGAAGTAATCAAACGTGATAGCGCAAGAGCCAGTGTGAAAGACAACCATAATGGATTCCCTCCTGTGAGTACCCTGAAGTGCTTCTTATGTAATCACGTTGGTCACCGGGTGATTGACTGTCATGTTTAGCCAGAAGGAGGACGTAATGAGTGTAACAGACCAGCTAGACACGCAGTTACGTGCTACCAATGTGGCAAAATTGGGCATGAGAAGAGATTCTGTCGGAACGCTCCCCGCCCTCAGGCTGCTTTTCGGGGAAGAGGCAACACCCTTAGACGTAGCTCACAACAGTACTGAGTTGGATGTGCTGCGCAAGTTGGAAGATTATCGGATGATGCCAAAGCAGAGGATGAAGAATATTTGGAGCTCAAATCTGGAGAGAAAATTAAAGTCATGCACAATGGTGCCTGCATGAGTAATGAAAATAAGAAGTGTGTGCCACTTGCGACCGGAAAAGTGGGTGAGAATGTAGTTGAGATCCTTCGTGATACAGGCTGCAATGGCGTTATTGTCAGAAAAGAATTGGTGAAGGAAGATTATTTTACTGGAAGCATGGGTTATGTGATGGCTATCAACTGGACATTGAAGAAGACACCCATTTTTGAGAATAAAGTGTACTCGCCTTATTATACGGGAGTGACCCAAGCCATATGTTTGCGAGACCCTTTATTCGACCTGGTCATTGAAAACATTCCTGGAGCACGGAATCCGGGTGATCTTGTTCCTGGTGTGGAGACCTGTGCCGCTGCAGTCACGAGGGCTCAAGCTCGGAAGGATGCCACGATCAAACCTTTAGTTGCAAAAGACGTGACGGCTCAGGCTTTCGTCGCAAAAGATGAATTGGCAAAAATGCAACAGGGAGACACTGCTCTGGAAAAATACATGACCTGAAAGATGCTGTTAAAAAGGGAGATTATAAAATAACGAGCAGATGTGGAAAAGGTAATGATTATCGAATAGAAGTGAATAAGAAGGTGAAAACGTTTCATCCAAACAAGCTGCAGAAGTACATCGAAAGAGCTGAACAGGACGGAGCACCACAACAAAATTTGGACAATAACCAGGCAATGTCTTATGATGTTTGTACCGGGATTATAGGAGATAATGAAGATCTAAGTGTGAACGACGATGAGAATATGGAATTGGCTAATTGTCATCAGAAGGAAACAGTACGGGACATCAAGTTGGGGGTAGAACTGAACAAAACACAACAAGAAGAGATGATGAGCAACTTGTCAAGACACAAGAAAGTTTTTTCAGATATCCTAGGTAAAACTAACACGATCAAACATCAGATAGAGCTTACTGAAAATAATGCAGTCAGATCTCGGCCTTATCCTTTGTCGTACACCATGAGGGAGAACCTTAAAAAGGAAATAAAAGACTTGCTTAGCCTTGAAATCATCCGAAAATCGAACTCACCATTCGTGTCCCCAATTGTAATCGTGAAGAAGAAAGACGGATCAGATCGCATTTGTGTTGATTACCAAAAATTAAACAAGTTCACGGTAGCAGATCCAGAGCCTATGGCAACAGCAGAAAATTTATTTCAGCGATTGGGGAAAAGCAAGTGTTACTCCAAGATCGATCTCAGCAAAGGATATTGGCAAATCCCAGTCGCAGAAGGAGACATTGAAAAGACAGCATTTGTAACACCTGATGGCAAGTACGATTTTTTGATGATGCCCTTTGGAATGAAAAATTCGGGGGCAACGTTGGCTCGTGGAATGAAGAAGGCCACTCAAATTTTGAATTGTCAAGTATTCGTTTAATTGTTTTGCAAGAAATGAATTAAAAAGAATTAATAGTGCTAAACCAAAGATCCCCTTGCCATGATGTCAAGGGAAGTTAAAAAGCTTGCTAGTAATTAAGTCTTTTGCCTCTATGTATTATTTTTGAATGAGAGGGCTTCTCTAAGAGTTGTGTGTACTATGTTTTTTATCCTGATCCACCATTGGTCTGCTAGATAATGCCTGGCGAGTTTCATTATTGAGTTGGGTTGCACCTATGAGCAAATCTGCCGATTACCAATTAAACGGCACTCATTATTGATTGTAGCATTTGTGCTGCTCAGTAGGCCTATGTCAAATATGCTGTGGTCATTACTCAATATGATAAAGAGTTATTTCCTGATAGTAGCTTGCTTAACGACAGCGAAACCTAAGCCTTCCCAACGATTCTCCAAATAGTTTTCGTGTGTGTATGAAATTTTCTTGTGTAATTGTTTTCAGTTCTTCACCGTCAGCAAACTTTCAGTTGGCGTTTAGTGTTCTTGCAATAGCCAACTGCATAACTAGTATTGTGTTGTTTTTTTTGCCACTTTATTATTGGCAACTTTTGATTTCATGCTCAAAACTAAATTATCTTAATACCAATTACAATGCAAAATTACCTTCATTGAGCATTGTGGTAGCGTTATTTTGCATTTAAAACCGACAAACAGGTTATTTGACATATTTCTTTAAAAATTTTTTACTTGTATCAGCCCTTCTATTGTCAGATGCAAAAATCAGTAACACGTCCCGTAATGCTAGATATCCCAGGAAAAAAATTTACGAAAATATTTTGAATGAGTGCTTATGCTTTTGAGGCCAGTGTTGTAAAGTAACGAAGTACTTCTACTTAAGTAGATCACTTTTTCTTTTGGCTACTTTTACTTGCTTATTTCCACGGTGAAGTAACGCTACTTAAATAGCTTTTGTTTTTATAAAAGTACAAAGTAGTTTTAAAACTTGAAACTCGAATTTGACAAAATTGCTGATTTTTCTAGGTCTTTTTTAACACATTGACAGATAGATAGTTTTTAATTCTGTCGTTTTCGCACAATGTTTAGTGGTAACACTGGGCAACAGCAAACGCTTGGCTTTGCCTTTTTGTGTCAGATAGGCTAGTAATGTTCCGTTACATATGGGTCCTGCACAACATATAGAGTACAACCATTGGTAACCTCACATTACATATAGAGTCCGACCGTTGGAAACCTCACACTACATAAAGAGTCCGATTGTTAAAAACCTCAAATTACATGTAGGGTCCGACTGTTGATAATTTTACATTACATATGTATAGGCTCCGAACATTGTTAACCTTACGTTACATATAGGGTTCGATCATTGATAACCCCACATTGCATATAAGGTTCGATGGTCGGTGACCTCACATCATATTATATACCTAAAAAATTTTAGTCAATTTAGGAAAATTGATGTTATTTTGGGGTTCAGCGACTCTGACATATCTCAAAAACCATCCAAAGTGCTGAGAGTTTTGAAAAAACTTTTTTGTTGACCTGTGCTGTCTTGTCCGAAATGTAAAGCGATAATTGCTATCAGAAAGAACTTTTTTTGCCATCTTTACAAACATCGAAGTGCTAAAAGCAATCAAGCACAAAATAAAAAATCTGAAAGAAATCGGTGAATAGTTATTAGACCAGTACCGGTAGGCGAAAACACCAAGCTTTAGCCTAACAGAAGGTTTCGATTTGTGGCGTACCATTGCAACGCGCTATTGATCCAAGTTGTATAAAAAATCATAATCAAAGATCTCAGTCGTTCATTTTTCAAAATTTGTACAGCTAATCGACGCATTCGGTTTGTAAAGTGGTGTTCTCACTTTAAACGTTCCAAATGCTTTGGTTCATCTCTAGGCTCGCTTCTTCATTTTCTTCGTATGGAGGGGCATCCATTTACCGATAGGATCAAATGCTGGCTGTGGTGGTATTAAGCCAGAATTGAGTATTGTCATTCAAAACCAGCCATCCCTCGAGGTGTCCGATTTATTGGGAACGCTAAGATAATGTAGTCTGCGGTTTGATCGGTGGCGCCACACTCGCAATTTGGCGAGGGAGCGAGACCCCATTTGTAGATCGACGAATGAAAACACCCAACGCCAGTCCGCAGGCGATTGAGCTTAACCCAAGATGTTCTGGGCAAGCCCATTCCAAGAGGCATACAACTGGCCCTGGGAATGAAAACATGAAATATGGATGTGCATTTACAATACTCTGCACTCCATCTATAATTCGTCCACTGAACTACGCGAATGCCTCGTTTAGGCAGATCATTTAATAGTTTCCGCACAGCAGGCACAAATGGGCATCTAGACTTCAGTCTCTTGTGGGGAACATCTGGTGACCCTGCTAGTTGACCGTGTAAATTATGGTCTGGGTCCAGGTGCCACGCCTGGACGTGTTGCCCCCAAGCGGTGAAACTCAACTGGCTGGATGCCTGAAAGAATGGCAGGTGGTCCAATGGAGTAGGACGCAGACATCCAATAACAATGCATAAGGCATCATTCAAAACACTGTCGATGAGACGGGTGTGTGTGCTGCGACAACAAACTGGCGTGCAGTACTCAGATGTAGCGTAAACCTAAAGATAGGGCAGCTGTACGCAGTGTTTTAGCGCCAGCACCCCATTCCGAGCTCGAAAGTTGTCTCAGAAACGTGACGCAGGTGGCTAGTTTTTTGCGCAGTGTCTCGAGATGGTGGTGGAACGTGAGTGATCTGTGCAGTTTTACCCCAAGGTAGGTTGGAACTGGGAAAAATTTTACCATTAGCGTAGACTTTAAGCTCATGTTTGACTTCTCGATTGTGTAAATGAAAGGCCGCCATCGCCGTCTTACCGTGGTTGAGTTTCAGCCTCCAAGTTCTGAGATACGCTGAGAGTGTAGCCATATCTTGGTTTTGAAGTATTCTCCAAGCCCTTCTAGTCCCTAGAAAAATGCAACAAAGTCATATCATTGGCATAAGCATACTTTCTGGAGGTTGTGGAGAGAAGATTGTATATATAGGTATTAAAAAGGAGGGGAGCCAAAACCGATCCCTAAGGGACATCGTTTCTCAAACGTCCAAGCCTGCTTCGCTTACTATCACCGGTGGTGAGAGTGAAGCTTTGGACACCTTCTATTTTGGACGCTCTAACCACTATACCCTCTAACGCGATGGTGTAGTGGTTAGAACATTCGCTTCGAAGTCCGTAGACCTGGGGTTTATTGCCCTTGTCGAGTCATGCCAAAAGACTTTAAAAAATGGTATCTATAGCTTCCCTGCTTGGTGCTCGGCATTTATGGGAGGTTGTGGAGAACAAACTGTCAAGTTCGCTTGTTGTGTCCTTGGGCAAGACACTTAACGGGATGTCCCACCTTTATGTGGAAGACAGGTGGCCCAGACACCTCGGAATAACTCCCAAGCGAGTGCGGACATACCGTCCAAAACATAGCCATACATGTACTATTCGCTCTCCCGTGAATGGAGAAAAAACATGGTAAATAAAAAAATGCAAATGATCAGTTAGAATCCCATCGCATTTTGGCTCTTATCGCTTCTTTCATAGGGTGATGAGATGTGCATTGCAGCGGTCTTCACTTACAGCAGCATAAAAATTTTTGATTGCATCTCGGTTTTACGTAAACGCTTCTCCTTGCTGCTGTTTCACGTAGACACACTGTATCACAAGTTCCCAATCAAGGTGTGAGAATCCACTGCAGTGTCGTTTTCAGAAAATAGGGGGCTCGCCAATTTACAACCTTGCTGATTTTTTCCAAAAAGCAACCTGCGTTGAGAGTCTTCTGTTTACATCATTGACGTCATGACCACCGCTCCTTGTAGATCACTTATGCAACCAGCGTTTTTGTCCTTTCGTATGGTGTTTTTCTGTATTTTAGGAAAATTTCTTTAGCTTCGTAAATTTCCGTATTATAGTGTGGTTTCAATAACAGGCTATTACAGTTGGTTCTTAGGCTATAAAAACTAAACAAAATCAAGATACAAAACAATATTGCAGTCACTGTGATCTTTGACATAAGCAACACAAGGGAGTAAACTGGCTATTATAATTTCTTGATTGCATCTAGCATTCATTTAAATTTTGACCTCATTATATGGCACTGGCAACTTTAGTTGCCAGCAACAAACATACTCTTTTTATTTCATCATAAAAGACAACTATTCTATCAAAACTGGTTCGGAAAAACAAGCAAGTATTTATTTTTCATAATTTGTTGTGATTTTTACCATTTCATATCTGTTTTACCTGTTTCTGTTTCTTATTAGTAACCCAACCCCACCACAGCCGCAACAATTACTGTTCTTTCAAATTGCCTATTTTCATTCATACATTTTAGAGTTTCCACCCAATAGTAATTTTTGTTAAAATACTGTAACATTTTTTGCTAAAAAAAAGTCTTTTCGTTGTTGTTAACGCTTGAAAAATATGACCAACAGTAGCAGAACAATTGAAATTATTTTGGGCGTGTCTTCTTGGCAACTAAAGTTGCCAATGGCGTTTGATGGGTGGATATTTCTAGAAAAAAGGAATTTAATCAAAAATAAGGACAAAAATCATTAAGCAAAGTTTGATCTTCAAAAAATCGTCATACAACATGTGAGCTTGCGGCGCACTAGCAATTTCAAGATGATAAACACGTGCATCTTGAAATATCATTTTAAAGCTGCGAGTAGGCTATAATCTAGCTTAGAAGGATTTAAAGTTAATATTTAGGTTGATAAAATATATTTCAATATAATTTTAACATTCTACAACAATATGAATTTGCTAACGTATTGCAAAATTTCGTGGTTTGACGGCTATAAATCACTCATTAGAATGACTGTACAAACTTGCATAATTAATCATTATCATACGGGTTTGTAGTTATTTTAGTGAGCGATTTATGGCAGTTCCACCATGAAACTTTGCAATACGTTTGCAATTTTTCACTTGCGGTGTTCCCAAAAACTTCTTTTGCAAAGCCTCAGTAATAGATTAGATGCGTGCAGCCGTGCAATCGAAGGAGCTCTTTTCTTCTGTTCGCTGTCGCTCAATTTTTTATCGCAAATTTGCCCGAGAGTAAAAGCGGATCTTTTTTTTGGCAGAATGACAGTAGTGTTGCACGCTCATTCCAAGATTTTACGAGAGAACTGTGGTTAGCGACGTTTTCCGTATAATTTTTGCTGCAGTCAGCTGGGCTTGTTGGAAAGTTGTTCATTTTAGTCTAGATCAGCCGGCAACGTAACTGTAAATTTGAATTTTTTTTATTTAAGGTTGTGTACGCAAACAATAAACTGTACAAAATAGACAGGACAAAGCTAACAGAGCAAAGCTTTGGGTTAGGTTTATAAAAATTCTTATGTCTGTTGATTATCGTGAAAAGTACAAATTTCTTAAAAGAAAGCTCAGGATATTGGTTTGTGTAAGTACAATAGTCATGCTTTTCTCAGTTTAATCACACAGTCATAATCAATGTTCATTACAGACATAGTGCTGGAACCACATTGGCTTGCTGATCTCCTGATTGGGTAAAATAAACTCCATTGGGCGCAGACTGACTTTACCAGAACATATGTTTTTTCATACAGCAGCAAGTACACTTTTGAGTAAGGAAGTAGCTATTTTGCTGTCAATGGCATTTTATCCTTGGAGGCTATTTTGCCGTCACCATTCATGTGTGTTTAAACAGCCATGTTTGCTATAATTCTGGCAATAACACTATGGTGTAGTGGATAGTGCAGCTACCTTGAAATGCAATGGCTTTGTGGTTCAATCTTGCCTGGTAGTATACTTAGACAAAGGCAGTGTACACTGGAGGGTGAGGCCTGGTATGTGAATGTTTGAGGTAGTGTACACTGGGAGGGAGTGTACATTGGGGGTGCAAATTTTTTAAATTCATCATTTAGGTTGACCAATCAGAAATGACCAAAAGTCACATGTTTAATGCTCATTAAAATTGACTAATCACAAATGTTGGATGGCAAAATAGCCATTGCCTATAAGTAATCCAGTGCACATGGATTCAAAGCCGTTAACACATGTTAATAGATGTGTAGTTTGGATAAAGTGATTTCTTTTGATCCAAAAATGGCCTGACTTTAAAGTTATGCAAACCTATCTTCCCAGTTTATTGCTGAGAACATTGATAAGCTTAAATGCCTTGTAAGTCATAACAATATAACTTAAATAATGTTTTAAAGGAGCATGAATCACTTACACAAGAGCTGGAAAAATCTCAGCGAAAACTCTTAAAGGTTGCTCGAGATAATAGCTTTTTACTTGATCAACTGCTGCAATACGAACAAGTTGTTTTTGATTCACCAGTCGATTCAGATGCAACGTTGTCATCGGATAGTGACAACAATGAACCCCCACAAAAGTATAATGAATTGATTACAATTTTTTGCCATTATTTTTCTTAGCTATTGCATTTCTTGTTAATTAAGTGATTTATTTGACTGCTAGCAGATATATGTCAGCAGAGAGCAAAAGATTAAAAGTGGCTGAAAAGACTGAAGTTGCAGTCACATAAATCATGCTATAGTGAGAGTGGCTGTGTGGATGCAGACATCACTCAAGCATTTCTGCTGCACTCACCAGACATAGATCTACTAAATAGTAGATGTTCTTGGTGTGCATGTTATGCACAATGTCCACGACCTCTTGCAATGTCAATTAACTCCAATCTCAACCTTAACTCAAATCCAAACCTTGTATACAGTGTATATTAGAGGACATTGCAGACATGCACTAATTAAAACTATCAAGTGTAAATTGGAGTAAAGCTCCATCACACAAATTTTGTTATTGCTATATTCTTGAGTAATTGGTTAATTTTTTATAATTTTAACCCTGTTTACCACTTTGGTTAACATTTCCTAATAGTATAATGCATTTACATGGAGTGCCATCTACTCAACAAGATTGGTGGTCCTAACTTTCAATTTTTTTGTCTGGTTCTGTATTCAGGAACTGCATGAATATATTTGCACAATGTCTGTATCTGCACATTTACTCTCAGAAGCTATTTTGCATTTTCTTTTTCTTAGTGAAGTCTTAGTTTTAGCTGGCTCATCAAAAGTAACTACTGGAACACTATGTACTAGGGTGGCTCTTATATGAGGCTAAAAATTAAATCTGTTTTTATTTTAGCTCTCCACCCACCAATTGGGTTTGTTTGGTCTAAAATTCCCAGGGTAAAATTTAATGATTTTTGATTAATGTTTAGAGGTAGTCCAGAGGGGTAATTTTTTTTGAAATATTGCTATATTTTTGAATAATTGCAAATAGTGGCATCTATAGCTCCAAACTTGCAAAGGCAACAACAACAACAAATGACTATCGAAATGGTTTTGAAACAAAAATACAATACAATGACACTACAGTTTAATTGAAGTTACAGTTTGCTTCAATACTATCAAGCACTAGGTAGAGTTTGTTTCATCTATGGAAATCACTAGTGTGTTTAAATGCTTGTTTTTTGGCTGTGTAAGCATTGTTTTTAATGCATCTGGATACGCAGAACAATGATCAGAATCTACTTGCAGAAGAAAATGTAGTTGGCCATCATTTTTATTCAGTAGTCTATTATATGACTTTACAAGAACAACTTCATACTCTGTGTTTTTATTAGTGACTCTTGCACTTCTGAAAGTTGATTTTGCAGATTAGGAGCTTTCTTTTTTTGACTGGAATCTTGGATCTTCATTAAGAAATTTAATATCCAGTCAAAAAATTTTGAAAAATCTCAGTGTACAAAATCTCACAAAGATCTCACCACGGTAGCCCCCTTGGTGTAGTGATATTGTTGCAGGCTTCAGAGCAAAAGGTCTAGAGTTCAAAACTGAATAGAAACACTGCTGGTATTTGTGAAGCATCCGGAATTTAAAGTGCTACATTGCTCCAGTAAAGAGTCTAGTTCAAATTTGAGTGTTTAGTGGTAGACATACATTGAATCAGCACATCTGAGACAGTAAAAAGTGGGAAAAATGACATGAAACCGACTTTCTTTTTGTTTCTTTTCACTGTTTTCTTACTTACGAAATCTTCAAGATGCTGCTCTTTGAGAAAAGAGTGTTGATATTTACCCTGTAGTGCCCACAGTAGCATATTTGCAACAAGAATTTTGGGGAGTAAACTCCAAATTTGGGGTGTAAACGATTTCAAATATGCAACATTTCCTAATTTGGTAAAAAGACCAGACCCCCCTCCCCGAAATTGTATTACATTTCGTTTAGGTAATGCAGGGTGTTTCATCTCAATATGTCACTTTATGACAACCTATATCTCAATAACTGTAAAAGATATGAAAACCAAACTTTTTTTTTGAAAACTAATGATCTTAAGTTTACGCAGCAAAAATTTGAACTCAAAAATCAAAGAAATAAACATTTATTAAACTTTTCACAAATGTTCAATATACGAGCTCTTGGTTACATGGCACACATCAAAACGGTATTCCATTTCTTGACAAACTTTAGCAAGCATATCAGGATCGATGGTTTTCAAGGCCTCAGTTATCTGAGTCTTCAGATCATCCACTGACATTGGAAGAGGAGGAATGTAGACCAAGTCTTTTACATAACCCCAGAGAAAAAAGTTGCACGGCGTTAGGTCTGGAGATCTAGAGGGCTAATGCAGGAGCACGCAATCATCATTTCCAGCACGTCTGATCCATTTGTTATGCAGAGTAGCGTTCAGATACTGTCTTACATTGAGACTCCTGTGAGGTGGTGCACCATCCTGTTGGAAAATGAAGTCTGCTCGCTCTCCCTCAAACAAAAGCTCCATCAACCAATTTTGCAGCATAGCAAGGTAGGCTTTGCTGTTGACCGTTGTTCCTTCAAAAAAGAAAGGCTCATACACACGCTTTTTCGATATGGTGCAGAACACGTTCACTTTAGGAGAATCTTGCACATGCTTCTGTATTGCATGAGGATGTTCAGTTCCCCATATGCATGTGTTGTGTTTGTTGACTTTGCCAGTTGTGTGGAAGGTTGCTTCGTCACTAAACACAAGATGGTCATCAAATCTGTCTTCTTCCAACATCACCTGCATTTAGGTACAAAAGTCTTCATGAGCTGATTTGTCGGTGTCTTTCAAATGCTGGAGCAAATGCAGTTTATAAAGTATCATATGCAGGTGTTTTCTTACCACTCCCCAAACGGTTGTTGAAGGCATCTGAAGTTCAAGACTAGCTCTTCTGATTGACTTCCTGGGGCTCTGCTGGAAGATGTTTCAAACTCCTTTGATTGTTTCAGTTGAAGGTGATGGAGCGATTCTTTTTCAGGAGCACAAACAGCTCTCCTCTTTGAATTTTGCATGCCATTTCTGTATGGTATGTCGGTCTGGTGGCTGCTTTGAAAATCCTGTCCAAAATTTACGTTGAACACATGTCCACGAGTTGTTTTTATCAAATTCCAAAACACTTTCTCCATTCCAGTAAAAGACATTTTAAGCAAATAAGGGGCAAATCGGTAGAAACAGCATTTTACGCAAAAAGCTTAAACCTTGATTGTGATGTAACAATGGTCTGGCAAAACCACTGCAGCAACAAAATTGGAGATTTTACCTTTCCAACAAAACCAATTTTATCCTGCTACTTTTGCCAGTTACTGAGATATGAGATTTTCTAAAGTGACATATTGAAATGAAACACCCTGTATTTCCAGAGTTTAAAAATTCAAGGCAGAATTTCCTTCTTTCATTAATTCTGTGCTTGGGCACTGCAGGGTAAAGGGCTTTTTAATGGATCCTACTCATCGTCTTTACCTTGAAACTTAGCAATCATTTGCTTCTTTGTTTTTAAAAAAACAGCATCATCCAAAATGCTAAGAGCAACTATCTCTTCAAACAGATGCCACAGATGTTTTGACATTTGTGTGAGCTAGTTCTGGAAACTGCTTCATTGATGAATTAAAAAAGAGCTTTAACAAAGCTAAATCTCATCAATGGGCTTCAGTTTTGTTTGGGGTGGTAAACCAAGCTATATGAACTGCTATTCAAGGAATACAAAGTTCTTTAAGAGATTGCTCTTCTTTTTCCCTTGAATCTAAATTGTTTTTGAAACATCCAGATTTTCAAAACATACAGAAGTTTAGTCAACCAACATGTAGGGCAGGGGTGGCCAACCTTTGAATTCCATGCGCCAATATTTTTTGCCATTAATTCAGATGCACCACACGAACATTCATTTCTTTTCAGTCCTTTTTCAGTGGTAATATATACATATTTTGAAGTTATAATAACATGCGTTTTTTGAAAATAATATGCACTGTTTTATATAAGAAAGATATAAACAAGCATTGCCCAATTTATTCAATATTGATGACAGATGTAAGAGGAAAGAATTTTACACAACCCTTTTAAAATTTCCTTGACTGTTTTAAATAAAACTAATTTTATACACAGCAAAATAAACATAAATAACTTTAATCTGACTTTTGACTCTGCTTTGCTTTCACCAGACCAGTAATATTAGGAGTTAAATTTGTAACTGAAAGCAACAGACAGTTCTTCAAGTTGGAATCGGACAGTCATGACCTCAATTTGTTTTTGATTATTTTCATGGAAGAAAATGACTGCTCGCATCTGTAGGTAGTTCTGAAGAGACAGTCATAACTCTGGGCTAATTTTCTCATTTCCGGAAAATGTTCACATGGTATTGAGCGCCAAAAACCAATAATTTCCGACGCACTTGGAAATAAAGAAAGTTCATTAAATTTCATTTTCAATATTGAATTTGTCTTTAGTTCAATAAGTTCCATTTGTAAATTACTAGGCATCTTTAGAATGCTACGTTCATTAAGTGAAAATGGATTTATAAATGCAAGCATGCAGTCTTCTTCTTCAGAAAAATCACTAAAACGATTATTAAAGGCCTCTTGTAGTAATTTGATTTTTTCAATGTATTTTGCAAAGTTGACAATATTTTCAACACTCTCACTTTGTTCTTTTCAATGAGGCAATTGGCTCAAATTCTTTTTTTCTAGCTGAGCGATAAACACTTTCAACTTCATCTTGAATGCACTGATATCATTTACTAAAGTGGGAAATAATTGGTCTTTGCCCTGCAGTTTTCAGATTGAGGTTGTTGAGATGGCTGGTAATATCAACTAAAAATGCTAAATCTAACAACCAGCTCTCATTGCATAAAAGGGCCCTTTCTTCAGGCAACTCATCTTTCTCTTCTAGAAAATTATGGACAATGCGTTTCAGTTTCCAAATTCGTTTTAGAATTTGTCCTCTAAAAAGCCAACGCACCTCACAGTGAAGGATAAGATCACCATATTCCTCATCTAGCAATTCACAGTATTCTCTGAACTGTCTTCGGTTTAACCCTCTTGCTCTAATTTTGTTTACACACTTTACAACTGGTACCATAACATGCTGCAAATGCAAAACTTTTCCACACAGAGACACTCGGTGAATAATGCAGTGATATTTTAGGAGAGGACAACCTAAAAACCTTTCAAGTAAGGCTACAGCCCCAGCAGCTTTACCAATCATTGACAGTGCTCCATCTGTACAGACCCCTAAAAGTTTATTTAAATCTAATTGCTGACTTTCTAGACATAACTTGACTTTCTCAAATATGTCTGATCCTCTTGTTTTTCCATGGAGAGACTCAAAGCCAATAAGTTCTTCAAAGACGTTAAAATTATCATCAATTCCCTGTACAAAAATGCTTAATTGGGCTATGTCACATATGTCAGCAGATTCATCGAAGGCTCATGAAAAAAACGAACATGCATGGGCACGATCTTTCATTTGCTCACACACATCACGAGAAAGTTCCTCGATATGTCTCGTAATTGTTTGCTTTGACAAAGCTACTTCATTTGCTTTTTTTTTTTATACTTTTCTCACCAACATATTGTGCAAATTTTCGGAGACAGGGCTTAGCAATTTCTTCACCGTCAGAGAAAGGCTTATGTTTTTTAGCCAACACGAGGGCAATTTTGTAGGATACTTTGAGCATTGCTGAACTATCACAACTCTTCTTTACAAACAAATTTTGCCCCTTGGTTATAGTTTCCTTTTTCTTAACCACATAATCTTTCCGTAACTCAGAGCCAGACACTAACTTCTGTTTTTCTTCTATTTCAGCTTGGTGTTTCTTATAGTGTCTGCTAAGATCATAACTTCTGTAATCTGAGAGTGTGCTTTCACAAACTATGCACATTGGTTTTCCTAAAGGACTCGCAATAAATAAAAATTCATTCTCCCATACTTCATTAAACTGACGCTTGCTATCACTTCCTGCTTTTCTTTTGCTCTTGTTCTTTTTCACCATCAAGGTCAAATCAACTGCAAAAAAAAAGAAACTTGTTTACAAAATATATTTCAGTTTTGCTACCGTACATGTTCATAACGCAAAATTTGTGACCTTACGACACATGAAAACACAGGGGAACATCCTTATACCATCTCACTTTATACGTGGCAGCTTTACATTAGTACTCAACTATCGACCTTCCTCTAGCTTCGCACTCAGTACTGCACATGCATTGTCGCCATCACGGCAAGTGACTGGCAAGCGCAATAGATCGTTATTATATTGTTACATAAGGGTTGTCAAAACGTCACAACATTAGTTACTGGACTACATTCTCGCAAGGAAAATCATATACTGTGTACATTTTTTTAACTACTGAAAGCCAGATTGATCAAAAAAAAACTGAGCAATTCCACAAAGGACACGAAGAAATATAAAATCACAATCATATAAACCCAAAATTATCATATAAAACCAAAATTAGTGAGTAGAAGTGGCTTGCTTTCTTGTCATCAAAAAGGTGCAATGCGCCACAGGTTGGCCACCCTTGATGTAGGGTGTTCTGGCTCAAGTGCTCAAAATTTTACTCTAGATTAAGTCTCCCAGAAACAGTATTGTGAGCTCAAGGCAATGATCACATGGTTGTTTTGACACAAGGCAATCAGTGGCAAACTTTATTATGTGCTGACAAATGTCATTTGTGATTACTGCACTGATACTCTCTTCTGTCATCCCAGGCCCAAAAAGTGTAATATTAATGAATTTCCACTGATTTTTAAATCACTTAAAAAACAAAACTGCAGGTTCTGAACTTCCACTCATGGTGGTTTTAAAAGTGGCTGCTAAAACAAGTTTCATGACTTCGTGACGGCAAGCGAGGTACAACAAATCTTTCATCTGTACCAGCAGTTATTTTGAAGAAGTTGACTAACACTCAACCCAAAGTGAGAATTGGAAAATGTTTGTTTGATGTCAAATCTTCCAAAAGCTTTCGATCACAGTGAGCTGTAAGTGGTTTGTTTGGATGGAATTCTTTTTCAAATGCTTTGAGAAGATGTAGTACTTGCATTTTTCTTGAACAAGCAATTGTTCCCTTATTGATAGCCTGAGTAATCGAATCATGACCAAAGCTTTTGGTAGTTCCTATCAGAACAATTGCAACTTTTCTATCTCTGACTTGAGTGTGATACTGCACAGCTGCAAGAGAACATGTAAATATGCTCTGTCTAGCTCTTGAGCGGCCTGGTTGAGGCTCTTCTGTTTTGTTTAACCTGTCATCTGTACTGTTTCCATCTTCACTGCTGCTGGAATATGCTAGAACAGTATACAGGGTGTCTCAAAAGTAAGTATACACTTTAAAATTTGAATAACTATCTAATGGCTTATTCAAATTTGTCAAACGTTTACCAAAATATTCTATAGACTATTAGAAATAGATTACCATCCTAATATCTCGTTGAATTTATTGACAGAATGTTAGACCTCAACGTGGGAACCACCAATTTTGAGACATTTCAGCCACCTTTTGATGCATTCTTGCCCGACACTTTGCCATAAATCTGGTGTAACTAGTCCACATAATGCTCTAATTTTTTGTTCCAACTCTTCAAAGTTTTGAGGCTGGGTGGAGTAAACTTTACTCTTAAGGAAACCCAAAGAAAAAAGTAGCATGGGGTTAAGTTAGGTAAATGAGCAGCCCATTCCAGAGGACCTCTGCGCCCGATCCACCTATTGGGAAAAAACTGATTTGAGTAATCTCTGACTTTCCTGGTGTAATGTGCAGGAGCTCCATCTTGCTGAAAGTAACAGTTTTCAATCGAAGCATTATTTCTCAGCTTTGGGAGGAAAAACTTTTGGAGCATTACCAGATAGTTTCTTCTGTGACAGTTGTGATTCTTCTGGCATCATCACGAAAAAAATAAGGGCCTATGATGCCTTACTAATCCATATGCTTCTTGCCAAACAGCAATTTTGCACCTCATTTCTTGGGTTAATCTTGTCATTCTGTGGGTTGATGAAAAAATGCAAACAATACCTAAATTTTACTACTTATCCGCACTATGTTCTCTGAAGAAATGAACGCCCTATGATGAGTACCTGAAAAGCAAATCAAAATTGAAAGTGTATACTTTTGAGACACCCTGTATTTTGAAGTTGTGGTTTTGTGCTCATCTTCATCTTTTTTCTACTTTCTGCTTCTGTTCAGTTTGCTTTTCCATAGTTTCCAGGGTTTTATCCACAGATTCCACATTATTGCATTGGCCCTTCTCTTGTTGCACAAGGAGAAAATTTTTGCCTTGCAAAAAAACTTACTAGAGCATTAACATGTGACATCTCAAAAAGATCATTCAGGTTATCACTGATCATAAAGTTCTTCTTTATCTGAGTCTGGGTCTGTTTATTTTTTGAGCCACTTGAAATCTTTTCACTTCTGGTAAAATGCATCCGTTTGAAACATTTCCTGATGCTCAGGGTTCACAACAGTTCTTGCTTGACCTGCCCAAATAGTAATAAGTTCCCAAGCAGTTTTAGTTGCAGATTCTCTTATTGCCATTTTCTCCTCTATGTGACATTTAAAAAACACTCCAGTACATCGTGGTTAAAAAGGTAGCCTTTTACCAGCAACCTCTTCCACAATAAAATCAAGAAGATAGTATTTATTTTGGCCCTGTGTTGCACTTTTATTACTTGCACCTGTTATTAGTGTGGTAGTGCAAAATAATTACGTATTGTTTTAATACAGAGTCACTGTAAAACATCTGCAAGTGAAAGAAAAAATTAGTAAATTAGTTGATGTTTTTCCTCAGTTTATTTAAACATAATCAATAATCATTGTATGGAACAATGACACCAGGTGGAAGGGAACAACATAACTGTCTAACATTGCTGCGAGCCTACATCTGGATCACACAAAAGCCTATCACCATCTGCAAGCCCATTCACAACAATGATTTTAAACGTAAAAATTCACCATGCTTAAACTACCTCTGAACATTCTCCAGAGATTCTAAAATTTTACTTGGTGCATATTTTCAGAAAGAGGACCCACCTCAGGTGCAGAGCAATACTGTTGTGTAAATAGAATTTTGGTTCTCCCCAAACTTTAATTTTTTTCTTAAAAAGGAGGGGACTTAGAGTACTACTCGAATAATTAATTCTGATTGCAACGTAACAACTAGGTGAAGATTGGTTTCTGCTAAATACTTAACCATGATACTTTAAACCACACACTTCTCGATCAAGAACAGAACAAAATATATTTATAAAATACTTTGAGACTTTAAATTTCTTTGCTTGTCAATCACACAAATCAATGCACTCTAATATATCAATCAGAAACCAACCAGTAAACTAAATTGATCAATAACCACTTGATTTTTGGTATGCTAATAATCCACTACAAACCACTGCAGAATAACATGCTATCCATTTCTTTACACTCTCCGTTACTCTTGCTCTCTCTATTCTCACTACTCTGCATGTGTAAAAATCTTGTCGCCTTAAATATGTAAATGGGACTTGATCCAGAAAATTCAAGAACAACATCACTTGACAAAAAAAAGCACTACTAATAAATTATGTCACATCGTTTATCAGAAACTTTCAAGAAAAAAAAGTGTATTCTGGACCATTCTTGAACATAAACACATGATCAACCATTGTAACATCAGAAAAGGCATGTACAAGCCAATCTTAATGCAAAAGAAAAAGTTTTTAGGAAAAAAAATCAGCATATAAAAGCAAGTTTGGACTCAAAACAATTCTAAATTTACATATAAAATAATCACAGCAGAACAAAAGCAATAAAATTACAGATTATACATATACAGGGTCTGGCAAAATGATCTGACACATTTGTAGGTTTAATAAAAGCCAAATAAAATATAGAAACAAAAAAGTGTTTTCATTTTCGAAAAGTACATATAATGCCATTTTGTTTCATTAGGTTTTAAAAATTAAACCAGTCAAATGGGATTCATTATTGTCCACATACTGCCAAAGGTGTTCATGAAAGTTGTCTATAACTTGGTGGGTCATTTCATGTGCAATGGCAGTAATTTCTTGACAAATTGCATCTTTAAGTTGTTCAATAGAGCGAGGGCGATTAATGTACACCTTTGACTTGAGGTATCCCCAGAGGAAAAATTTGCAAGGATTTAAATCAGGTGAACAGATGGACCAACTGATGTCACCATGCAATGAGATCAAATGACCAGGGAACATCTCCCTCAAAATCCCCATTGCACTTTGAAAAGTGTCAGCTGTTGCCCCATCCTGTTGAAATCAAACATTGTCCATATTGCAGAGCATATTCAATTTTGGTCTGAGAAATGTCTCTAGCATCTCACAATGTCGATCAGAGTTCACAGTCACTGTACCGTCTTCTTCAAAGAAGTATGGACCCTATATACTGAATTCTGCCACTGCACATCATACAGTCACCTGAGGACAATACAAAGGGTGCTCATGCAACTCACGAGGGCTGTTTTCTAATCTGAAACAACACAGCTGCTGCATGGGGGACATGTTGTTGAATTTCCATATGCAATGCTCTGCAAGTTTCAGTGTCTCTTTTGCAGAGTTCTTTTGACAACATCATTTTGTATGGATGCATTTGCAGATCCTTGTGAAGAATTCTTCACAAACCTCTTTTGGAAAGCCTAAGAGCCTGGGTGCATTTAAATGCTGAACAATTATATGAAACAAAATGACATTATATGTACTTTTCAAATGTTGAAAACACTTTTTTGTTTCTTTATTTTATTTGGATTTAATTAAGCCTACAAATGTGTCAGATCATTTTGCTGGACTCTGTACAAGCTATCCCAACGAAGCATGACTGCCTATTCGTGACAAATACTTATCACATTTTCAAAATTGCGAGCCACCCTACTATGCATGGTATGTTGCATAACTTTTCTCACCAAGCTAGTCGTATAATTTGTTCTAATCCACTCATTTACCAAACAAAAAGATTCGGTAGCAAATTAGCCTCCAAAGGTAAAATACCAACAATTGCAAAATATCCACTTTCAATGTATAAGGGACCTACTTTTTGCGAGTTACTTAAATTTGTGTACTTTTTCAAATGCAATTGAATATCAAAATATTGTTTTAATGCAACTGGTGGAGTGTAAAGGTTTTAAAGTGCAAATCTCCAGACCTCGCAAATTTCAGCCAAGAAACGTGCATGAAATATGCAATGTTATTGAAAGACAGCAAAAATTGCAATATTACATTTTTTTCCAAAACGTTGCTTACTGTGCTAGATTTTCAAAAAAACTCGAGCATTATACAAGTAGCTGTGATTCTTACATGAATACTAGATTGCCAAAAGCTCATAACAATGCATTACCAAATGTTAATTGTTTAGGAAAAAGAATATTGGTGCCATGCCCGTTAAAGTGAAAGAAGAACCTGTTGAGAAAAAAGAGGTGATGCTTAAGTTTTGTGCTGGACTTTTATGTTGTATGGGTGTAAAAAGTGTTATTGTTGTCTAATTCTTTTCCCACTTAGGGACATGGCGGCAATCCCTGGAATAGGCAATATGCAACAACTTAGGCCAGAGATTGTATCGAGAGTTACAGAAGTTGGTGTAGCATAAAGAGTCTGCAGCAGGACCAAACAGAATGAGATTAAAGGTGTTCCGATTTAGGTATATAAAGGATTCTTAATTCAGGGAGGTTGGAAGTTCGAAAGAGAACTGTAACTGTAGAAATTGAGGAAATTAGTGTGCCAAAAGATAAGAGGTGACGTTACTTTTTAAGTCCAAGAGAGGAGGTGAGTGAATATGGAGGATGAACAGAGAGATGCTGCAAGGGACTGAATGGCTGAAGCCCAGTTTGGAGAAAAATGGAAAAGAAGAGAGTAGGAGTTATGCTATAAGTTGTGAAAGAAAAGTGCAGGAAGAACATGCTTGAGAGAAGTGACTGGCTAGGTGCGATCAGCAATTAGTTTGCAGAATGGTTCAGAGCAGAATACAAACAAACCAGGCCTATTAAAAATAAATGAGTGACTTTAGCGACACAGTATGAGGAGTTGGCAAGGATGCTGGAGCCTCTTATGTCAAAAGCAAAAAAGGATATAATCTTCAGCCCGAATCATAAGATCGGAAAGAGAGTCTATGGTGGCAAGAGCTACATTAATCAGAAATAACAAAGACCAATTAGTAGCCTGGAGTGGAAATACAGTGCTCCACGTTGTATGAAAGGAGATTCTAGTGATAAGAAAAGCAAAAGCAAGCAAACGGTAACAAATGCAGCTGCACTTCCCTCTTTAATTCTCCCTTCTTTCTCTCTAACAAGTCTTAAGCAGGCCAAAAAGGTTGTTGTAGAATTGACCAACAAATAATTAGTTTCGATGCTGATACACTTTTTTGTATGAGTGTTGTGCAATGGAATTTTGGTTCTATCTCAATAATAGTATTTTAAAACTGAGGCAACGTGGTGTATCGTTCAGTGTCTGACTCTAACTTTACTGAGACCTTGCTAATTCATTACCAAATATCTTATCTACTAGTTGTAGGTCCACATGACTTCTTGTTTAAAACAACACGAAATATATTCAACATTGAACTTAATCTCAACTGCACTACCAACTACAACAACTATCAATTTCACTCTTCTTTTTGGTTTCCAAGAATGAACAATTATTTATTGGATGAGTGAACCAGATATACTTCAACACTACCTGTTTATTTCTTTCCCTCCCTAAACAGTTTCAGCCATGTAAATACAAAGCGAAGAATATTGCAGATGTAGAAGGTGCCAGCAAAGGCAACTGTGGGAATTTCTATGATGTCTTAAGTACGAGTTTTTACGATTTCTTGCGGTACCAATGTTATTTTACAACAGCAATCTTACAATCACGTTGTTGTAAACAAGTTTTGATAAATATAGATTCAAGTTACATAACATGAAATAACAGTTATTAAAGCTGCTACAAATTATTATTTATAAATACTGGTTTCAATCGATTCAATTTACTTTCAACCATATTCCAACCACAAGCGCCTTGTTTTCAAAATTTCTAAAGGACAAAGCTAAGATTGTACGCTTTGGTGACGTAATAATTTGTGTGCTCATCTTAGCCTTTTAATTTACAAATGAGTTGCCTACCAGTTACAGATGTGCAGTGGTAAAAGACATGGCTATTTCCCTACGTAATTGACAACTGATTGTCATTCGAATTAATTTTAGGCTTTAACAAAAATTGATTATCAGGTTAACAGTTATCTGATAAGATTAAGGATATGCTGACATGAGCGTAAGTGATATGATGCTAATACAATAATGGGATGCTGTTATGCAGACAAAGACTCAAGCAAACAATTTCTTGTAAACTTTAACTGTTACTTGATTATGGAAAATAATGAAACTTGTTACATGACCTTATTGTAATCACGTAAACAACAGCATTTGCGGTTGCAAATGAGTTTTCTTTACTTGCAGTTTCTAAACCTGCAGAAATTTGTCATGGCTATGATTTGGTTTTCATATCAAAAGGACTTAATGCACTACCATTCTACACTTACTAGAAAAACTTGAAAATATATGTGTCGTACGTACTGCAGTTATTCATAATGATGCTTGAGAAACGCGAATAATAGTTTCTACTGACGTTACTTTTTCACTTTGATCCAAGCAAAGTCTCCTACAACTCTCCTGTGATAGTCGTGTATTTGTGACGACAATCTTTAGCTGCAAGAAATGGAAACTTCTGAATGCATCCGAAAAAACTAGCTCAAGCCAGATCAGGTCACGCAAAACTCATGCAAGACCCATCAGATACCTTCAAAAAAGATCTCAAAATGCTTGTGAAGTCATTCACCTGAGTGGATTAAGATCAGATCATAAAATTAATTCCATAAGATCCACAATCAAGGTACTTTTACCTCCTAAACAAAATACACTAGCCCAACAATTCAGGACGCTCGATTGTTTTAGACTAATTGACTCTCAAATTGTACAATACGTCAAATTCTGTTTGAAACCATACGCTCAAAGTGCTAATAGCGTTATGGACACCACCGATTTTTTGAATAAGCCAAAAATGTTTCAAACCTTCCCAACAACACTATGTTGGTGACTTTGAACGTCTGGTTTACTGGCGTTAAGAACAGGTTGCCTAATACACAAACTACTTTACTGATTCTCCAGCTCACCGAATTCATTCCGGAACATAACTACTTCAGATATCAAGACAGATATTATCTTCAGAGAAAAGGTACACCAATGGGCACTCTTATGGCAACTCATTACGCCAGTGTTTTCATGGCTCACCTGGAAGAAAATATTCTGAAAAAATCAACGCAATAGCCAATTCTTTATTTGGGCTACATTGATAATATCTTTATACTTTGGACCCATGGTGACACAACACTTGATACTTTCTGCTTGCACTTCAACTTAGCTGACCCCATCATTCGACTTACAATGAATTTTTCTTTAGATGAAATCAATTTTCTGAACACACCACTATCAAGATTAAACGCGTCAAGATGGTGACTACATTTTACCAAAATCCACCGCAGCCAACTAAATACATCCTAAAACCCCTCATCCCTCTCTTATCGATTACTTTTAGTGAAGCATTGCGATACAGCCATATTTGCTCATATAGAAATGACCGTGAGTTACATTATTGTCAACTCAAAAATAACTTACAGAAATTAGGTTACCATACTGAGTCGGTGGACGCACAAATTAACACAACTTGGTCAATTTCCAGAGATTTGTTACTTCAATACAAACCCAACTCCGAAAAAAAAAACATCCTTAGTCCCACTCTATCATTCACAGATTAGATTTGTTATCCGGATTTCCAAAGAACTTCAACCTATTAAAAAGTGACTTTCAACTACGACAGCTTTTCCTGTTTCTCCTTAATTGCCTGCTGACAACTACCCAACTTCGAATGTATATTCAACCTCCAACAAAAACCAACCTCACCCTGGTACTTTTCCTTGCAATAATTTTTGAGCGTGCATTTTGTTGACGCTGGCAGAAAACTAACTGCTGAATGTACTGTTCTTGTTTCAGAATGGTGTATTTTAAATTGAATTGTGACAACTTTTTGGAAGTAGATTATTATGGAGTCAATAAACAAATTTGGCTAGTTCTAAGATCATAAGTATCATCTAAATTTAATACATGGAGTTTTGTATGTAGTTGAAAATTTTGATGTATAAATGCTGCGAGACAACATTTTGCGACATAGCGGTTCTGTTGTAAAGCATACGTTCCGAAAGGTGACCTCATAGTCAGTGATCATGAAAAAACCTCCACTCGGGTCAACAGCGTTTGAAATTACTAATATTTAATAACTTAATCATGTGTTTACAATTCAAGTTGCTCTTTTTTGAAATTTGCTCTACAAAAGTGATTGTGTGAACAAGTGTTAATTTTTATGTTTGTAGGTTAGTGCTGATAACAACACAAAAACTTCAGCTGCTGAATGTAGTGAAGGTAAAAAATCGGTTTCGTTAATATATAGAATTTTATGTTGATTAATTTTAGCCATTTTCATTTTCGTTATGGACAATGCGGTGAAACCTGAAACCAGCAGTACTGGCGAGTCCAAAGCGAGTTTTAGCTCGAAGTTCTAGCATGACTGGCAAAAGGTTTTCCTGTGCTGCAGGGTAAAAATACGTTATGAAAAAAAGTTGGGGCATAATGTCTATGCTTAAATTTCTGCATTTACTTGTACACTCTACAAGCGTTTGCTTAAGTTTTTATTTCGCTGCAGGATGTTGAAAAGCCAGTGGTTAAAAACACTATTAGTGATCTCAGGAAAGGCATCCAAATTGAAAGTGTTGTGTTGCTCCAGTAAAAACTGGATAATGACAGACACTTACTGAGTCCGCACCATTAGCCTGTAACAGCTGGGAAATGTTGAGTTTTTACAGTGTGTTGAAAATATGCCATCACAACTCAAAGGAAACAAACACCCTTCTGGTGTGTTTCTGATGATGCTTGCGGAATGTACAAGTGGGAACTACTTCTTAGACTAAGGAGCAACCTTGTAGCGGTGATTTTATTGCTTTGATGGCTGAATTGTGCTCTTAAGCTTGGGCCACCGAAGAGGCCAACGGCTTAACTTTTTGTTGGTTTTATTTTGATTCATTGCAAGCCAGTGCTTCGCTGCAATATTCCGTTCTGGTTTAATAACTTCCCACTGGGCCAGAACACAAGTTGTTCGATTCAATTGAACTGGCAAGAGGTTATTCCGCTACTGGAGAATAAAATGTTTACGACTTGATTCTTTGTTTACTAGATCCCTTGGAGGTGGTTTCAACTGAAAAAGGAAATCGTCAAACATTTCCAGCTCTGGATAGCGAAGATCCTGAAGTTGATATACAAATGTCTTCAGATATCGTGGTCTCTGGGGACTAAGAACCAGTTTAGGAATCAGGAACAGAAATCAGAATGACAATTTCTTTAAACAGTCTTTTGGAGCAGTGGCTGTAGGCTTTTTTATTCTTGTGGACCGCCAAAAATCGAAGGGTTCTTGACGGACCAGTGTTTCAAAAAAAAAGCAACCAATTGGCTGCAGAAAAACGACTAAGCAATAAAAACATTTTTAATTTGTTACAATTTTCGTTGATTCTATACGATAAAGCAGAGCTCTGTGTCTGCTTTGCTTTAACTCTTCGGAAACTGGTGGGCGTGCAACATTGCACGCCCACCAGTTTCGGAACATTCAAAGCAAAGAGCTTGCAGAATGGCGCAGGCTTCAGTGGAAAAACTTGAGCATACTGGGCCTGCGGAAAAGGAAAGAGTGACCTCAGTGCCACAAAGAAAGCAGTTGGTAAGGATGCCAGAGCCGTCTGTCCAAAGTACTTGATCGTGAGGTGGGAGAGAGTCAAGGTGAACGAGAGCCGCACCTTGGCGAGAGAGAGGGAGAGAGGGGACCAGAGCTGGAGTATGGGGAGGAAAGGTGTAGGACACCTTGATGGTTTTGACGAATCACAAGTTCATTCTTTTTTTCCAACTTGTTGCAGAATTCTAAATGTTAACCAAACGATAAAAGTCTTATCGATATACCGTACAAACTTGCTTAACCTGCAGCACCGAAAAAGCAAAAGCAATTTCACTACCAGGCGAAGCACGTTTTCTGGCATTGTTGCCACTAGTTATTGTTATTATGAAGTTTGTAATAATATGTAAGGGAGCAATCCTCAACAAAGGGTGGACTCCACAGTGAAGGAAGGCAGATTCCAAGGAGGTGGGGGAGGGCAAGGAAAGAGATCTTCCCTAGGGGAAGTAGAAGAAAGCATGAGCGGGTGAGTGGACGCAAAAGCTCTCCAGAAGGATCTGCAGAGTCTTGGTTTCACTCCTAGTCAAGCCAAATCTGAAATAGGAAAGGAGGTTGGGAGACAAAGGGCCCGCTCATATGATGAAAGAGTAAAATGAGTCAGGGTGACTAGTAGGGGAGGTAAAGAAGCCTCAGAGAGAGGTGGGATACGAGAGGCAGTCGGAGATGGCGCGACTAGCCGCTCGATGAAAGCGCTCCAATTGGATGATATTGTTAATGCTTGACAAAGGTAACCATTCGGGTGATGCATACGTGAGAAAGGGCCGAAGAAAAGCATTATACAGAAGAAAGAGGGGCTCCATGACGAAGCAGAGATACAGCGTAAGGCCTTGAGGGTAGAACTTTGCTTTCAGCGAAGAAATATGTTTAGAAAAGGAAAGAGTACGGTCGAAGGTGCCCCCATAAAAGGTTGGAGTGAGATTGAAGCGGAGGCGGGAGTTAAATAATAGAAGGATGGCCTGGAGGTTAGCTTGGTGGGGATCCACTGAGAAGAACGAGGCCTCACATTTGCTCGGATTGAGAGGAAGAAACCAGCGCTCTAATCGAATCAGAGCTCCTTATGTGGCCTCCACCGCTGTGGGGACCTAGGAGGACCAAATGGCCAGATCGTCAGCCTAAAGAAAGTCGCTGACGGAAGATGGCAGAGAAGCAGAAAGATCAATAATAAAAAGATAGAAACGTACAGGGCCAAGAACGGATCCTCGCGGAACACCTCGACAGACTCAAAAGGAACGGCTTTTGTGATTTTGAAAAGCCACACAAGCGCGCCTATCAGAAAGGAATGATCGATCCCAACGAGCAAAACAAGGTGAGAGGCCAGCCAAAATAAGTTTGTGGAAAAGGGCGGGGTGCCAGGCAGAGTCGAAAACTTTAGAGATAGTAGACAGGATCGTCGAGAGCCCGGCCTGGGTTTGTTAAACCAATCCGAAATGGACTTAGAAAGGTACAGAATTTGATATAGAGTAGACCGGCCTGGCGAAGAGAGAATGGAATTAGACTCCAGAAAGAAGAGTAGACGGGATAGTATGATGGGTTCAAAAAGCTTTGAGACGCAGGAGATGAGAGAGATATGCTGGAAGGAAGCAGGAGAGTCGAGAGGCTTTCCCATCTTGTGGAATGGAATAATAGAAGATGTCTTCCAGATGGAAGGAAAGGAATGCGAAGTCCAGGAAAGATTGAAGATGTAAAGAAGAAAATCTATGCCAGAGTGAGGAAGGTGCTTTAGTATGGGATGGGCAACTTTGTCTGGGCCAGCAGCAGTGATCGAGGAAAGGTTGGAGGCAGCCGCAAGAAATTCAGCGGGAAAGAAAGGAGAGCGAAAGGACGAGTGAGACTCCTCAGGGCACGTGGCTCGGCGGAGCTCAGAGAGGTAGTCTCTGGCTCTGCTATGCAGGGCCTTTGGCTGGGAAACAGAAAAGTGGGATCTCCGGTAATCGGCATAGATCGAAGCCGATTCTCCCGGAGAAAAACAATTGGGGAAGTTGGGAGAGGAAGAAGACGAAGAAGAAGAGCCAGCGATAGAGAGAAGAAGAGAGTGTACAGATTTAGGTGAAAGAGAAGAGCAAGTCGTCTGCCATGCCTCGGGCTTGGCCTTGGCGATGACTGACGAGAAGCGGAGATCTAAGCCTGGCAATCTTCATCACTTCTGTGAGCTGCAGCAAAAGCCTTGCGTCTTTCACTAACCGCACCTTCCACTTCAGCAGACCACCAGGCTTTAGGAGGGCGTTTGATGCGGTCGAAAGGAATGAAAGATTTGGCCGCATTCAGTGCTAGAGAGGTAAAAAAAGCAGCAGCAGAGGAAAGAGAAAGAGACGAGTATTTCTCTGCAGAAGGACAGTGACAGTCAAAGTGTGAGGCAAAGCCATCCCAGCGAGCTTTCTGAAAGTTGAAGGAAGGGGGGCGCTCGTTGGAACGATATGCCGGAGAGAAAAGGACGGATAGAAGAATTGGTGGATGGTCAGAACCCAGGTTCTGAAGCACCTCCCAGGAGCAAAAAAGGGAAAGAGAAGAGGGGGCAAAGGAGATGTCAGGAGAGGAGCGATGGAGAAGGGTGGGTGTGTCGGGGTCATTAAGGGGGAGGAGGTCAGAAGAGATAACCCAGTCGAATACTTCCTTCCCGCTGGAGTCGGAAGTAACTCTTGAGTCCCAAAGGGGGTGATGGCAATCGAAGTCCCCCAGAATGAAGAGATTTTTGGAGGGGGAAGAATGAAGGGAGAAAAGGAGTCGGTTCTGCCATCGGTCGGGGAGGAGCAAATAAGGGGGGCGTACACATTAAGAAATGACACCGAGGAGGAGTTGTTAAGAGAAATGTTGACCCCTACATAGTCAGAGTAGGAATCAAGCGAAGAAAGAGAGGAGGTAGAAAGTTCAGAAAAGGAAAGGCCCTGCCTGACGAAAATGACGACGCTGCCGCTAGCTTGTGTGGCATCAGAAGAGAGAATGCCAGACGGGGAGTGGTGCGATCAGAACGCAGAGCAGAGAATCTAGGAATCCGGAAAGAGGAAGATGAGTTGAGATTGGATTCCTGGATGCAGATAAGGTCAACAGGATGGGACGAGAAAAAGTGAAGTAGTTAAGTGCTCCTGGCACGAAGACCTCGAGCATTTCATTGAAGAACCCTGAGAGAGTTAGGGGGGGAGAAGAGGCAGGAGGCGCAGAAGGAGAGCCAGGAGCAAGTGACGGTGGTGAGGGGGCAGAGGGAGAAGATATAAAATGGGCCGACGGGGGATAAGAGGTTTGGAGACGAGGGTGGGCGAGAGTGCAGCATTAGCAGAGGGAGCCAGTTTGTACAGTGGAGGTATACATGTCGGAGGAGTCCGAGGCGGGAGTCACAGTGTTACGGCAAGAGCTCTGAATTTGGAGAGGGAAAGTTGTGAGCACCTTAGATGGACCCATTTGGAGCAAGCGCAGCATTGCACTGACTTGCCCCGCCAGGTCACCTTTCCAGCGCTCACAGAGCAAGGAAAGACAGGGCCAGGGTTTGGATGAACGTTGCCACTAATCAGGAGAAGGAGAAGAATGAGGAGACGAAGAAGGGCAGGAGAAAAGAAAAAGAGAAAACAAGCGATCGATTTTAAAGAAGCTGTGTGCTGCCCTACTGCGGTCGTTCAGGGGGCAGCATAGCGAAAAAATAAAGGGGAGTGCCCGGGGTAGCTGGGACCCTCGTGAAGGCCAACAGCCATTTCGACCCAACCCAAACGGGGTCGGGGACCGCACCACCACGTTGAGGCGGCTGTTGATTGGTGCAGTACCTCGATTCTTGTTGACGGGGGTGCCCTGAACCTTGTAGATCAAAAATCACAGAAGTTATGTAGGCTACTGAAGCATGTATTTATTGGCCTACTCTGTGACCACCTATAACCTTAGGTGTAACACCGTTTTTTCGGGAAAAAGAGCGGCCGAAAGCATTTTTTTGGAGATCAAGTTTTTCGGAATGAGTTTTTTGCTTCAAAATAGGATAATCTTTTTTTTCGTTGATCGTCTTTTAGAAAGTAATTTTGTTTTTCAAATTTTTTGGGAAAGATTGGGAACAGCGACAAGCACAACAATCATTTTTAGTTTCTTTCTAGCGTTTTGAGGTTTTTAGCAACTTTTCTAAAGGAAGACGTTTTATTTGCGCGAGTGTTCTAGAAATAGTGGACTTTTTTTTCCAGCACTTTAATTAAACTTGAGTTTTCTAATCTGGCATTTAGAAAAGCGAAGCAGGTCCGACGGAGAAACGTATCAATCTACCTGTGGGAAGGTTTTAATGTTTTTTCAAAGAGGGTTTTTTGGTAGCTTACTAAACGTCAAAAATCAAACTAATCAACGGAGACTTTTCAAATATGGCACTATACCTGTTTTAAACAATAAGTCGCTCAGCAAAAATAAATTTTGAAAACTTTCGTAGTTGGGCAACTTGGACAACTAAGATTTCGGCTCCTGATTTGATTGAAAGGGTTTTGCACACCCACTTTCGTTTACAGACCCGTACAATCTGCGCCACATGATAGAATGATCTCTCTTCATCAGCCTAAACATTTACTTTCCAATGGTACACAGGCTGCTAGAAAAGTATTGAAGCTTAATTGTCAATATTTAGAAGCTTATGCAGCGTAATTACATTTTTGAACAGAGTAATCCAAACATGTAAAGCAGCGACTTTAATCAATGGTGTTATACCATTATTACTACACCATTGTTTGAAGAGTATTCTAGGTAATCAATCGTGCGCGGAATTTTCGAAAAAGATAAATGCACAACTGTGGTCATCTTCCCCTATAGATCTAAAATAAAAGGAACGGTGTTCACCCTCTTCGGGTAAAAAATGCTACTGGCCAGTGCTTTGAACTTATTTGTGCGTACAAACACCTTGGATTACGAAACCGGCCCAAAGAATTTTTAAATACAATAGTTTGGAATTGGCCCGCGTGCCCCTGCCGACGCAGCAGGGCAGCAGAAATTAAAAGGTAAAATCACCAACAATTAGCAATATTCATTTTTAGCATCTTTTTAGCGCTCTTAGCTTTGCGTTTTAGCATTCTGTAGCCAAACGTGTTACCAGAGTGCTAATAAGAATAATGGACTTTCTTTCCAGCATTTCGACCTAACTTACGTTTTATAGTATGGGGTCTCAGGACAGCGACGTATGTCCGATTGAGAAACGTGTTACAGGTAGCTTATTTGTGTACAGGTTTCAGCGGAGAGTGGTTCTAAATACTGCACGTCAAAAACTAAACTTATCAACAGTGACTTTTCAAGCTTTAATGGCAGTTTTGTCTCTTACCACGAGAAGTCGCCCGGAATAACTAAATTAAGTTTTCTAGCTGTTTGACTTCCACAACTGAGGAATTCCGTAGTTGAAAAGATCACAAGTACTTTGTACATGCACTGTTGCTTGCAGACACGTGCAATGTGCACCACATGATAACTTAAGCTCTTATTCTCGTCAGTCTAAACATCCTTTTCCAACTGTAATTACGAAAAATATTAAAGCTGTAAATGTCAAAATTTAGGAAGAGATGCAGCATAATGGCATTCCTGAACTGAGCAATCCAAACGCGCAAAGCGGCGACTCTGGTCCAATGGCGTTGCGTGTTTATCATTACAACCCTTGTTGGTAGGGTATTCCGGGTAATCAACAATGCACAAAATTTTAGAAAAGCCTAGACGCTCAAATACGGAACCTGCACACCTATAGTCATCATGGCTTATTTGCTCAGCGGTAACTTACGCTTTAAGTAAATGTACACAGTATATCTTTTTCTTTTTGTACGAAAATTTTTATCAGCTTGGTTGCTTGTATGATGCTTCACACTATATGTTGTCCGAACGTCCGGTTTTGCCCGCCAAATACGTACCGATACCAAAAGCTACGTTTTTGCGGATAACAGCGCCGTTGGTACGTACTTTTTTTTACAAAACTGAATATTCAGACAACAACGTTAATTGTGTAACACCACATTCATGATCAAGTGGGTATGAATTAGTCTTGTTTTTCACAACTAAAAGCTAGTAACTGGTGTATAAATGCTTTGCCAAGATAACTTATAAGTAAAAGATGTTCATGAGGAAAAATTGAGAACCCCTGACTTAAGCCAACAACTGGTTGTCGGGATTAAAGAAATTACAAGAACCTATTAAAGAGATTCCAAAATTCCAAAACCGGTCAAATGCCATTACTGCATATCGGTAGGAGAAAAACCGTACAAAAATGTGCATCGGGTACATCCACCTTTAGTCTGCCCTGAAGCCTTTAGAAAGGTCAGAGCGTTTCAGATCGTAATCTAATAGACAGCTTGAAGGTTATTATCGAAAGGGATGCTTTATTGTTTAACCTACCCAAACTAATTATCAAAAGGCTCTAAATTCAAATGCCATGGACTCGTTTTAGCCTTTCTCATTTGTCGACAGCGTGAAGCAATCGATTGAGCGTCAGATAAATCATCAAAAGGCTGCAAGTTACGCTTTCGCACCGTTACGTTGCAGGCGGCATGGCCGGGCAGAACCGGTGTTTGTATGAAATTCGCGTTCAGAATCCAAACGATGGCTTCCGCCGACAATAACGACACGTATTGGTGACTACCGACTAGATGATGGTCGGGTCATTTCGTGGTCTCTTAAATTCTCCCCACATTAATCTTTTATTCATATCGGTCATCTTCGATCGGTCTCCCAAACTCTGTGTTCATCCTATGTTAAATATTATCATTTAAGGTGAGTAGAAATCAGCGGCCTCATTAGGATACATCTCAAATAGCCTTCAGCGATAGCTAAGCACAATAATCAAAGCATTTGTCTATTAATCGAGAGATCGTCAGCGGAAAATCGCAATGATTTCTGCGACATCATAAAAACTCTTGACTTTGATGTATTTTTGCTGATTACTAGAATTTCTGAAAAACCACACTGATTTATGTTTTTTGTTATTGGATTTATCACGATTGTCAAAAATTAAAAAGTATTTTAATGATACTGCACAATACACATTATAAAAAACAATTTTACAATAAATTAAAAACTAGCGCGGACTGCGAGCTTGTTTGAAAAAAAGTAAAAGAATAAAACGGATACGTTATCGACTGGGAGCCATCTAAAAAAAATACACTAAATTAGTTTTTCCCACTCTCGTCGTTTGGAATTGGTATTGTCAGTTCTGTCGCTCGGCTTGGCGTTGAAACACAAACTAATGTAAAGGGGTACGGCATAGAAAGAATCGTTCAAAAAATGCTGCACGTTAGATGCGTTCAAGATTTTTCTAATTAATGGACATCCAATGGTGGATTAAGAATTTTAGGAGCCTGAGGCAAGATTTCACGAAAGGCCCCCTCTATTGGTGGCCAAGTACTCATTTTTAATCTTTTTCTTCTGGAAATTAATTCTATATTGAAGGTCTGGAATAGATCGATTAGTAGTAAACTAGGGTTTTTACTATAAATTTACCAGTGAACATCTTTTCAAGATCATCACAATTTTGAAGAAATGAAATAGCCTAAACAAACTTGCTCCAAATTGGGGTTTCGACACAACATTATTGGTGGAGACCAATTTTGAAGGGCCAAAAAGCAGTTTGAAGGACTTTTCTGAAAAAGGGGACCCGGAACCACCTGCCTCACCCTAAATCCCCCACTGTGGAGATCATTTTTCTTCGCTTAGTGAGAGTAGTTACCGTCGCGATGGTGTAATGGTTTGGATGCTCACTTCGCAGTCAGTAAACTTTTGGGTTCATTTCCCTTATCGAGTCGTGCCAAAACACTTTCAAAAAAGTATATTTGCAGCTTTCCTCCAAGCTTGGTGCTTAGCACAAGGGGGATAATAAGGATAAAAGGCGGCTAAGCTTGCTTGTTTTCTTCGGAAAGGCATTTAACTGGATTCCTTCATCTTTATGTAGCAGACAGATGGTGGGACTGAACAGTTTACACTTGGTGGGACCCAATATGCCTAAAGAGGGCACTAGCTCATATGTATAAATGAAAAAAGTGAGAGTGATCCTCCATTACACTATATATGACAACGATGTTTTTAACACCCGGCACCTATTTTTAACCTCCGGCACGTATACCTCCACTGTGGAATCTGGCCCCCCCTCTGCTAATGCTGCACTCTTGCCCCACCCTCGTCTCCAAACTTCTTATCCCCCATCTGCCCATCTTATATCTCCTTCCCCTACCCTTCCACCACCGTCCCTTGCTCCTGGCTATACTTCTGCATCTCCTGCCTCCTCTCCTCCCCCTGACTCTCTCAGGGTTCTTCAATGGAATGCTGGAGGTCTTCGAGCCAGGAGCACTGAACTACTTCACTTTCTTTCATCCCATCCTGTCGATCTTATCTGCATTCAGGAATCCAATCTTAACTCCTCTTCCTCTTTCCGGATTCCTGGATTCTCTGTTCTGCGTTCTGATCGTACTCACTCCCGGTCTGGCATTCTCTCTTCTGATGCCTCGCATGCCAGTGGCGGCGTTGTCATTTTCGTCAGACAGGGCCTATCCTTTTCTGAACTTTCTACCTCCTCTCTTTCTTCGCTCGATCCCTACTCTGATTACGTAGGGGTCAACATCTCTCTAAACAAATCCTCCTCGGTGTCATTTCTTAATGTGTATGCCCCCCTATTCGCTCCTCCCTAACGGATGGCAGAACCGATTCCTTCTCTCCCTCCATTCTTCCCTCCTCCAGAAATCTCTTCATTCTGGGGGACTTCAATTGCCATCACCCGCTTTGGGACTCAAGAGGTACTTCCGACCCCCGTGGGGAGGAAGTATTCGACTGGGTCATCTCCTCAGACCTCCTCCCCCTCAATGACCCTGACACACCCACCCTTCTCCATCGCTCCTCCGGCAGTCGCTCCTCTCCTGACATCTCCTTTGCTCCTTCTACTCTTGCTTTTTCTTGCTCCTGGGAGGTGCTTCAGGACCTGGGTTCTGACCACCTACCAATTCTTCTATCTATCCCTCTTTCTCCGGTCTTTCACCCCAACGAGCGCCCCCCTTCCTTCAATTTTCAGAAAGCTCGCTGGGATGACTTTGCCTCCTACTTTGACTCTCACTGTCCTACTGCAGAGGAATACTCGTCTCTTTCTCTTTCCTCTGCAGCTGCTCTCTTTACCTCTCTGGCAATGAATGCGGCCAAATCTTCCATTCCTTTCGGCCGCATCAAACGCCCTCCTAAAGCCTGGTGGTCTGCTGAGGTGGAAGAAGCGGTTGGTGAAAGACGCAAGGCTTTCGCTACTGCTCACAGAAGTGATGAAGATCGCCAGGCTTACATCTCCGCCTCTCGACGTGCCTCGTCGGTCATTGCCAAGGTCAAGGCTGAGGCATGGCAGACGACCTGCACTTCTCTTTTACCTAAATCTAATCCTAAATCTGTGCACTCTCTTCTTCGCTCTATTGCCCGGCTCTCCTTCCTCGTCTTCTTCCTCTCCTAACTTTCCTAACTGTTCCTCTCCCAGGGAATCGGCTTCGGTCTATGCCGCTTACCTGAGGTCTCACTTTTCCGTGTCTCAGCCAAAGGCCCTGCGCAGCAGAGCCAGAGGCTACCTCACTGAGCTCCGCCGAGCTACGTGCTCTATGGAGTCTCATTCGTCCTTTTGCTCTCTCTTCTCTCCCGCTGAATTTCTTGCGGCTGCCTCCAACCTCTCCTCATCCACTGCCACTGGCCCAGACAAAGTTGCCTATCCCATGCTAAAGCATCTTCCTCGCTCTGGCATGGATTTTCTTCTTCACATCTTCAATCTTTCTTGGTCTTCACATTCCTTTCCTTCCATCTGGAAGACATCTTCTATTATTCCCATACATAAGATTGGAAAACCTCTCGACTCTCCTGCTTCCTTCCGGCCTATCTCTCTCACCTCCTGCGTATCAAAGCTTTTTGAACGCATCATACTATCCCGTCTTCTCTTCTTTCTGGAATCTAATTCCATTCTCTCTCCCCGCCAGGCCGGTTTCCGCCCTGGACGGTCTACACTTGATCAAATTCTGTACCTTTCTCAGTCCATTTCGGATTGGTTTAACAAACCCAGGCCGGGCTCTCGGACGATCCTGTCTACTATCGATTTCTCTAAAGCTTTTGACTCTGTCTGGCACCCCGCCCTTTTCCACAAACTTATTTTGGCTGGCCTCCCTCCTTGCTTTGCTCGTTGGACTCAATCTTTCCTTTCTGACAGGCGCGCTTCTGTGGTTTTTCAAAATCACAAAAGCCGTTCCTTTCGAGTCCGTCGAGGTGTTCCGCAAGGATCCGTTCTTGGCCCTGTACTTTTCTCCCTCTTCATCAATGATCTTCCGGCTTCTCTGCCATCTTCCGTCAGCTGCTCTCTTTACGCTGACGATCTGGCCATTTGGTCCTCCTCCCCCTCGGTCCCCACTGCGGTGGAGGCCACACAAGGAGCTCTGTTTCGATTGGAGCGCTGGTCTGAGTACTGGTGTCTTCCTCTCAATCCGAGCAAATGTGAGGCCTCCTTCTTTTCAGTGGATCCCCACCAGGCTAACCTCCAGCCCAACCTCCTCCTACTCGGCTCCCGCCTCCGTTTTAATCCCACTCCAACTTTTCTTGGGGTCACCTTCGACCGCACTCTTTCCTTTTCTAGGCATGTATCTTCGCTGAAGGCCAAATTTTTCCCACGTCTCAAGGCCTTACGCTGTATCTCTGCTTCCTCTTGGGGCCCCTCTAAGGAGTCCCTCTCTGTTCTGTATAAATCTTTTCTTCGGTCCCTTCTCACTTACGCTTCACCCGGATGGTTTCCTTTCCTAAGCGCTACCAATATCACCAAATTGGAACGCCTTCACCGAGCGGCCAGTCGCGCCATCACCGGCTGCCTCTCGTCGTCCCCTATCCCTCTACTACTCACCGAGGCTTCTCTACCTCCCCTACGAGTCACTCTGACTCAGTTCACTCTTTTTTATCATGAGCGGGCTCTTCGTCTCCCAACCTCCTTTCCCATCTCAGGTTTGGCCAGACTAGGAGTGAAACCAAGACTCTGCAGATCGTCCTGGAGAGCTTTTGCGTCCACTCACCCGCTCATGCTTTCTTCTACTTGTTCTAGGGAGGCTCTTGTTGCTTGCCCTCCCTGTCCTCCTTGGAATCTTCCCTCGTTCACGGTGGAGTCCACCCTTTCCACTCCATTCTCTCGCTCTGATCCCCCTCACTCTCGCCAAGGTGCGGCTCTTGCCCACCTTGACTCTCTTCCTCCTCATGATCTGGTACTCTGGACAGACGGCTCTGTTCCTTTTGCTTTTGGCAAGGGCGGCTCCGGCGTTCTTGCCAACTGCTCTCTCTGTGGCACTGAGGCCACTCTTTTCTTTTCGGCAGGCCCAGTTTGTTCCAGTTTTTCCGCTGAAGCCTGCGCCATTCTGCACGCTCTTTGCTGGTCTCGGCAACACCATAAAGTCTGCCATTTTTCTTCTCTTCTTCTCCTGTCTGACTCTCGTTCTGTCCTCGCCACCCTGTCCTCTCCTCCACCTTTCCTGTTATCTCAAACTCTGTGGCAGATCTGGCAGGAACTGTCCTTCTCCTCCTGTTCTATCAGGCTACAATGGGTCCCCGGACACTCGTTTCTCCCGGGGAACGACACAGCTGATGAGCTTGCCAGACGGGGAGCGCTGCTTGCGCCCTCCGCAATCCCTTGTAGTCTCTTTCCTCTTATCTCTCGTATCCACTCTCGTCTTATCTCGGACTGGAGGCGTACTGTCTCTTCAAAGTATTTTGACACACAGGTTCCCTCAATTTCCACTGAGGAACTTGTGCTCCCTCGTCATGCTCGCTGTGTCCTCTCTCGTCTTCGCTGCAATGGACACAGCCTTCTTTTAGGTTCCTATCTCTCCAGGATTGGCAGAATCGAGAATCCTTCTTGCAGCGCCTGTGGACACTCGTCCCAGGACATCTCTCATCTCATTCTGCACTGTCCAGCTACGGACTCTTTGCGCCGCTCACTCTTTGGCGACTCTCTGTCTCTTTATGCCTCTGGTCCAGACCCTGGGGAGTTGCCCGGCTTCTGGGGCTCCATGGTCTTCCGCCATGCCCCCATCCCTCGGAAGGGGTCGGGTAAACAACAACAACATGTTTTTAACACAATTAATGGTAGCAATGCAAGGCAAAAAGCAAGATTAAGAAAAATGCTATCAACTACAAATTATTCCAACAATGACCAAATATTAGAAAAATCTTCAAATTCTACTGTTTTCACTTTGCTTGCGATTTAAGCAACTTTTCTATATGCATTCTGGGACTCTTTTAGTTCTAGCGCAAGGGTAGCTTAAATTTTGACCTCACCTTCAGCACACGTGCGGAAGAGAGAACAAAAAAAGTCTAAAGTTGGACTTTGAGCGAAATAAATCTTGCCAATCAGTTTAAAACTGCTTTTAGTCTAAAATAGATGGAGATCTAACAGCTGTGATATTTTGTCGTGGTTTTCAACTTTTCTCATTAGACATCATATAAAAGGGTTCCCTTTCTTTACATAAAACACCAAATTTATAAAAGATAAAGTACTTACGACTCGCAAAACGCCTTTCTTGGGTGAAATTAACACTTCGCTTGAAGCAGCGTATTCAATTGTTCCATGTTTGCCACCTTTCATTTCATGTGAGATGCTAAAAGTTGAAAAAATAGTTGCAAAGGTTTGCTATAGTTACTTAAGGTATTATTAGATACAGACCATACAAAGAGCTAACAAAGAACTTCACACACTTGGTTCATTTTCAATCGGGTCATACTAAAAAATATTGGACAAAATCGTTCAACAGGCATTTGTTCTATCGGTGAGTGGTATTTACTACTTTTCGGTAAACAAATGATAGGACTTCATGTTATACTTAAGAAGTTGAAAACGATATTCTACGTTTTTAATTGCCACTCAGCTTAGGAAACCTAGAAACAGAGAGGGAGGGGGATTCATGTCGTATCTACCGGAGCCTCTAAGTTCTACATTTCTTTCACCGGAAAATAAAGTTTCCTAAAAAAATTATGAAGTACTACAAAAGTATATATAATTTTGGATGAAATACATTCTAAAAAAGAAGAGATCAAGGCTGCAGCTCTTTAAGATGGGCTATAAAATCTGCCTTGCACAAGTTAGACAAAATATCTTACCTTCCGCTATCCACGACTTTGACTTCTCCGTTTTTGTTTGCAATGCTCGCGAGCTTTGTAACTGCTTCTATCGCAAATGCAGTCTCTACAACTGCATCGCCCTTTTCTTTATTCTCGACAGGTGCGTGCAGGATTACAAGCTGATCTCCATAGCTGCTAGTAGATATTCCTAAAAGTTATAATTTTAAATTCCAAATATTTCAATGGAAAAATTGCCAATTGCTAAAATTTGAGTCTGAGGCAAATTTTTCTGCTCAAGAAAGCAATTTTTTAAGATGTTGGCAAGCGATTGTTCTCATATTTTACGCTACCAACCGAACTACGTTACTAAATTTTTCTAATGAAGATAGAGAACTGAACTAGCATAGGCCTACCGGTGTTCTTCATTTGCATTTTAATATACGTTATTTATTTGTATAGGTATGTGCAGGTTGCACCTGTTTCTACACTTAATTGACAGGTTCTTCTATTCCAAAAGTACGATTTGGTAAAAGCTGACCCATAACCCCTAAATTCAATAGCTTCCTGGGTTTATACCTTTCAAGTCATTGTGCAAAATCTTTTGCTTTAGCGTCCCTTCCTTGGAGTCAAAAAGATAGGTTGCATTTGACGTCAGAACCATAGTGCGATGACGTTTTTGGTAACCATGACGATCGTACTTGGTGACCGTGCAACAATACATAGGATTTTCTCCAATTCCAATTTTAGCAGTCATTTTCGGTTTGAGTTCCCCAACTGCACAAATAAAGCATGTTAGTCGAACCTCCAGTGATATGCTTTTTGCCAATAAATCTATCTTTCTACTAACGAACCTGCGACGACTTTGATCAACTATCGGATATCAAATATGGAAGTCGTTATGTATTACAAACGAGACGGCTGAATCAGCAGAATTATAAAATGTTCAGCGTTTAGCAGTGCGATGCCAAAACGCTGTGCTTCGCTGTTGCCGCCACAAAGGCAGAAACGGTTGCCATTCGTCGATCGAGTTAATGCAAATTTGAAAATGTGTTGCAGCATGCAACAGATTTTCACATTTTTATTTATATTTAGACCAATAGACTGTTTCACCTTAAGGTGACGAATAATCTTTGCATTTATAGAGAATGCCAAAACAAATACCAGGAAATTTGAGATCAATTTCGCGTGTTTCACAGGGTAATGGTTTGAGATATTAACAGCGGCTATGTGTGTTGTGATTGTTTTCCTTTAGAAAGAACATCTTACTTTGGGGACTGAACAAACCTTACACCACATACAAGTTTGCTTTGTTTAAATCAGTGGTTTGAAAAATGGACGCCACTGCCCCCTTGTGGGCGGTGGATACCATGAAAGGGGTGGTGACATCAAATTGGGCGATTGGGGAGCGATAAGGGGGGTTAAGTAGACAATTACGTCACAAAGAAATGATATAGCAATGTTTCTGTTGATTGTATAGAAAAGAGGTTCCCAATCAGGGAGGCCAACCTTTACAGGAGGGCAAAATGGGGTTTTATGTAAGGTGAACAAAGACTTACAAAAAATCATTTTCAAAAAGAAAGCGGCTTCAAGATTGTTTTGGGACAAAAATGGGAAAATAAATACTTCCAAAAACTCGATCCACTCGAAAAAGTAATTTAATTTTTGCTATTTGTGTTCGTTGAGTGGCGATTATAGTAAATGTAGGCAGTAGTGGCATTCAAAAGTTGTAAAAACAGATTCTGTCAGTAAAAAGTTGATGAATTTTCCCACACAACTGGGTGAATATCTTTATTTTGGAGATCGAAATTTTCAAAATAGAAATTCTCGCCAAAACATTTTTAACGACAATCTAAGTACCGGTTTAAAGAACCCGGCTGAATAACACCTCTACATGAAGGGGACGTGAAGTATTCCTTCTTCAGGGAGCCAAGTAGCTCCCGGTTGAAAGCCAGTGTTTAGCTATTCTGCCTGAAATATGGCCGAGAACCCGAGACCAGTTCCGTCACATTGTTGCTATCGAATAAAAAAAATGTTTAAATGATTGGTCGAGCGGGAGGTGGAAAAAGTTTGGGAAACACTTTTAAATAAAGTAAATTAAATTTCCTGATTTTTTGAGGCAAAGTGTAGGTAGAACAACTTGTGTTTAGAATTGTCAGTGCTGCATTACCACAGTACATTTGTAAATGCTGCAACAAAGAAAATTTGTGCGAAAATTCATTTTTCGAAAACATAACAACACAGGATCCATTCCGGGATTGAACTGGCAACATTTCGAAGGCGAAATAAGAATTTTATAGCTGCAGGTTTTGGAAACGTAAGAAAAGAAAACGTACTGACCCTATCGCCTCTGAATCTAATTTACCTTCCCGATTTCTAACAAAAGGCTTGGCAACACTTTCTTCATAGCCTTTCTTTTTTGATCGGAACAATGCACTGGCCAGCACCTTCTCATCCATGCTTGCTTTCTTTTCTGGCGATATACCGCGCACGTAGCGCAGCACCATGTTTCGCATGTGCAGCCATTTCAATAGCTTGGCTGTCTGCAATTAAGGATTCAAATGACACAACAATCTATGCGCCATAAAGGGGCTATTTAAATCAAATAATTTTTTCTTTCTACAAAGTATATAAGTGAAACAATAAAAGAGTGGTTTAGATTCGCACGCTTTACAGCGTTTTTTGAAATCGCTTTATTTCATGGAAATGTACTCGATTAAACTCGAACGTTTGAACAAAACAAAAACTACTTCGAATTAAGTTTATGTTTTTGTTGTTTTACGATTACATTTTATCCTTTGGTCACAGAAAATCTTTGCGGTTATGCATAAAACAATATTCACACCTGTTTTAAAGTTAAAAGAAATTACATTTTAATAAAGTGTGCGAATCAAATGCAATCTTGAAATAATCAATCAACCAAAAAAGTTTCGCTGCCGCTTCGTACCATACGGGTATGATTGAAATGTAATTACCATTTAACAATTGTTAACTTCATTCATCAGACTTTTGCATCAAAATAACAACAAATGGCAATAATCATAACGTAGCATATGGTCAAAAGTTACAATAGATGCCTAATCCGCGCATCAAGCAATTGTATCTGCAGAAATCAGTTGTATGTTTTAACTTCGATCAGGAAAATTTTTCCAGTTATACACGTGCCACTTGTACTAGGAATCAGGGTTGTGGTGGTAAGACATTAAGGGTGTGAAAGCTACTAGCAATAAGTTTTTCAATATGTTTTTGATTTGGTCCTTCAATCTAGTCCATTGTTTTGCAGATTTATAAACGTTGACAATCTATCAGCATTCGACTTGTTTCAGTTAAAGGGAGTGAGATGAAATCACATTACATTACTCTGCTACAAGTTTCAGATGCAAAAATGGGGACCACAATATCCATGTTTCGTTGATTCTAAACAGGTTTTAGTTTTCTCTGTCAGCCACGCACGGCTCTTAGTCTACTGCATGCGTTGGCTTACTGCCACTGGTGTACAAGCTAATGTACTATTGTTTTATGAAGATGCTGAGGCCTAATTACAAAGCACATTTGGAAAGACTTCTGGCTAAATATTATAGAAACGCGTTTCCAGGCCAGAAAAAAGGGTGAAAACGGCGTTTTTTGTGTTTCCATCTACTACACCTTGCTGGAACTCCTTCAGAGTTGCAAGGATTGCGGACAATTGGCATTTTTTGCAAAACAATTTACATCAAGTTATTACAAAACAGTGATAATCTCCGAAAAAAAGTTCTTCATCAAGAACTTTGGCAGTTAGGGGACCCCCTCATGAATTCTTGCCTCAGGTCCCTAAATTCTTAATCTACCATTGGCAGTGGTTCATTGCTTTTACAGTCTCTTCGCAAAGCGCCTCTGTTTTGAGGATAAACTCCCACCCATGGATGTAGTGCTAAAAAGAAAAATGTTCGAAGGCTGAGATTAAAATTATACACCTTCCAAGCAGGCTAGTATGAAACAGTGTGGGAACACCATTTCAACACCACGACACCCCAGTTATCACCAGTTCCTTCTTCTGATGTCATCGGTTATCATTTCTATCCACCTCTTTCTCGGTCCGCCAATCTTCTTTTTTAGAGCAAGTTCTTCTTACCATAACCGGTGCTCTATCTTCACTAATTCTTACCTCATGCACTTACCACCTCAGTCGTTGGTGGTAAGCACAAACACTAAGTTGGGGAAAGCTGTTGCCAAGTGTCTTTCCACAAGGCTCAACAACGTCAAAGTTGTTAACTACTACAAATGCAATCTGAAGCAACCTTGTGTGAACACCATGACAACATTGAAAACTGGTACTAAAAATGCAATCAGTTGCTGTTGATCAACATTACTTACCTCTTTGAGAGCAGCTGGTGGTGCCAGCCATGATTTATCCAGCACAGATTTCGGGAGGGTGTGGCGGCAGCGTAACAAGTAAGAGATTCTGACGTAGTCAAGAAAATGGGCGTTTTCAGGACAGCGAGGTTGCAATCGCGTCATAAAACCAAGAATGAACCTGCACAGCAAACACGGGTTTCACGTTTTGTTTGCTTTTACTTTAGTTAATTTACCATGCCTCAAAAAACTCAGAAAGTTTGCTGTATTTTGCGGGATTGGAAAAGGCGATGCGGTTAGGCATATACATGGAATAACTTCTGTTTAGATCTACTTTAAAGTTACCAGTACTGCAGACACAGTGTGTTTGTATCACAAACATTGCAACCCAGCACGAAGAAATGTACAAGTACATCGCTTTGCCAAACCCAAAAACAAAGAATTGGTGCGAGCATCAAACTCACAGCTGCAAGGACAGCGCTACGCTATTGCTACAAGCTTTCTGAACTCAAAATGTTACCAGTCGACCAAATTAACTACTGGACAAAAAAGTGCATTAGAAACTAGGTCGAGACCTCGGATAACATTTGAACGCTAATTTGCTTATTGAAAAGCGAAACTTTGTTTGATAACTTACAAGTCATTTCAAAGAGCATTACACTAATCAAAAGAATAGCCAAAAACATATAAGGGGGGGGGTTGACTTTTGCTTGTTCGATAACGTCATCCACCATATAGCACTGTTGAAAGTACAAAATCAGGGAGTGGGACAAGATAATATCTCGCCTCTTCCCCCTGGTTACGCCACTAGCCTTGGGCTGCGTACCGTGCGCTAAACTACGGGCACAATAGGAAGATATATCAACGTCGTACTTTCTGATGTCTTGAGCCGCCTTCCTTCGTTTTGCTAACAGTCGTTTTGCCAGAACGCGTTTCCAGTACTTGCTGATGACAGTGACCGCTGCTCTCATTCGCTGGTACTTCCGCCACTGTTTCCAACCCTTGTAGGCCGCTATTATCAAGGTAGCCAACTCGTGCTTACGAAGCTAAAATAATAAAAAATGCATTTTACGCTGCTGTTTTTGTTGTTTACTCCATCTTGTAATATCGAGGCGGGGCACGAAGAGGATACCTATTCCACGTACATGGCGAAAAAATTGATGAAGAGTAGCTTGGATGGAAAGAAAGAGGCAGGTTATGCTGAACCAGTCATGATTAATTGATCCTGGCTTAGCAGGCAATACAATTAAGCTGGCTCACTGGCGCTGTGGTCACACCGTCAGTTTTGCAATCGCAAGACCTTGGTTCAATTCCCTAGCATTGTTATAGGCCTACCGAGATATCAGGAAATTTCCCGCTTGGCGCTCAGCAACGGAAGTACCGTTTTTTCACGTACGTAGTTACGGTAAAATTTTACTCGATACCGTTTACCTGAAAGGCATCTTCCGTTGCGAAAACAGTTCGTGGGAGGCGAATGAAGACCTTAGTTTTTCCGAGTCTGTAGTCGTCAGGTTGATATTTAAGATGCTTGCAAATGCGTTCAACTCCCTCTCTATCGCTGCATGTGTATGTGGGCCATGTGCTAGGACAAAGACTCTTGTACCTGGCAAAACAATGTGTCGGTTAAGCTATACTTGTGCTCTGGGCTAGGAAAGTATTTACGGTTACACATGGAACGACTTGTATTTAGAGCCGCCCAGGAGTTGCCAGTGGGCTACTGCTGGTGCAGTGCATTTCATAACAAACACTGCAACCGAGCAGGGTGTTAATGCAAAGTGCCTTTTCGAAGGGCAAAGCACGGCAAAGTCATGCAGGTATTAACTCACAACAGCAGCGCACTGCCTTATCGCATACAACTTGGTTAGTGATGCACCCACTTCCAAGTAGCCGTATGTTGTATCGAAGGAGGAATACCAAAACACTACCTGTTCAAAAATACGGCATGAAGTCTTCTATAAGCGAAGCCAGCTCTTCTAACTCGCAGGTTCTCCATCAGGCCGAGATATTTCACTTGATGTCGAATCAGTGTATCGTCAAATCGATCTGTGATTATAAAAATTTCAAGTAGGTACGTTCTAAGCGCACGTAAAGTGTTGAGCACATTCTTCACATGTTTTTTACTTAAAGTGATAACTTTAAAATATTGATTTTTCTGAAAATCATAAGCGAAAATCGGAAATTGTAAAATCTTGCACCTAATTGGTAATGCAGCATACGAGCGAAAAGGGCATTAACAATTTGTTGAGGCTGAATATACAAGAAAACAATAATGAGTATATCATCCAACCAATTTTGACGAGACCATCCCTGGACGCGTTTCGTCCTTTTGGACTCCTCAGTAGGGCCCGTCCCGTCACAAGCAAAAGGAACCCACTCATTAACGTTACCCTTTAAACGAGCAATGTACACGCAAAAGTACTAATACTTCAACCAACGACGTCTTGGGTTGCTTAACGGAGCAGGTTGACGAATTGGTTGGCTTTCGCATCATATCCACTAGAGCCAAACAATTCGTCAACCCGCTTCATTAAGCAACCCAAGACGTCGTTGGTTGAAGTATTAGTACTTTTGCGTGTACATTGCTCGTTTAAAGGGTAACGTTAATGAGTGGGTTCCTTTTGCTTGTGACGGGACGGGCCCTACTGAGGAGTCCAAAAGGACGAAACGCGTCCAGGGATGGTCTCGTCAAAATTGGTTGGGTGGTATACTCAGTATTGTTTTCTTGTATATTCAGCCTCAACAAATTGTTAATGCCCTTTTCGCTCGTATGCTGCATTACCAATTAGGTGCAAGGTTTTATACTAATGATTTTTCTTAATTCCACGTTTTATTAACGATTCTCGGTAAATCTTTTCAGCTGCACATAGAACACTTAGGGTGAAGACAGTGTTACCAGTGGCCTAGTGTTTACGCGGAGCATTTATACAGCTACATGCAATCAAGCAAGAGAGATTGCTGCATGGCGTCTTTAGCGTGCACACTAACCCATAAAATCATGCTGCTACTAAACTCGCAATTTCATTACAAGCCTCCACTGCTGTTATTGAGCTAAGTTAATGGCTACGTTTAGTAGAAAGAATGAAGCGGGATTAAACTTTTATAAAGTCCTTCTCGCCCATGGGTTTATTAAAAATAGTATCAAGAAGAATCATGAAGAATTACACCCAACGTTCAACAGCGTTGCTGATGACGGAGTCACAAACGCTTAACTCAAATAGCTTCATGATTAACGTACTTGGCATCTTTGAATCATTTGGCTTGATGCATCGAACGTACGACGGCTCTTTCGACATCAAGATCACCATCAGTTTGTTCAGACTTGAACGGAATTGACTTCCAGCAGTGTCAGGTCGTTTTAATCTAAATTGAATAAAATTCAAAAAAGCTAAAATTTAAAGAATCAAAAATTAAACACTACTATCCTAGTGAAGAATAATCAACAGGAAAATCAGACTAACAACATAACCCTACAACGTGAGGTGTAGGGTTATGTTGTTAGTCTGATTTCCATGAAGATTTATCATTTACTTTTTACTCAATTACACATATTGGTGTTACTTATATTTACCATGGAGCTGCTTGAATTTTAAAACGATTATAATACCCTACAACTCCAGAGTAAATAGGTTATTGGTGATGCCAATATGCGTACTGCGCATGGAAGGTTTAATTAGTTTGGTCTGGCCTACATTCAAATGATGTACTTTTTTGATGTCTTACGTATGTTCTACAATAGGCAGAAAAAAAATCATGACCGTGTTCTGTCAAACATCAAAATTAAAATCACTTGCAAGCTCCAAAGACTGTGTTTATTTTGGACCAAACTCTTTTGGAAGAAGTTTTCTCGACGCTGATGGTCATCAAGGTGTTCGGAGGCATTTCCTTGGCCTCGAGCAAATTTATTTCGACTGTAGTTGTCAACAAGAGTACTCAACTGGGTCCGCTAACATTCGGTAACAAAAAAGGGTAAAGATTACCGTCTTCTAGGTTAGTCATGAGCTTCTTCAAATTAAAATCTTAAGTCACTGGGTTCAGGGCTCGGTCAAACAATCAAAGATACCTTTCTCTTTACACTCCACAAGCGCGCGCTGAAGTAGGTTTTGTTTAATAAATAAACGGTCGCTACAGATCACGCTTTTGCCAAGAAGATAAAAAAGAACATGATTCAGCATACTCTTGTTATTGTACAAAAAGACACTGTCTGAGGTAGGTAAAGAAATACCTGGTAAGCTCTGATTTGGGAAACACTTCCTTGACAATTTCGTTCGTGGAGTCCGACATCGTCTCCTTTAAATCACGATATAAGAGGTCGTTGTTTTTGTCAATGAAGCCTGCGTAAACGTCGAACATACTGTAACACTAACTTTTACACACACACACACACACGCACGCATTCATACATACATGAATTGTAGGATGTTCGTAGTGACTTACATCCTATCCTCCCCTCCCCAACAAACACAAACAAAAGCACCACCAGCATTAAATAACAGAATTACCATTAATGTTGTAAGTAACATCTCCTGCGTAATGAAGCAATCGAAATTCTTCGTAACCAATCGTTTTGCGGAGCTTTGAATCCCCAAGAGCGTGACTAAAACGTATTTTCATTTTTCAGTAGTTTTGGATGTCAACTGCACACATGTTCAAAAAACGATCGGTAACACCAGTGGTGGGCGCTAGCAGCGGACACTATTAGCGCCACTAGTGTTGCGTTAGCATTCGTTTCAGCACCGCTATTGCCGTCTCTAACTAGCGGTAACATAAGCGGGCGTTATTTTTTTTGTACAATAGCGCTAGCGGAAGCTGCACTGGTTGTTTTGATAGTAGTTGCCGCTAGCGCTAAGTTCGCCCCTCGCTGAAATAAAAATATTGTCTCAAAAGAGCAATTAAAACGTTACAAAAACTACGGGCTGCCAGAGTGAATCTTCCGAAGACGAAGGTTTGAAAGAGCGTTTTTGGAGAAGTCACGAAAAGACAGCAGCAGTGAGAAGCTGTTAGAGAACTTGCTCGAAGGGAGACACAAGTATCAAAGCCAAGCAATTGCTACGTTGTTTTCTAATACGACGTCAAGGGAGTTATTGGCAAAAAGCAACACTGCCATGACTTCCAGTTTGCTGTTTTCATCAGGGAAGGATGTGTTGAAGCTAAAACGATCTAGACTCAGGGATCAGTTGTGGATTTAGGGTAAGTCAAGTGAAGCGGTTGCCTCAGCCCCCCCTTTATGGCTTCACAAATTGTCATAAAGCCTTATGATTGTCATAAAGTCTTTAGAAAAGAGCATATCTCAACATCCCCTCTATATCTTAAATCATTCTGAAACTTCAAAGCTTGAAACATCCAAAACTGCACTAAGGGCACTAAGCATGAGGCATAATTTTACAAACAGCATAATCAGCGCAAAATCAATGAAACTGAAGATGTCGAATACGAGACAGTAAATTGGGATGAAATTTCCCTGACATTTAAAAGATTATCTCCAGAAACCACCCAATATTAGCCGACGGAGTAGCTGGTTGGTAAATCTCAGACACTGAGGGGGCTCCTAATGAAATCTTGCCTCAGACCCATAAATTTCAAAATTCACGGCTGTTAGTGATGAAGATTTTGAGGTGCTCGTTTTTTACTAGGTAGTGCTTTGAGTGACGGCACCGGCTTTTTAGCTTTCAGCACTTCAATGCCGATCAACTGGTTACTTTTAACAAAGCACATTTGGCGTAATTCATGCAGCGACGCAGTGGTTAGTGTAGCTGAATGTGAACGGAATAATCAGGAGTTTGATCGTAGATTAACTTTTCTGGCATTGGATTGCTTGGAGGATACATTGCTGTAAGTTTTTGCGAATTAGATAACAGGAGCGTACATTGCTGGAGATGCCCGGGTATTAAAACGTAAGGGAGCTGTACGCTGAAGATTAAATGTTTGCACTAACAAATAACACTTGTAGACTGGTATTTTAGGCTTGAAAGCTAAAAAGTCGGTGGCAGCACTGCGTTTTTGTTAAATGGGTGTCTTTTGATAAATATGTATTTTTGCGAAGTCTTTTCGACAGCTACTTTGTTAGTGTTATCTACTGGTGTGCACATATTTTCTGAGTTGGACCGAGAAAAAATTATTGTTTTCCTTTTACACGGCCATATTTTGAGTGAGATTTGAACTTACGACCACTGCCTTTAACACATTAACGATTAACGGCCGCTAGTTTTTGAATAGGACAAACGTTTGCGTTTATTCCGCTAAAGTTGAAGGTGTTTAGCGGATAGCGCCGACAAAATTTTTGCCAACCAGCGATAACGATAGCGCCGTTAATTTGTCACTAGCGGGTGGCCACCGCTGAGTATCACAAAGAAGTTTTGAGGAAATTTAATGAAACTACACTAGGACATCCTAAAACAAAGCTTTTCAACCTTTTTTGCCATCTAGAAAACCAATACTAAAGTTTTGCGAATATGGCGAAACCCGACTTGATGAAAATTAAGTAAAACCAGACCAGAAAAAAAAACATGTATTTTGGTATCATATACACTCGATTTGTTTATGCATCTATGCAAAAATTATCATTGTCTAAATATCTAAAGTTGGGGTTCGCACACAGCGTTTTTCGCAACTAAGAATAAAACTTCTTACCGATGTTTAGAGGTTTTGAGGCAAGATTTCGCTGCTTGATATTGAATGCAAACCTGGTTGCAAAAACCGCTATTGTTGCAAACACTGCTATGTGCAAACGCAGCCTAAATTAAACTAGATTCATTCATGTGTGCAAAAATTATTTTTGTGTAAATATCTAGATTAAAATCACGGAACCCTTGCGTAGATCTTAAAGCTCACTGAACCCTGATTAAAGACTTCTGCCTTAAAAAAACATTCCGTGGCTAAGTAAGACTGACGTGATAATTCTGATCAGCTGTTGAAACCAGCAAGATTTACTTTATGATTTTGATCAGTTGATAATACTCACGTGATAAAGTGAGGATGCTCTCCCACGGTCTTCTCCAGTTTAGCAAGAAAGGTTTTGTCGGATGTTTCTCCTGGTCTTAAACACTCTTCATCCAAGATGTCAATGATCCCTCTGTGTCGCTCTTCCACAAGATCACAAATTATCTTGTTGTTGAAGTACTTGACCGGCTCCCACTAACAAAAGATTACGGTTTCCATAAAAAATTCTTTCTTGGAAAAGGTGTTTCCAAGGCTTAAAGAAAGGGGCTAGGATTCATAGCTCTAAAACATAGAAAAAATCTTATGACTCTTTTCCAAAAATTCTAAGAAAATTCCGAGTCAAGTTTTTATGGTAATTCATGTTCTTTCCGAAATAAGTTGCTGAATAAACACTTTGAGAATGCTTTAAAAAGATTTTTCCATCTTTTAGAAGATGGCGCGCCTAGAGTTATTACTCCTAAAACCACAGCCGTACTTTTCTACAACAAATATCCACTTAAACGTACTTGGATGCCTTCTGCTCTGTATTCTTCTTGCTCTTGCTTTAACGTCAGTTCTATGAAAAGTTGTTGCAATTTCTCGTTGCAATAGTTGATGCAAAATTGTTCGAAGCTGTTTGCTTTGAAAATCTCGAAACCGTAAATATCCAACAAACCAATCACGTTTTTACGCATTGATCGGTCCTAAAAAAATTAGCCTATGTTATTGTATTGCTTGCAAGTAGCCTAGATTTTTAAACTTGGTTGCGTCTGACGTAATACAAATAGGATCGCATTGTTTATGACATGACGTGCTTAGATGTAGTGCTCATCCTCTTTTTGCCAAGATTTTATCAGGGTAAGTCTTGAACCATAGCGTGTTTGAAGTAACTGGCTGAAGATAGGCTGTAGAACAGCCATGTTCAGAGGGTAAAAAACCATTTAGAGGCTCCGACAGCTCCAAAATTTTAGTAAAACATGAAATGTTAGAAAGGCTCCAACTTTGTATCAAAGCATAAAAACTTACCCTGTTTGCTAGTGATGTGTTAAGTTTTTCCACGAGCCAATTAAACATTCGACCGTAGACCGCTTTAGCAAGGGCATCTCTGGCATACAAGGCTTGATCTACAGTTAGAGGTGATTGCATCTTTTCCCTGTTTGCTTCTATCGTCCTGTGGGTCAAGGATGTGACCAATTGCTCTTTCTTGCAGCCTAGAAGCTGAAAAAAAATAGAGAAGTTTCAAATAAAAAAAAAGTTTTAGGGCTCCCTATAAATTCCTGACGTTTAGGCGGTGCTGTTGATAATTACAATTATCCATTTTATCATAGGAAAGTCGCACGGCGTATAATGGATCTATAACTATTTATAAGCAAGCATGGACATGCTATCACGATTAAGTGATGACTCAAATTGAATTGGTCATATATGCAGATTGACCCTGCCACCAACAAGAAGTAGGGTCTCTGCCATTCGTGGACACGCAGCACTTAATCGTCGCTTTTTACATGCTGTGCGAGAGTGTCATCCTCATTTGATGCGTAACCTAAACTGATGATGTTTATCACTAAATAAGCAAAACAAAGAATTTACGCCAATAAACTTTATTCATGACCGCTCACTTTTGCTACTGTTTCCACAACGCGTTCGTTTTCGACACTAGCGTGGCCGTGACCAACTGCGTTGAAGGAGACGTTTCCCAAATGTAGGATGCTGGCCACAACACCGAAGAGAAACTAAAAAAACAACAATTTGTCATCAACTGATTGTTGTACCTCGCTTACATTCATAATCATAACCGTAACATTTTTGTTTTAGTTCAACGACAGCTGAGAAAAAACTCACACATAGAGCAATAGAAAACTGTCTCAAAGGAGGGCTGAAAATAAGGAACCGTTTAGAGCTTTAAAACACGTTTCGACTCGCACGCTCATCAAGCGTACGCTAAAGTGATTTTGAGCCAATTACTCCACCCAAAGATCTAGTTTTGCAGAAAATTTTTTAAGAAACAAGTTTTGCTTACAGCTGTATTTTACCAAATTGTCATAAAAGGCAGAGAAATTGGCCAAAATTAATTTTTCAAAATAATTGAGTTTGTGTAGAAAATTAGATAAAAGTACAACGTGCCAAGGAAACTCAGGGACGATGCCCATTTCTTTTATTCATTTCAGAAATTGAAGGGCATATTCCTTTCGGCCTTTCCTAAAAATAGGTCACTTTGGTAGAGCCTTGTGTTTAGATAAAAATGGAGCATAACGCCACACTTCTCTGTCAGAAAAACCAAGTTGAATTTCAATTAACTCCAGTCACGATAAACTGTTAGGCATTGGAATGCAGTAAGTACCCCCTACAAGGCACATCAAAGCGATTTTACAGCGAGCATTGAACACATCACAAAAAATGAAGAGCTGAATGTGAGTTCTATTAGTGCTTGAGAATGCGTAGATACATTCTGCGAAGATGTTTTACACAAAATCATAGCTTGGCGTAGATGAAGTCAAATCACTTTATTTTGTGACGTCAACGGTTGCACAAATGACATTATATGATAAAATAAAGGGAGCAATTTGATCTGCTGCGCTAGGCTAAACTTTCGCCAGAGCAAAGCAGCTTAAACGGCAAAGCAAGTAATAAGGTACAGCATTATAGTATCGTTTCATTTTATTTTTGCCCAAATCAGCATGAAATGAAAACAAAATTCAACAACCGTGGACAAAGAAAGGTGACGACGGCAAAACTATGTACGTTAAAAACAAGCACAGGAAACGAAATATTGATAAATTTAAGATAGTGGCATGGCCATCGCATCTGTAACCTAGCTGCAAAATAGTGAAACAAACACACACGAGAAAAAGTATATATAGTTCATACAAAGTACCGAGAATATATTAAAAATAACAACACTTTTGCGAACTGTGTCATGTGGTAACCCTAACAGAGGAAGCTACCAGGTGCTACACCTTGCCCAAAGCTGACCTGGGAGCAACGACAACTAAAAGATAGCTCCTTTATGTTTCAAGGCATATTATGCCTTGTCCCCGGTTGTAGTTTTAAGTCATACACCAAGGACTACTTGCTACTATTCTGATGTAAATTTACAATAAGCTTTTACCAACACTCTTACCTCAATATCTTGAGGAGAGAATTCCAAAATTTTCAACGCCTTCATCACAGCTGCCAAGTCTTTTCTGTCATTGATTGTTGCAACTTTGCCACATTTTCCCTGTAATTAAATTTATTCACTGCACAATACAACGTTTTATTAAGCAAAAATATCTCTCGTAAAAACGAGCAGAACACCAGGGAAGATCGCATGGCTCCAGTCAGCAGCTAATTAGTCGATAGCGGCACAAGCCTACTCTTAACTCAGTGAGCTCGGAAACAAACGACTGTTCGACTCGCCAATTCCGTACACCATTTACACTGCGAGCGCTCAACTCGCAAATTTTGATGTAAATCAAACAGACGGTCCATCCACCACTTAGTATTTCTTATAACTCACGAAAATACGCCACGCTTATCTGACGGATATCGATGGTGCTTTTATGGAATTTCGAACTATAGACCTTTCGCTCCAAAGTCCGGAACAATTACCACTACATTACGACGATAATCCCCTAGGATTTCATGTTGAGAAGGAGGCTAAAAATTTCTTTTCCTAAATACGGCCATAGGTCACGTTATAGCTTACTTGGGAAGTGTAGAAATATCTTTCAGGCAAACAATCGAGTTCAAATTTTTTGAGCATGTTCGCATCAGCGCCATCCAGCAGTTGATAAAACACATGAAAGTTTCTCTCTCCTTCTGCTTGGTGCACCTGCGTATTTACTATTTAAGTTAGAAAAAACGGACCTGCTTGTTGGCGGAGATACACCAGGTTCAATGGCTTTCCATCATGCTTCAGTTTTCAAAAAAGGGCCAAGTGAAAACAACGATAAAACGACAGTTTTCAAGCATTTTACAACCACAAATGATATCTCACCACTCTTGATTTCTCGAGCAAGTAATTCAATATTTGTCCTCCAACAGGCGATCCTCTGAAATCGAACTGAATGTCCATGTACTTACCGAAGCGTGACGAGTTGTCGTTACGATGTGTTTTTGCATTTCCAAACGCCTAAATAGTAATCGCATGATTCTAAAATAATGTTGCGATAAACTGACTTTTATCAGAAGTTTTCGCCCACATAAAAGCTTGCACTGAAACATGTAATTTATGACGTCATGTCTCGACTTCAAATTTTGTCGCTTCAGTCTTAAATTTCGATTTAAGCCAATCAAAACAGTTTGTGCATTTTGTAACTCAATGTCGGGCAATTGGTAACTTGTGACGTCGACTTCATAATGACGTCATTTTTTGACGAGTTGACTGAGATTCGCAAATCATCTTCCTGAGTTGGACGTACATTGCAATTAATTGCAAACCCAATCAAGAAAGAAGCTGCGCAGGGGTTAGACTGGGAGAAAGAACCAGATCATTTCAATCCAATCATAAAGCCAGAGCCTCACTATCAAGAAGGCGAACGACTATTACTAGATGCCGAAATTTCACCTCCTACGTCCGGGTTTGTGAGCGACTTCACTGTTATGGCCCCGCAAAGCACGCGTTCCATCTTTTTGTCGTGAGCGTTAATTACCTGAACCTCTGGAGTCGTGAATTGTCATTTGACTGTAAGATGTGTAAACAAGCAAATTTCATTGGCACAATCTTTATTTGCGTTAGAACAAAACGTTTGCCGATCGTACTGAATTGCGTAAAAACGTCATATGCTGTGTTCAACGTCATGTAAAAGCAATTTAATGTAAATAACATTCGATAAAAAAATTCACAGCTTTTCTTCTTGGCGGTCAGCATGTAAAAGATAATGTCAAGAAATACATGCAAACTTCCCTGTTATGTTCTTGGGTAAGGTACAAAATGGGGTTGCCCTCAGCTCCATCTTTATGCTACAGACAAATGACGGGGTTGAGCAATTTACTGGTCGTGGCGGCCCAATGTAACTAAAGACTTGCAAATAGAGCATGAGCTCATATGCATAATCATATTCTATTTTCGCCAATAACAAGCATGAAAAGAAAAAACACGAAAATAACAGCGGACAAATAAATGAACGATCACGCGTAGTCAAAAACGATCTAGTTCAACCAGACACGGAACAAGTTTGTCTAGCTCGCAGTTAAACTGTAGTTTGCGGTCAATGCGATTGTCAATGCTCGTGCCAAGCATGCCCGTTAAACGATGGAGCTTCCGTAAGGCCAGGCGTAGCCACTACATAGCCTTGAGGAACAAATTTGCCAACTTTGTTACCACCTGATTCATCGGACATGGATCAAGTCTATCAGCACTTCTGCAATATCATCAACTTAGCAGCCAAATCCCACGTGTCGTCGAAACAACTACATATCCTGCTGGGATTGAGTGTGAGAACCTTTACCGAGTGTTCCTGAGATCCGACGAAAACAACTCTAGCAGAGCTGCCACAGCCCTGCTCACCAAGCTCAACAGGAAACGGAGGGACCGATGATCTGAAGCAGTTCAGGGCATCAATTTTTCACACTCTAGTCGAGAAGCATGAAGTATCTTGAATAACCTTACTGGCTAGTAACGACACTCCTGTCGTCACTGCTCCGTCCCAGCTGACGCCATCGCATCTCAGATGGTTAGAAACGGGAGATATGAGGATGCTAACCGCGCGTCTTCTCCACTCATATCTCAAGAAGTGTCTGACTTCTGGAGGGCCACAACATCAAGTCCAGAGAATATCTCTAGAAAATTTACATCAAGAGAATTCACTGCTGCCCTTCAACACCTAAATCCGGGTAAAGCTCCTAGCACTGACTTTATTTGCCCGGAGCTTATACTCCATGCTGGAGCTGCTCTAAAGTCCTGGTTTTGTGGCTTCCTTTCTTCCTGCTTGAGTTGACTCAAAATTCCCAAAATCTGGAGAAGAGCGGCGGTAGTCGCAATCCCAAAGCCTAAGAAGCCTGAGGAGAACCCTAAGAGCTATCGTCCAATACCTCTGCTTTGTGTCCCCAACAAGATCCTCGAGAGGCTTATCCACACTCGTGTGAAACCAATTATCATCGATCCACAGCTCCCTAGGGAGCAGGCTAGATTTCAACACGGGAGATCAACCGTGGATCAAACCGTTTTGCTCACGCAAAATATCGAGGACTCTTTTGAGGCTAAGAAGAAGGCCGGTGCCGTGTTTGTCGATCTGACAGCGACTTATGACACTGTCTGGCACCGCGGCCTTACCTGCAAGCTGCTAAGACTTCTGCCAGATAAGCACATGGTTCGGATGACCTTGGAGCTTATCCGAAATAGAAGCTTTGCCCTCACCACCGGTCATAGCAAGCGAAGCAGGCTTCGACGTCTGAAAAATGGCGTCCCAAGGGATCGGTCTCGGCCCCTTCTTTTTTAATATCTATATACAGTCAAACCTCGGTTTTCGAACGTTTCGGAGTTCGAACAATTCGGTTTTCGAACAAAAAATTCGAGATAATAACCATTTGGTTCTCGAACGAAAATTCAGTTCTCGAACAACTCAAGAGCAAAATTAACCTGAACCAAAGAGATAGACGACAGAAGAAACATTCCTACAGTCAAACTTCGGTGTTCGAACGTCTCACTGTGCCAACAATTCGGTCTTCAAACGGATCATTCAAGACGAAAATCACTCGATCCTCGAACAAATATTCGATTGTCGAACAACTCCAGACCTGGACATATCGCATGATCGTGTTCTGGGCCGTGATGGGGATGATCTCAAAAAAAAAGGTCATCACGCTCTTCATCGGCGGAAAATGCGTCCCGGCCAGCCAACAAATGCCTCTTTATTCGTCGCATACAGAGCTTTTCGTTGGTCGCACGGGTATCCTGTCATTTAAAAAAGGTTCGCGGGCCGCACAAAATCCTGTCAGGGGCTGCAAGTTCCCCACCACTGATCTACAGAGTGTAGTGCAACCAGGTAAATAAGTCATTCTTTTGGTATACAGAACGAATTAATCTCTTTTTCATTATTTCTAATGATTCGGTTTTCGAACAAATCGGTTTTCGAACAGCCTTCTGGAACGAATTGTGTTCGAGAACCGAGGTTTGACTGTATACGATCTTCCTTCCACAACCTTCAGAAAGTATGCTTATGCCGATGATCTGGCTTGGCTGCATTCATTTAGAGACTGAAAGGGCTTGGAAAAAACTTTAAGCCAAGACATGGCTACACTGTTTGCGTATCTCAGAACTTGGAGGCTGAAACTCAGCCATGCTAAAACGGTGACGGCGGCCTTTCATTTACACAATCGAAAAGCTAAACGTGAGCTTAAAGTCTACGTGCCATTTTGCCCAGTTGCAACCTACCTTGGGGTAAAACTGGACAGATCACTCACAATTCGCCACCATCTCGAGACACTGCGCAAAAAACTAGCTACCCGCGTCACGCTTCTGGGGCGACTAGCGGGCTCGAGATAGGGCGCTGACGCTAAAACCCTGCGTACAGCTGCCCTATCCTTGGTTTACGCTACAGCTGAGTACTGCGCACCAGTTTGGTGTCGCAGCGCATACACCCGTCTCATCGACAGTGTTTTGAATGACACCTTGCGCATTGCCACTGGATGCCTTGCGCATTGCCTACGCCAACGGACCACCTGCCAATTCTTTCAGGCATTCAGCCAGCTGAGCTTCACCGCTTGGGGGCGACACTCTCCTTATCCAGGCGTGGCACCTAGACCCAGACCATATTTTATACGGTCAACTAGCTGGGTTACCGAATTTGCCCCAGGAGAGACTGAAGTCTAGACGCCCATTTTTGCCTGCTGCGCGGAAACTATTAAATGACCTATCTAAACTGGACATCCGCGCGCCTCAGAGGACGAATTATAGATGAAGCGCAGACCGCAGAGTATTCCAAATGCATATCCGTATTTCATGTTGTCATTCCCAGGGCCACTTCTCGGCTCCTTGGAATGGGCTTGCCCAGAACATCTTGGGTTAAGCTCAATTGCCTGAGGACTAGCGTTGAATGTTTTCATTCGTCCATTTACAAATGGGGTATCGCTCCCTCGCCGAATTGCGAGTGTGGCGCCACCGATTAAACCGCAGACCACGTTTTCTCAACGTGTCCCATACATCACGCACCTCGAGGGGTGGCTGGTCTGACGATTTTAGATAACGACACTCGATTCTGGCTTAATACCACCACAGCCAGTATCTGATTCCATCGGTTTTTTTTTGGATGCCCCTCCATACGAAGAAGAAGAATGCAATTGTGATAACTGCTGCAAAGATGATGAGCTTCCGGCAAAAAATGCTCAGCTGCACAGTTGCTGTAATTACTACAGCAGATAGGCACAGCTTCTTGCAATACTTCGCTGAGCTACATGGCTACTATCGTTGCTTGTTTGTTTGTGGTTACCCCTCCTCTTTCTCGGGATGGAGGTACGGCATGAACGGCAATTCAGGTTCATGCCATCAACCTAATTGAATTAGGCTAGGGGGAAGATGGCGGCCCATTTCGAACCAGTCTTGAGCGACTGGTAGCCCCACCACCAACAAGGCGGACTGCCACTGGTGGGTACCCAAGAGTCGTCTGACATGCTGGGTTAGCAACTTCATAGTTGTAGCCCGGTGAAGTAATCCGGCTACTATTGTCGGGATTATTAACTGGGCTTTTGCGTAATTCACGAGTTATTCTTTTGTTCAAATTTGTTGATATTTCGTTTGTTTTGTTATATTTTATGATATATCACTGCAAACGCAAATGCGAAATATTATCTTTTTTTCTGTCTTTAGGGCAAAGCTTGTTTACTGGGTGTATTGTAGAGCCAAGGTTGAACCGGCAGGTTGCAAGGTGAACTACGCTAGTGGGATGTACATGGGTTGGCCAGATGTTTTCAAACTAAAGTCCTTTTTTTTTAGATGAACCTCAAAAAGGTGGAATTTGTAAGCTAATAAAGCCTTTTTCAAACAAGTGCAAATTTTAAACTATATATCTTTTTTCCCAAAAAAACAAAGACTTTAAACCGAAAACTACTTTTTGAAGATCAATTTACAAATGATTGGAGTGTAAAAAATTTTTAAAAAGAAGTGAACCAAAAAAGGTGCACTGCTGCAAAAAAGGATTGAAAAGCAATGCACTAGAAAGTGTTAGGCTGATAGTTTTGCTTTTTATTTCACTACCGAAAGGCACGGAGTGATAACAGAAAATTCTTTTTTCAACCCAGGCATCTCCGGCCTAAAAAGCAATCTCAGCTTACAAGCATAGAAGTCAACATTAACAGCATTGTTACCTCAAGTATAGGATTCGATTGAATGAGACGGTCTTTGATATGCTCAGCTTTATCGCTGGTGGTACTGCATGCACTCAAATATTGTAAAATGTACTTGGATGCTTCCGTTTTGCCGGATCCGGATTCTCCGGATATTAGGATACATTGATCTTTGTTTTCGTTTCTCATTGAACGGTACGTGTTGTCAGCAATTGCATATCTAAAGTGAAGTAATCGATTATTGATAATATATTGTAGATGCATTCCACGTGCAGTGCTGTCTTATTCTAGAGAATACGTGTTGAATGTCTGCACCGGTTCTGCGCATGACCTAAATAAGGTTAGTACACCTTTAATTTCCTTTAAAACAGCACTGGTCATACATAATTACGCCAAGGGGAGTTTAATGGAGATGAATCTCACTATTATAGTCCTGACACTTGGCTTAAAAATAGAGTAAAGATTTTTTAATATATTTACTTTAAACAACCTGATCCCACCGGATCCATAAAATTTTGATCAATCCCCATCATAAAATCCTGGTTGTACGTCTGCGTTGTGCCCTTTGAAATGACACTTTACGGAAAGTTTCTTGCTTGGCTTTAGGTCTTGTGATATAAGTAATTGCATTGCCGCGACCGTACTCAAACAATGCCGAAACGGGCCTAATCAAAATTTGCTTGGCGTTAAACAGCGAAAAATATTTTCTGATTGGAAAGAAGTAATGCTAATGCTGCAATTAACTAAAGGCCTCAATTGCCAGATGATTTTTGTGAGGATTTGCCGTGGTGTAAAGCATTTCACGCAATTTTTTCTGCTTCGTTGCCATTACGAAATGCGCTACAGCAGTAGTTCTGGTAGCTTCATAGCGGCCGTGAACTCAAGTTGTTCGATGTGCAGCCAACCGTAACCGTATTGTCATGATTAACAAATAATAACTGATCCCGCTATGTCTTTTATGTTGACGGCGAAAGCCGGCAATAGCGGTGTTGCTTGTGAGGTCACTTTCATCGAAAGATTAAGCGTTCAGTTCTCACTACTGTTGCGTTGTTGTGCCGCTAGAAAGACACTTTACGTCGACCTTGTCAAATTTACATCAGCGAATACCAGCAGAAAAAGCGGTCAGTTTATCTGAAGCAGTACATTACGTGATAGATAAAACCAGTCGCAGATAGACGCTCGAGGCCATGCACGTGACCATGACCTCTCATGACATAAGGTATCATGCATTTTTTTACATTACTTCAAATCACCGACAAAGGTCAGAAAGTGAAGTTCACCACAGCCGCAAATATGTTCTTTAGACTTGATGACAGACTTACAGGTTAATATTAATTAAGTCTGCGTCACCTCAAAAGCGGTTTATCCCACCATTAATAAAATTTTCTTCTTGCATTCAAGCTTAATGCTGCTTGATTAAAGCGTCCTCTTTACAGTTAAAAGAACTTGGCTTTATCCCCCAGTGGAACAACATCAAAGGCTTGAAAAATGGTATTCACGGATCTCTTGCTTTGTGCTCAGCAATAAGAGAAATGTGGAGGATGAAATATGAAACCACATTCACTCAGTCGTGAAGAAAAATGCCTTGGCACTGAAAAACTTCGCAGTTACAAAGCGGCAAAACCTCGTGAAAATTTTACTTGACTATATCAGCATTTTCTAAACTGAGACCAGTTTACCCTTACAAACTTCTGCATTCTTGGGATGCAATTTTTTATTTTACTCTTTTTGATGTGATGACAAAACAAAAATTTGCTGGAAGTTAAGAGCTTAGAGGGAAAGACCAGTGAACTGAATTGGCAAAGATGTAAAAAGAAAAAATGGTTAACAACCATTAGAGTACTGTACTATAGTGAAAGGCAAAGTCAATGATTTTAAACTAATGTTTGCGGCAATAACAGCTGGTTTTCACCTGCCAAAGGAATAGTTTATTTCGAACCAACCATAAAGACAAGTTGTAGACTGGTGGCTTCACCACCAGGGAAACGCCATTGCTGGATGCCGAAGAATTGTCTCCTAATGCACGCAGGGTGAGCCGCTTTACTATTTCTATCTAGTGAAGAGCAGAAAAATTCTTTACTGCCATAATGACGTCCTTGTATTTTAGTACTATTTAAAGAGTAATTTGGAGGGGAAACGACGTCCCTGGTCCCGTATTACTTCCTTGACTGCGTCAATGTGCAAGAGGGAACTATCCTTCATTGCTTTTGATATGAAGAGGCTGCATAAGCTAAAGCTGACAACAAACACTCGTGGTAATAGAAACTTGAGAGCTTAGAAAAGTCAATTAAATTTTGTTGACTAAAGAAATATTTGCTACTTACACGTGCGGAGACGCTTCGTAGAAGTTGACCCCCTGATATTTATCCATGTGACTGGGGGTGTATATCTTTACTGGTTGGTAAGGATTGACCGAGACAAGAACCGAACCAATGTAGGTCTAAATCAAATTACACAAACGTTAAAACATAAAATTCTAACATAGGAAACATGTGAAGAAATCGTAAAATTCTGGAAGAATCATATTTTTAAACTTTACTTGCTAAACTGTCAAGATAGGTTTTCAAAATCTAGTAAAACATAAAAGAAATCAAAAATTTTGAAAGATGACATTACAAGGCCAAGCTGAGTAAACAGATATAACTATTTGGCAAAATCACTAATATTCCAACCGGCACAATGGTAAAGTGATTACGGCGTCCGTTTCGCAGTCGGCGTGGATCTGCGTTCAATTACCAAGTCAAATCATACAAATGCCTCAAGATATTGTGTTCACAGCTTTCATGCTTGGCGTTCAGCACGAAAAAGATAAATGTGGTGAAAAAGCCGGTGAGTTTGCTTGTAGTGCTCTTGAAAAAAGTTCTTAAAGAGATTCCCCCATTTTTATGAGGAAGACAGGTGTGGAACGAGCGGTCTACCCACAGCGACGGCTCAGTCTGACAGAAGCTAGCAAACCAATCATGAGCTCAATTATTGAGTGAATTACTAGATTTTTGTCTGTAGGTAATGGCTGGTCCAGAAGCTGAGACCAATTCATTGTGTTCAAACTTCAAACAGATAGTTTTTGGTAGAGATTATACAGCAGAAAACGGATAGTCTTAAGGACAGAATTTCAAAAAATTCTTTTAGGAGGCACTGTTGACAAGGAGCAAAATGCAGCCCAACCTTTAAAAAATAACTAAATCAGCCAGCAACAACACATCACGGACCATTTACAGTTTTCAGTTTGCAAATGAACCACAGATTTATAAAGTTTAAAAACTGCAGGCCCATATTGTTAGCAGTGATCTCAAAACTATCACTGTCGCAGACATACAAAATACTCAATGCATAAAAGTAAATAAAAGATATCTTCTCTCATAAATTTATTAGGTAAATATATAACCTAAAAACTAATATTCAAACAAGGCAAAGAAAATCTTTTAACCAAGGCTGTTTAGAAACTACATTTTCGGGTCATAAGAGGCTGAACCATTGGAAGGGACATTTCTAAACAAGATTAAGAAGGGTAGATCTCTAAATCCATTGTTCTGGTAGCAAGAACTTACATAAATCAATTTTTCGTTAAACCTCTTCTTCAGATTTTCAAGAAAAGCGTTTTCGCTGTGAAAATCTTCCAGGAGAACAAAATCTTGCACCCCCACGCGGTCACGTGCAGTCAGTGCCCCTTCCATGCTTGTACTCATCGACATTCTATCCTCTCTCTAAAAAATAATCGGTTATTCCAAAAACTGGTAACCATAAACTGTTGGCTCAAAATCGATTTTACAGAATAGCATTCGGAACAGGACCGTGTTCAAGGAAAAACTGCGAGGGAAGAGGAAAAGGAAGAACCGGACATAAAAAGTTTTTTCATTGTTAAGTAATATTTTGAACCAATAAAACGACTTTACTAAATTTTAAAAAAGATCTTTTCGTGTTCGTTCCTTTTTTTAAGGCTGTGTCATAGCAATCTAACTTAATATAAGTCGAGTAATAAGACCAACACCTTGGGTTTTTTCACCCTACACGTTCAAAAGTTCCCGATAGCAACAACCACCATCAAAGAAGGGCTTCAATTTGCCCATTGCACTTATGTTGGCGCCAGAGCGAGAGACTTTGATCGATTTGAAGCTGCACGCATGATGAGGCGAAGAATGTCTCGTGCTTAGAACACTGATGCGTTGAAAAGTTACTTGCATATTTTACGCTTTTATTAAAATGCTTTTAGTATATTTATGTAAGCAAGGTTTTGTATACTAACAAGAAAAATACACTATATTTGCTTGGTAAACATTTTGCAATGGAAATATAAGCAAATTTTTTTTAGCCTGAAAATTTTCATTTTTTAAGACTGTCAATTTTTATGTTTTTTGCGCTTAAAATGTACATTTTTAAAGCGTTTTGAAGTCAATCAGCTGCGTATCTGCTCTTCAATGTACGTTGCTCTATTGCAAACAGCCAGTCAGATGAACAGCTAGAAAAAGATATTGATTTAATTTATTGTTGTTAATGCATATTAAAGGCTAACAGCAATCAGTTGGTTAAAATATCACCTCCATGACCGGCTTCGTACCTATTAGAACTCGTCAGATGAAATAGGAACGAAACCGGTCACGGAAGTGGTATTTCAATCAACTGATTGCAGTTAGCCTAGGGCTGCCATATGTCAAGATTTTCCCGGACATGTCTGGGACTTCAGTGTTGTAATCTGCGTCAGGAAGAAATGCCAAAAAGTGCATAAATGTCAGGAATTTTAGTGTTTAGTCACCATAAGTGGCCCGTTTGTTTAAACTGGCCACTTGGATTCGCTCAAGATTACCGCGAGTCGCACAATTGGTGACAGCTATACATGTGATGAACTTTTTTTTGAGAACACCTGTGTTTGAGGTAAGACAACACGAGCTCCAACATTACCATATGTTATTTCAGAGCAATGTTTACTTAAATTAGGCCCAAAAGATATGTTAACAAATAACAATCAAACGAAATAGTAGCAACTTTTAGTAGCGTCGAAACAACTTTCAAACTTGCAAGCACAAGGCAACAATTTTTTACCAAAATTTACAACTTTGTTAACCTGTTGCCAATACCTAAAAGTGTGAACATGACCGAAAGATGTGTCCAGGATTTAGCCTCATCAGATATGATAACCCTAAACAGTTGGCCGTTAATAGGTCTTTACATCAACAAATCAAATTAATATTTAAACAGGCTAACACCTACTCCACTAATTGGAAAAAGATAGGTAGAGATACAGTTCTTCTCTTGACTTAATAATTAGGTTAATGTTTAAACTGCTCGAAACTCAAAATTTGTGCGGGAAGTCAACGATGCTTCCAGTTCCTTTCCTTCTGGTTGCGTCCCTTCGAACAATCCAGGAGCAAGCTTGTTTTTAACCAAGTATTTACTAGAAGACAGTTTGAGGGAGCTAATTGCAGGGAGCTAGAGGATGATCTGGAGATGTGGAGAAATGCGCTGGAGAGAAGAGGCCTAAAAGTGAGCCGAAGCAAGACCGAGTATTTGAAGGTTGGGGATGTGGATGATGGAGAAGAGTTGAAGCTGCAAGGAGAAAAGCTAAAGAGAGCAAAAAATTTCAAATACCTGGGTTCAACAATTAGTAGCGATGGACGATGTGAGGAAGAAGTGAGGAGAAGGATCCAAGCAGGCTGGATAAATTGGAAGAAGGTGTCTGGAGTTCTGTGCGACAGGAAATTATCAGCAAGAGTTAAGGGTAAAATGTACAAGAGTGTTGTCAGACCAGCCATGCTTTATGGAATGGAAACGGTGGCAATGACGGAAAGACAGGTAGGAAAAATGGAAGTTGCAGAGTTGAAAATGGTGAGATGGGCACTGGGAGTGACAAGAAAGGACAAAATAAGAAACGAATACGTGAGAGGGACTGCCAAGATCGCAAAGCTAGGAGACAAACTTCGTAATGCAAGGCTACGCTGGTATGGCCACGTGAAAAGGAGAGAAGAAGGCTACGTGGGAAAAACGATGATGGAGATGGCGGTGCCAGGTAGAAGGAAAAGAGGAAGGCCAAGGAGAAGGTGGATGGATTTGGCAAGAGAAGACATGGAAAGGGTTGGAGCTAAGGAAGGAGACGAAGTCGACCGGGAGAAGTGGAAAATACTTTCGCGCTGTGGCGACCCCGAATAGGGAGAAGCCGAAAGAAGAAGAAGAAGAAGATTTACTAGAAGACAGTTTGATACTTTACTACCATTATGCTACCGACACTACCAATTCGTAATAATATGATATTGAGTTTAAACTCGATTTATCATTTTGACAAAAATTCGCTTCAGAACTACAACCTCAAACTGTGGCAGACCAATTACAATTTCTCGTCTGACATTGGATATTAAGAGTGTGAAAGAGTGAAAACTCTTTGTTCTACTGTACATGGTGTGTCTGTCTTTTCTACCAAATTTTCACAGTGACTGCTCACAGTTGCTACTGCATTGGGCCCGCCAAAGGACTCAGCGAAATGTTTTGATGGCACGGTTGTAATAATATTGCCCATTAATCTCAACCTTTGCTCGCAACTAACACCTGTACTTGCCCGTAAAGATTCGAGTTGAGAAAAGCTTTGAATGAATTAAATTTTTTTCTATATACGAACTCAAAATCTATAATGTCCTATTCAGAGCTATTGCTTTGAAATAAGACCATGTTGTCAAAATTAAACAAAGAGCGGATTTAAAATTTTTGTTTTAATTTTACCGAAAGCAAAACCGCCACAAATAAGCTGTTTATGTTTGAAATGAGCTTTAGATATATTCCGGAAAAAGCAAAGACAGAAAATAAACAAAGAAATATTTTAACCGTGACCATTATACAAAATTCAAAGCGGTTTTTAGATCTGTGGCCCGGGATGAAATCAGACATTTAGTGTCAGATGTTTTGGAGGAGGACAAACCCCCAAAATGGCTAATAAATCTCTACCTTTTCCCGTTTTTTCCGCCAAGGTCAGGAGCACGGCTCACATAACAACTGCTAAAACTTAAAAATAGCTCATCAAACACGCTAATTATCTCAACCTGTTCACCGCTCACTTATAAAGCTTGTTGCCCAAACATGGTAAATTAGATGAAATGCGCCTAAGGCCTTGTACATATTGACATTCTTAAACAATGATTTACAACTTCAGGGTATCGACTATTGAAATTGGTTTACTTCGAAACCTGCAACTGAAAATCGCCACTCCCCATGCCAACTGTCTTTCTGCCCCCTGATATTTTAGTCATAATAACTCCATACTAATTCGCACATGATGGGGCAAAGTTGTTATATCGCAATTATCGCGCACAATCAAAGCACTGTTATTTATCTTTAAAACGTTAGGTCTGAGTTTACTGCTGGTTGCTATGAGGATTAGCTGCAATATATTACTTTTATTTGTACTCACCTCTGCCGTTTTGACTGGAAGTGATAATACTAACCTAAAAGACGAAATAGTAGAAGTGCTCACTGAGCTATGCCGGCTGCGCTCTGGTGCCGAAAACGCTTAACCAGGCATTATGACGTTATCTTTTTCTGCCGGGGCTACATGTTCAGCACGTGTTCTTTTGTTTAACGACATTTTTTACATTTGTGAAATTTTTAAAAGTGGATGCGCGAAAACAGCACTGCGACCGAACATACTTATCTTGAGAGTACAAGTTATTGACGGCACACCTCAAAAAGTTTTGAGAGAAAATAAGAACATGATTTTTCGTCAGAAAAAATTCGTTATGATTATACACAGAATCAGTAGCGTTGAGAGTGGGTCTAAGGAGTATTTACTGACGAGGGCTCAGGATCAACTTAGAAGCATAAATTTCTCTAAAATGCTCTTTAAAAACGATGTAAAAAGATGTTTTTTCCCCCAATTTGAGACTTAAAATAGCACTTAACTAACGAAAAGTTTAATCTCGCCCGCCTACATTTTTTCTTTCTACGCGCCTGCGCAAGGAAATTTAGGGTCATTGCAAACAAACGTTTACGCTTCATCGGCTTCTTACGCAAGCATTAAAACCGTTCCACGTCGAAGTCATTGTTAAGCTATAAGCAACAGTCGAATATATTCGCGAAAGTTATCACAATGGCCAATGTTCTGGTATTGCACGTAAAAATAAAGGCGTTTGTTCCATCACAAAGAGCTTTAGTAAGAAAGACAACAGTTTAGTAGATCAGGATTTCGTATGATTTTATTACCTTATTGTTTGGTAAAACACGAGACGTCGCAGAGTACTGACAGATCGATTTAGTATAAGTCCCACAAGTGTGACGGTCTGACCTATGCGTTATTTAAAGCCTTTAGCTTCTTGTCGGTCACCAACTGCACTGAAGAGACCTGATAGGTCGAAACAGTGTCACTGCCAACAGTTTGCTCAAAACAAGATAATTGCTTAATTGTTTTGGGGCTCTGGTCGTATTTAAGATCATCTTAAATATTTGAGTGGGTGAAGGGGGGGTTGCAACACTCTAAACACAGCCTTCGTTTGCTAAATTAAACACTAAATTGAAATTAACTAAATTCTCACCTTTATTCCTCCGCTTGAGTACATCTTGATTTTTGTTTTAATATATTCCGGTAAGATATTTTTTTTCAGTATTATTTTAATGCAAGGTTCATAACTTAAGCTACTAGACAATGAGGTTCCAAGAACTTCCAATACCACTGAAAAGTATTTGAATTGAAACACAGCACAATTTTTGTGGCAACTTCAGCGGCTCGTCTTCAGATTTAATTTTCTTCACATATCCGCAGCTCAAGGACGTAAACAAGGAGGATAATGGGGTCAAAGCACTCGACCCTTTAGATCTGACACTTTGGCTCAAAGATAGTGTGAAGCAGTGATGGGATTCAGGGGGTTCGCACGGGTTCGTGCGAACCCGTTCTTGGAGTGTCGTGATAATCAGCGAACCCGTTCTTGTTTTTTGTTATAGACCTTAGACGACCGCAGCAAATGGGCTTTCTAAAATGAGGGAACCTGTTGTTAGTGAGTTTGATACAAAAGAGAACCTGTTCTTAAAATTTTGAATCCCATTACTGGTGTGAAGCCTTTTTTTTTGAAAATGTCCAACAACTTGATGGCAAAATAACTTTATATATTTGGTTAGGCCCTCCCTCACAAAAGTTGTGGTCGTGAACCTGCCCTTATAACTAAAAGTTAAGCCACAGATCTGTGAGCAGGTGTTTCATTTTGTAATTTGAACGGCAAAATCTACTTTTACAGACAGGCGCTGCGATCAAACTACCCATAATAGCCTACTACTGCTGCTGAAATTACTTGCGTAATTTTTTTTTATATAAACTTGCCTATGAGTAAAATATCAGAAAAAGTGCAATCACAACAAACAACCGCGCATTTGCTCAGGAATGTTTAATGTAAACAGCAAAACTTGAATTAAAGCTATGAATTCTTCACTCTATGTCCTCTCCTACAGAACTCAAGTGACTGTGTCTGCCACTAACAAAAGACAGACCAAAATTAATGCGCAACTATCTGTCGCTAGTGTAAGGCTACGAAACTCCGTTTTCAACCAAACAAACCAAACAACCAAACAAAACCTCAGCTTCGAAAGGCTCACCTCAAATTACCCGCAAATACGCTGCTAAATGAAATCACACTTTTTTCAATCTCATTAATTGTAACCTTAGACCACTTAGGTAATTTGATGACTTGACCAATGCTGGCTATATTCCTGCTATCACTCTTACATTGCGTGAACTGCCAAGCCTTTACTCGGTAAACTCAGAGCAACAACAACCACGCCCGAGCTTCAAATAGTCTGTGTGTATTATGTGCGCACAATAAGTCGCCTTTTTATTTCAAGGTTATTAATTTAGCTGCGCACGTCAAATTAATAAGAAAAAAAATGAAATAGCGCCTATACACGCTTCGGTCCAGGTAATAAAACTTGATCACTAGCCATAAATGTTTGCTTTTCTAATGGCTTTGTGTGAATCTTTAGGATGTTTGCCAATGAGTAGATAAACAAACTGAATGCCCTCACTAATAAACAGCAATCAACAATGTTACATTGTAACGATAGGTTTCGGCCTTTAGGGCAAAGACAAGGAATATTTAAAAGGGAGAGGTGCAAGCAGTGACGTACCGAGGATTTTTGAAATGGGGGTCCACAAACTAAAGGCAAAATTAAATTTACCAATCACAATAAAATATTCGCCGACGTTTATTTTACAGAAAGTTAAGTCTTATATGTTTACGTTCAAATTGATTGATTTCCCCATCGCAATGAAGATTTATATTTTTACTGACATATAGATGGATCAAGCCCTTTCACCCGTTGGCGCAAGCAAAAATGTTTTCAAAAGTTTCAAAGCCTATTAGTAGCTGTTGTGAATGGAATCATTACCGATACCAGGAATAAGGGTGATATTAGTTGGTACGTACTATAGCTGCGAACTCGAATTTAATATTTTTTGCCGAACTCGAAAAATAAACATTCCTGAACCCGAAAAACATAGATCGGGTTCGAGTTCATCAATTGAGTAAATTTGAAAGAAGAATGGCAAATAATATTTGGAGTGACGCAGGTCTTAATCTTGAAACTGGTCTTAAGACAGTTTTTTTGAGGTCCTGGCATTTGATTTGATGGTCTTGATTTTGATCTTAACCACAGCTGCAAACTTGAATTCGATTAACTCGGTTTTTTTGCCGAACTCGAACGTGAACTCTAAAAATTGAGAACAAAGAACTCGAACTCCGACTTGCTAATTACTATATTGTGAACTCGAACTTGAAAAATGTCCATTGAGTTCGCAGGCCTGGTAAGTACCCATTTGCAGAGCTACAGCCAGGGTATCAATGACGCGATTTGGGCGATATGTTGAAGTTTGGCGTGACCAGTTACAGTACCAACGTAGCCTCTCCGCTTCCAAGCCATTTAAACCAGATGGAAAAATTCCTCAAACACATGGGCGAAAGATTTTGCGTGAGAGAAGCCGCTTTCTGAAGTTTTGCAATAAGGTGGCAACAAAAGACTCAAAAAGTAACAGTTTTCATAGTGAAAGAAAAATCGGTGCTACTATAGCGTGAGATCTACCGACATAAGTCACCTACCGAGATGCAGGGTGAAGTCTACCGCTTGACTCGCACCTACCAAGGTGCAAATCGCGTGAGGTTTGGGTTAGGGTTAGGGTTAGAACCACTGCCCTATTAGAATAAATTTACCTTTGTGTGTGGAATGTATGCGTGGTGTTTGGAATTATTATAGCTATAGTAGTAAGTGTGTAGCTATAGAGGGGTGAGGGATAAATAATTCAGTGGTAGATCTCACGCTATAGTAGTAACCGGAGTAGATCTCACGCTATAGTGTGGTAGACCTCACGCTATAGTAGCACCGAAAAATCTCTCTTCAAGTTGTGCAAACATAGTTTTGCTTCTGTGATGTGGAAGGAAGATTTGGACGATTTCGCTGCCTTGCAGTGATTCTTGGCCTTTTGATAATGCGACATGAATTGCTTGCTCACAAAAACAATTTTTTAAGCACAGATTTTCTCGCACGCATCCCATTTAAAACTGTCATACAATCACGTACTTCCTTCATTTTCTAACAGAGATCTTACGAGGCTACCTGTTGTTTACCTGACAAAGGTTTGATAATTTCGAGAATTGATTCCAAAATTTCAACCCTTGCATAAAAATCTCCATTTAACAAAGATGCAACAATTATTGTTATTCCTGCCAAATTTGATTCACCAGCAGACCACAAGCTGGTATTTTTAAAAGAATTGGCAAATGTAAGTAACCGCTTTACAAACGCGCCAACTGCTTCTTGACGTTACACCCACGGAGCGATGCAATGTTGTTTTAGACCTGACCGTCTTAATTCAGAGCATTTTTTTATCAATGAAACATTGCAAAATATCGTGAGTTTCGTTGCACTCGCTGAAACATGTGGCAGTTTCGCTTATTAAAGTGAATGCTCTTTTTAATTTCAGGCACCTGCCCAGCTTTCAATAGACGTAAATTGAGCAAATGAGCTACACAGTGCGTATATACTGCTGCTGGGCATTCATCGGCGATATATTTTCGTACTTTATTGCTAATTCTGAACATTGTTACAGCATCGTCTTAACCTTGTCCTACCATGCAGCCAATATCTATTTCTGATTTGTTGAGAATGGTTAAAATTTGCGTTGCAATACCAACATCACCAAAGTCGTGTCTCTCAACTGTTCACTGATTACACTTCTACGAATGTTTTGTAAGTGCAAGGAAAGCTGTGCAGTAATGCGTCTGTCGCTTCTTTAGCTAGAACAGCAAAAAACGGACTTAACTTCGTCAACAGTGCATCGTTGAAAAGTTGTAATATTACCTTCTATTTCCGTATTTGAATTTGACTTATTAGTGATAAGTAGGAAGCATTTTTGCTTTCAGCAGAAAAACGATTGCGTAGAACAGTGGTTCTTATCCTTCTTCCTGGTAGCATCCTTTTGAATTCACCAACCAATTTCCGCAACCGCTTCTAAAATTTATCAAAAATAATATTGTTCTCATGAGTAAATAACAAAACCAATCTATTCCTTCATTTTTGTTCATGTAACTGACAAAGAAATAACACAATACCAAAACGCGAATTAATTTTACATTAGCAAAGAAGTAAATTACAGCAATACATATGCATTTACTGTGTGTAAGTTAAAGCAACAAGCGCAGTGACTTTTTTGCTGTTGTATCCTGTTTATAATAGCATCAAATCTTGGTGTCTTGGTGCTGAGTGCTGCTCGCATGTCGTGCCGAGGATCCAACCGATTTCTGGTTTTCGTTTTGACGTGAAACAGACAGGAAAATCCTGTTTCGGACATATAAGTTGTCGCGAAAGGTACCAACACAGCAAGAGCTTTTTTTGCCGGTATAGAATATGTTACAAATTGAGAAGCTCAAAAGCGCTCCAGGCTACCATTGGAAAATTCCATTTACAGGGTGGGCCAATAAAATGTTACTACTTTTCAATCATACCCAAGTTTTCAAATGTGAATTTATTCAAAATTTTTATTCAAAGATTTGTGATAAGAAACATTAAACCAACATTTAATATCAATGAATTTGTAAAATCTGAACTCTGTAGGGAAAGAAATAAAGATCTGTGTTCAGTATGCGTCTGAGAGTGGTCCTTGAGAGGCAGTCTCCCTCTGACAAACATCTGGTCGATTTTCTTGGTGATTCCTCCAGACGCTGTCTCACGATCTCTGTGTTAATGGCTGTTCTCGCAGACCTTGGCCTACCACTATGTCCTTTATTCGCTTTGGTCGCATATCCTGTTTTCCTGAATTTTCAAAGAAGATGTCTGATTGTGAGTATACATGGAGGATTTCTTTCCGGAACGTCAATGACGAATCGTCACTGAGTCTGGGTTACCAATTTTAATTCAAAATATGCTTCCACGATCTTTACTCTCTCCTTCACAGTATATTGTTTTCGATCCATTGGTGTGAGAATTCAATGTTTTGTTGTTAGTATTTTTGAGAATAAAAAAAATCTATTTTGAAAATAGCAAGGATTCAAAAAGTGGTAACATTTTATTGGCCCACCCTGTAGATACGACTATTATTTCTCATATGATCAATGAGATAAGGGTGCCAGATCCAGTAACCACAGGTTTGCAGCTCTCCACCCGTGAAGTAGTTATTAAATGAAGTACTAAGTAATCGAAAATGCTCAACAATTTTGCAACAAGGTCTGGAGGCAGGGAAGCGTTTCCTCTGAGTGTCTCTTCAAGTCAAAGAAAATTTTCCGAGTTGCCTAATCCACAGTAAGAGTTTTTCGTGAAAAGCAGACAGCTTCTCACATGCAATCAAAATGCTAATTCCTCTTTCTTGCAGAGAGCGATTGAGCTCATTCAGAGCTGCAAACGCATCAGCCACATAAGCACGGATTTGAACAAATTTAGCCATTTCATGTCCCACTTTGCGGAGAAACTGCTGGATTTCATCCCATAATTCAAACAGACAGGACAGCACTCGACTTCGTGACAGTCATCTCACTTTGATATAAAAAACATGGTGTGCTCCTTACCCATTTCCTCACAAAGCAATTGAAACAGTCGGTGACTCAGAGCACCGCGCCGAATCGAGTTCACAACCTTCACGCAAATTTCGAAAGCTTTCTTTAGTCTGAGAGGCAATGTTTTTGCAGCAAGAGCGTGCCGATGAAGGAACCAGTGGGTAACTTTCAGGTGCGAAATTTCTTAGCAACAGCGCAAACCTTGAATGGATGTCCAGCATAGTTGGTACTGCATCGGTGCAAATCAAATCAATCCCGTTGAGGTGAAGTAGGTGCTTTTTGAAGAATTTTTTACCCTAATATATACGTCTTTGGCTGATGACATAATTTTTGGAGACTGACAGAAGAGAAAACTCTCTTGAATTTCCTTATACCGCTATAAGGTAACAAGAGTTAAACACACCAGTTGACTCAACCAACAGCAAGAGTAATCTTTACTGGACTCGCCTTGATGTCAATAGCAACCTGCTCCAAGATATTTTCACTATATCGACGATTCGGTTGTGGAAAATATCATTGGATAAAGACACTTGTTGCAGCTTCCTTCCGAAGAACAAGATCTGCCATTTAAAAACTCGTGGCTTGATCAATTCCTGGCCAACTGCATGAGGCTTCTTTATCTCAGCAATCTGTTATGTTACTTGATAAGAAGCTTACAGATATGGTTTCTCTGGTGGTAAAAATTCCTACGTGAGAGATGTGCTGTACGAACAAATCTAGCTTTGTTGTCGCTTAATGTAGCAATGTTATTCCCTGCATTCCTGCTGCCATGTCTGTTCTTGAAATGTTCGTCCGGCTTTGATGGATTCAAACTCGAATTTGAGAACAAAGTGCTCCACAGGACCATCAGTGCACATTGTGTGCCATTTGCCTTGGTATCAAATACAAATAATATAAAATAAATATGATATAAAAATATAAGCCATGCTGAACTTATTCATCACTCCACATTCGTTTGTTAGACTGATGAAAAAAAATATTAAATTATTTCAACACAGCACACTAATTTACTCACTATTAGTAAGCTACGTAATAATCACCTCCTCATACCTACGATGTAGTATAGACCCCATTTTGCTTCTGTAAACTTCAATATTGCTGAAAAAAACAAATGAGGTTATCAAAGAAAAAGAAAAATCAACCTCGCATCCGCGAATTTTATAGGTGGTGAAAAAGAACCTTCAATAGAAAAAATGCTTTTTTCATGACCTGTGGCACATCAAAGGCATCGGGCATTTAGTGGAAAAAGTGCTTTTTCATCACATGTGGCAGATCAAAGTTATTTTGCCGCTCTTGTTCATTTCCCAAGTGAAATTACAATTCTGCAATTTTCCATTTGTAATACTGAAGCCTGCTACATACAAAATGGCCGTGTATTTACTTAATTACCTTAATGATTCAGCATCCACGCACCCCCATGGAACAGATCTCGCACCATTGGTTGAGAAACCTTGGCGTAGCCCTTTATCACTGCATGCAACCATTAGCCGAAGTTTTGCCCAGAGATTCCCTTGATTATATTTAATAGCGGTGCTTGATAGCCCACTTTCGTTACCGACAAGCGTCAGCTTTCCACAGTCACGGTGCCTACGCAGTCCCGTAGCACTCCAACTTCGGGCCCCCCCCAAAGTAAGCGCAAGAGCCCCTGCGCACAGGTGAAATCACTTTAGAGGTGTAAAATCGAAAAGCTGAATTAAGAAAATACACCACAATTTGTACATAAGTAAACAGGCTAATGTCAGAATAAAGCATGCCGATACCGAAGGTGCAAGTCATAAAAAATTCGGCACCGATGCCAGAGTTCAGTAGGACATTTATGCAGACACTGCGAAACGAAAGCAATGACACTGAAAAACATGAAAAAGTTATAAAAACACAGTATCATTTAAATAGTCTGGAGCGAACCTTTTTGTTCGCAAATGCTGTTATAACATTGTCATAATCAAGAGATCGGGCGCAGTCATTTTCGATTGACAACATGGCTAATGAAGATAGTCTACTGTCTGTCATAGACGTTCTATTAAAAGTTTTGATCAGTTTCAATTTGCTGAAGCTTCTTTCAGCGCTGGCAACAGTCACGGGGCAAGTTAGTAAGATTCGAAGTGCGATGTACACATTCGGATACAATTCAAATAAATGAGTCTTTAGAAGATAATTCAGAAAGTCTTGAGCCGTATTGAGATTGCGTTTTTTTTGTAAAATTAAAACAAACCGCTGTAGCTCAGCGCTCATTTCATCAGAATCAATGTCACCGAACTTTTTTTGGAACTCTTTACAGCAAGTAAGAAGAGCATTTTCTTGTTGCACAAGCAAAAGTTTGTCTCGTGTGTACAAAAACGAAAAGGCGGAAGAAACCTCACGTAACAAATTAAAGCGCTCCTTTATTGACATAATAGCCTGGTCTACTAATGGATAGAAAAAGTTGCTTTTAAATTTCAGTTCAGGAGTAGCTCGTTGTTCCTCTTCACCTTGGTAATCAAACAATCTTCTTTTCTTTCCACTTCTTGACGGAGGAAAAGAAGGATCAATATCCAATTCCTGTGCTATTTCAACAGCAGATGTTGCGGCACTGTCATAACCCGTTGTGCGATAGTTTTGCAAAAACTTTTCAGTTGCCTGGATTTCCGTTTCCATTGTATGAAGGGAGACTCCATACGATTGAAGAATCTTGCTTGCTTTATTGACTTGGAATAGGATATCATACCAAATAAACACCGACAAAAGAAAACTCCATTTTGATTAATGAGCTATCAACGATTTTGTTTCTGAGGCAGCTCTTCCATCTTTTCTTTCTATGGAAATGGCTTCCAAGTCTTTCAGTGCCAGCAACACCTCTTTTAAATTGTATCGAAGAGGTTTGATGCATTTAATTCTGCTTTCCCAACGAGTATCAGATTGTACTTTATGGACAGCTACACATGTTTCTTCAAAACTTCCCAACGCTGAGCAGAGGAAGAAAACAGCACATACAACCTTGTAAGTACTCCAAAAAATGTCAATGCTTCCGTCGATCAATTAGCACTGTCAACAACAACTAAGTTAAGGGTATGGTTTGCACAGGGCACGTAAACAGCTTTGGGATTGATGTCTAGCATTCTTGCTTGGACCCCAGAATGTTTTCCTTTCATGTTAGCACCATTATCATATGACTGACCTCGACAATCAGACAATTCGAGTTGCAGTTCGGTCGCTTTTTCTAAGAAAGCGTCCAACAAGCCTTTCCCAGTACTGTCACTTATTCTCAAGTAGCCAAAAAATGTTTCTTTAACAACAGCAGCTTCTTCATTACATAGTACATAATGGAGAATGACAGACATTTGTTCATGATGTGACATATCTGGAGTGCAGTCGAAAATTATAGAAAAATATTTTGCCAATTTCAATTGCTGTAAATTTTCTTTTTCAACTTCTGTCGCTAGCAATTCAATTAGTTCATTTTGTATGGTAGGACTCAAACAGTGATCTTTAGTGTTTTTATTCTTGATTCTGTCTTGAAGCTCTTTTAGGATCGGATCTCTTCTTGCCAAAAACTCAAATATACCCAGAAAATTTCCATTGTGAGGAGATCCTAAGACTTCTTCAGATCCTCTAAAAGCAAGATTCCTTTCCGATAGAAACAAGGCAATGTCGATAAGTCTCTCTAAAACATTTCTCCAAAAACGTCTTTCATTGAAAAAAATATTCATCTCGCGTTTGTCGATAGTGGATGAATTTCTTATCCCTTCAGCTAGCAACATCCATTGACTGCAGCATTCTTGGTGGGAAATGCCGTTTTCATGGTCTTTCAGTTTTTTCGAAAAACCCTCCCATGTATTTATACCACTACAAAAGGGGCTTAGTGTTTTTCCAAATAGCTTACAACAAAAGCAAAAACTTGATCTGATTCCCCAGAATAAACTAGCCACGACCGTGAAACACTTTCACCATTAGGTAACACACGTTTATAATGGTTGGAGGAAAAACGTCGCCTTGGAGTTGTGTTATTATATGGAAAATTCATTATTAGTTGATGTGGTCCACGCTTTACTATATCACATCGTTGAGCATCAGAAATACTTTCAGGCCATTTACATGGGTCATCAGGGATAGGGGTAAATTGAGATTCAGATATTTTTGATATTGAAGGTTGCGTATTGGCAGGTAAATCACAACTTACATTTTCTGGAAATTCACAATCACTTTGATGCTGATCGTCATAGTCTTCTTTTTCTTGTACACTATAGTTTTCTTCATCCCTCTCGGTACAAGTGCCAGGTCTACTCTGCTCAGTAATCTTGAAAAAATCTGTCATCTTGGGCAATTTCGCTACAGCATCTCGAGCAGTGGCTGCTTCTTTTCTCTTTTGAGCACCACTTTTTGAACGTTTCATTCTATACAATGTCAATAAAATACTTTATCTGCACTCTGCAGTGTATATATATTGTCCTGGTATTTATAGCCAAACAGAATTCCAGACCATTCTATGATTGTTGCGTAACAACGGCATTGTTACGTCAATCGAATATTCAAGATTCTACCAGAAAATCAATCGAAATATTCTAGATTCTGCGAGATAAAATGACGTTGCATTCACTTATGATGTCACAAGCCAATTTCTTCCTACAGTTTAAATCGGTTGTAAACAAGTCTGCTGAACTGAAAATAGTCACGTAGCCAAAAAGCAATTTCAGACTAACTTGGGCCCCCAAATTTGGCCTGGGCCCCCCCCAATTGGGGGGTTTGGGGGGAGGCTGCTACGTCTCTGAACTACCGACATTCATGGGATGCCAATGCTTGTGCAGGACCTGATTTTTTTAGTGGATTTATGAAAAGACATACGAGTAATGATTTATCCATAAGAAAACCAGAAGCAATTAGTTTGGTCAGGGCCACCAGTTTTAATTCAATAAATGTAAATCTTTTTTGTTGATATTTCGGCTCAAGTACTCGACAAATATAAATGTCAGCCGTATGAAATTTATAATGCTGATGAAACAGGGGTTACAACTGTGCAAAAACCTGACCGTATTGTGGCAAGCAAGGGAGTAAAGCAAGTTGGTGCGGTAACTTCAGCTGAAAGAGCACAATTGGTAACTCTAGCAGTAGCTGTGAGTGCTACAGGAACACTGACACCACCCCACTTTGTGTTTCCTCGACTTCGATTTCAAGAACGTTTAATATCAAATGGTCCTGTTGGCTCCAATAAAACTGCGAACCCTAGTGGTTGGATGAAAGTAGAAGATTTTATGGTTTTTATGAAGCACTTTGTCACAGTAACAAAGTGCAGCAAAGAATCACCAGTTTTGCTAATTTTAGACAACTATGCCTCACATTTATCGATTGGCTTAATTGATTACTGCAGAGACAACTAAATGGTTATGCTGACTTTGCCCCCTCACTGCTTACACAAACTGCAACCGTTAGACCGTTCTGTATTTGGTCTGTCAAAGAAATATATCAACACTGCTTGTGATGACTGGATTACAAACCATCTTGGAAAAGTAATGACTATAGGCTATATGACATTCCACCAATAATTAAAAAAGCTCTTTCTGCAGCAGTCACATGCGAAAATATTCACAATGGTTTCAAAGCATGAGGAATAGTACCATATGACCGATTAATATTTTCAGATAGTGATTTTTTTGCAGCTTATATTACAGACAGGCCTAATTCAGAAAATGTTATTATTGAATTGTAGCTAGCCCTGGATCCGTTGACATAAGCACAGGCATTAACATGTGAAGTAGCATTTTCGTCTAAGGAGGCAGAACTTCTATCAGCTTTAAAAACCTCCAATCTTGCAAGTAATGATGTGCCATTAACTTCAACTGATAGGTCACGATTTTGCACAGCTGATAATATTTATGAGAAAGAAGATTTACCCGTAGGTGTGGTCAAGTCGCTACGCATGTTGCGACCTATAAAAAAAGTTGCAAAGTACTCCTCAAAAAAGCGTCGCTCAGCAGCGATCACTTCAACTCCTGAAAAAAGGAGTTAGAGAAGTTAAATTCTATTAGACGCTCTAAAGTGAGATCACAGAAGAAAGCCAAAAAAAAAGATTTTGCTGTCATCATTATCAGCTAAGGAAGAGTGGTTCTGCATTCTGTGTAGTGACAGTTACCCAAATTTAGCACCAGGTAAATCCTGGATTCAATGTTGCCCTTGTAAAGGGTGATCACATTATGCACGCAGCGGTGCTGACTTGGTCTATATTTGCGAAAACTGTTCCGAAAACAATTAAAATTGAGCAGTACTTAATTGAGAGTAAAACATTGCACCACTTTTTAGAGTTTTATTTTTCATTGTTCTTTGTGTGTGCATCACTTTTTACAGTTTTGTTTTCATTGTTCTTTGTTTTTTAGTGTTCTTTGTTAGTGTGATTGCTTTCCAATATATCGCCATAACTTTCAAATAACTTGCAGGCAATTATCGTAGCAAACTTAAATTGAAGTTTAATGAAGCTATAGGCCTAGTATACATCGGACCCTAATCTTTCTCTTCTCTTCCTCCTTCCATCACTCTTCTTTTCTACCCATCCAATGGCCAATTAACTTCTTCATATTGTCAACACAATTTCTTTTAGCCTTTGATTTACTGATATTAAAGCGATTGATCTGTGTAATATTACATCCAGTACTATGCAACAAATCACCCCGCAAGTGGGGTAAGTTGTTACAATAAACCCCCACTACAAAATTTGTAATAGCTACTAGTCCCGAAGCGATAAAATTTTGTTAATAGTGTCTTTGAGTAGGCCAAAAGTTTGCTTGCTTACAACAAAATATCAGATATTTTGCTCGTACTAAAAGGGGAATTTTCTGCGTTTTTAAAAAATCGTAACAATCCTCTCCGTTCTCCCCTACGTCAGACTTTTCCCAGAGGTGGGAAAAGTGAAACGTCAGAAATGACGTTCTTTGCAACAATTTTTTTGTTGTCAGGTTATTCCCCGGTTGCCGCCTCTATAAATATAGGATAGTAAAGATTTTGATCCATTTTGTTATTGTGCTTGGAGCCATAGCTGGCTCAGATGAAAATATTCGATTGCAACCACAAATTTTTCACTAAATTTTGTCCGACATTACTTTATCTTTTGCTTGTATAAAAGAATATCAGCAGATAAAATGCCTTAATTACTTTTCCGCAAAATCGTTTTTACTGCTCCTCAAAAACGTTTGCGAAGTGTGTGAAATTAGTAGTTCAAATCTGCTGCCTAACACTTTTTTGTGTTTGGACGTATTTCGATGATTTTCAACAGGAAAGCGTTTGTTGCAAGAAATCGTTCGGCTGCACGAATTGCAATGTAATTCGTTGATGCGACGTTTCATAAATTCAGGAAAATCTTGGAAGTATGGATTGAATTTTAGATGATTAGGTACATGTAGCTTTAACTTTCGGCACCATTTCAAAACCTAAATTACAAACTAAAGCAAAATATAAATAAATAAGTCGTGTCACCCTTTTGACAGTTGATTTCACTGTAGAATAGCAAAATACCATGTGTTGGTGAGGTTGCACACCGCACCTGCATAAATAAACTATTCACTCTTTCTTGATTCACCTTAAATAATAAAAAGATAGTCTGAGATTGCGAGTCAAAACAAAAAAGTTAAGTAAGCTTTGTCACAGCTATTATTTATTTATTTAACAGACCCGTTAACTTTCAGCAAAGTCAACTTTAGTCCAGCATAAATCACACTAGAATAGCTCAACGAGAGCAAACAAACGCAGAGCATAAACAACAAACAAGCACAGAGTTGTAGACATGTTTGAAATCCCTAAGAAGGCAAAAGCCTAACGGTCATGAAGGAGGAGAAAGTGTTTATAAAACTGGCTGGTTAGGAAATCGTCCAAATTTACCAGTGAGGAAATCCAGATCTATTAGTTTGTCTTACCAATACAAAAGAAACATTTTGACCAACAGTGTTGAAAAGATTGACGTTATTACTTTAAAAAATTGATCTAACGGTGAAAAATTGACTGTTTATTGAACCATGTTAATTAAGAATATGAAACTCTCTTTATATCCAGAGCTCTTGCAAAAAAATCACACCGCTCCAGCTTACTACCAAAAAATTGACTTTATTGAAAAAACTTGCTTTAATAATCACTAATAGCAGTGTTGTAAACACGAATCGAATTAGCCACAGATATGCAGTATGGCCTCATTGAAATGGTATTGGAGTGCAGTGCTGTGCGCGTCAACAAAAAAAATTTGACTGCGCCAGCGTCAGCGTTTACAACCCAAAATCCTTTCGGCGAAAGCTCAAGCGTTAGCGCTGGCGACGATTGACGGCGCTAGCGTCAATTTTTTGAAAATCAACCGTAGTAAAAACAAGTATTAAGTAGGCTAAATCTATCACGACTTTCAATCAAACTGAATCCAAGTGATTATCACTTTACAAAAAGTTTCATATCGGATAAAACAAATTTATAACTAAAATCCCGACAAAAAGCGAGCATCGGTATCAACTACGCTCATGCATGCCCTAAACTACAATTATTTTCTGTAATTTGCATCAGTTTCACCCATTGTTGCTTAAAATAAAAGTAGTAAAGGTTGCAGGGAAATGAAGTGCATTTATCGTTACACGATCAAGGAAAATGTGTAGAATAAGCCAAAAAGGTGTTACCGGTAGTGAAATAAGCGTGAGAACAACCTACAGAAATTTTTGTTAAAAATAAGACTTTTCTTCAAATTCCAGCTTTTCCGATAGCAGAGACATTTTATTTAAGACTTATATAAATGAGTTGTATAAAAATTGATGATTGACGCCTAAGAATGACTAAAAAGTTTACGGCGACATATGTTCTTTCTTTCAATTAAGAACAGTGGCGCAAGCGTCAGCGCAAACATATGCAGGCGACAATTGACCAGTCATCACACAAATCTATTAGAATGCAGCCTGTAGATAAGTGGATCGAAAGTTGACATAAATATAACTAATTTTTCCTAGTTCTCGAATTTTCGAGTCAAGGGCAAAGGGGGGCGGGGACAAGGCACTCGATATATCCTACTGGGTGCAAAGGCATGCTTAGAAAGAGTTTGAGATGCTCAAATCCTTCCACAAAAGTAGAAATGTTGCTCTTTGGAATAGTTTTGTTTTCCTATCTCGTTGCAAAATTTGTTTTTCATTTCATTCAAAGAAACTCACCTGCAGAATTGTCTCTTCGTTAAGTGAAGGGCTCGTACAGGCCCATTGTTTTTTAATTTAAGTAAGTTAGGGGGCCTTTAAAAAAGTGTTTGGAAACCAGAAGACATAGCCTAGCTTTGACAAAATTGACGGCCAAGGACATCGTTTTCTGGGAGCGCCTTTTCACAAAGTAATTTTCTGAGTCAAATCGATTTTTTTTTGCTACGTCGTAAGCTAGTGTTTGATGCACTTACGCTACTTTTGACCTTATTGATTTAAAAGCTCATCACCATGTTCATTGGCGTCATTACACATGAAGCCACTTAAGGTAACACAATTTTAGTGCGAGGTGACACTCTTGGCATAATAGCCTCTTGCAAAAAATTAAGTCCAACTGGCGATTGACATACGCTATTTTTTATGTCCGATCTGGCAGTGCATTGATACCACTGACCAAATTTGTTTAAGCTTTTCGTATGGATTTAAGGCAAACTAAATGTTTTCATTTTGACATGCTATCCCAGCTTGCCAAGAATGACGCCGCAAGAGCTCAGTTGCAAAATATTAATTTATTTAATGTCATTGCATTTGTAAAAACATTCCATCGTAGTCGAATACAATGCAAAACAACATTCACGCTGTGGTTAGACGACTGCAGGGCACTTTGATCGTTCTACCATATGACGACACTCTGTGACAGTAATTACGTGATACAACCAAAAGGAAGAACCTTCTCTATGCCAACTGCTGCAGCATAAACACATAGCCATTCGTTGAAATAGTTACCAATAACACCATGTAAAGATTAATACCAACACAGTACACTAAGTTGAAGATCAAGAGCAAAAATTAATTCAAACATAAAGCGCCGAACTCAAAAATTAACTACATGCATGAATAGTTTTGAAATTGCAATCCAAAGTTCTCATTCTCAACTAGCTATGGCCACTACACCACGACAGTTTTTCACATCACCTCGCTGCACGTGCTGAAGTAGTCACCAGGTTCACTGCGAAAATTCATGCATGCGGTAGCAGACTGGTAGTTCCACCGCCATCAAAGGGAACACGGCCACTAGTGAGTGCCCAAAAATGAGCTCTTACATGTTAGGCGAGCGCATTCGCTATTCTCTGCACCGATTTACCTCTTATGACCATGTCGCAAGAAACCTTGACATTTCAAATGATTATATTGGAGCAACGTTGGCAGGTGAAGTTTACATAGGTTTATAATGTGATGTACTACTTTATTCAATTTCTTAAATTTGGCTTTGCTCCAATCATTTAGCTTCGAACGAAAAAGTATTATCACAGTAACCATTTGAGTGACTCACAAAATCCTGTTTTGACCAGAAAAATAACAAGAAACATAATACAGCAAAGAAAGCACCTTCAAATATTTGAAGAAAAAACACTCTAAACTTGAATAGAAAAACGATTGCTTACGAAAAAAAAAATATAAAATAACCGCGAAGTAGAAACATGCTTTATCAGCCTAGCAAAATCTTTTCTCATTTACTGAATCTATTTAGCACTGTTACTGGCGAGATATACATTGCTATTTATATTAATGGCGATATCAAATTTTTCCTCATTGTTAGGTAGCATCTTGACTCGTGAACCTTAGCGTTATTAGATGCTTCCACGCCCCATTTCATATGAAGTTTAAGAATATTATGACTTGAAAATTAAAGGCGAAAAAAACCCAGCCCTGTGGTAGTGTAAAGTGAACTCCATTTCGAGCAAAGTTATAAAGCCTGGTAGGCCTCTCAAGGCGCGTCGCTATGTATGGACAGGTACTAGTCGCTTGTTACGACATGCTAAACGACAAATTTCCACAAACATAATTTTTAACGTGAAATATTTATAGCAGTCTAGCAATTGTAACCACCCATTGAAAACTGCAATAAAACAGTCATCTACTAAGCTGCTGCTGTGTTCAAATTAGGCTAAAGCTAATGGTGCTCGCTAATATTGGACTGAAAATGAGGACGCTTTATTTAACTCACCACAAAAGAAGAATGGAGTTTTAAAAGTATGCAAAACTATCCTACGGTCTTCTCTAATTATCTGAAGTTGTCTGTAGTATTTCGAGCCATGTGCTGCCAAAAACGCGAGCTAGGCAGGAAGCAACTAATAATTCAGTTTTCAAGTCAAGTTGCTTTTCGACAGCGAGAAACAAGAGTAATAACTTCAAAAGTAACTTCTTTTAGCCGGCAAACCACGAGATTGCACTCAAGTGGTTGTTAGTGAGGTGGTTGTCCTGCTAAAATAAGTTTCAATGCGTATCAACAGGTTGGCTGATTACAATTTTTTCCATTGTCGTAAGTCAGCGGATGCTAATCCCAAATGAGATTATTTTTTTTAGTTTCGATACCTTTTGTTGCAATGAAAAATTATACACCTAGCGAACCAACGATACATTAATGAAAACAGAATACAAGATGTAGCTGAGTAAAATATTCTACTTTAAAAACTCTTCGTAGACCAAAAAATAAAAATATAATTAAAAACACTGCTTTGCTTGCCATAGATTTTGGAAGTGCATAAACTCTCCAGAGTTTACATCAGCCACTCAAAAATAACGCTTGGCAAAAGTAACGAGCAAGAGTTTACCTGACAGGCTAACCATAGCAAAACGGTTTACGGCAGGCTTTCAAAAATTTTTCGCCCTCGATCCCTTTCAGCTAGTTAAAACTTTACGCATCCTTCAAGTTTAAAATAATAGTTTAATAAACGCTTTTGGATATTTCATTAAAACAATTATTTCTTGTGTGAAACCACATATCAAAAAAGTACAATTTATATAGATGCTGTACTAACTGTAACATTAGTATCGCCTACTTTTTGAAACTCCCAAAAAGGATCGCTTTTAACCTCCCCCAGCACAATTTTATACAGAAATTTTCGACTGCAGATATTCAATGCTTTTGTTTGCTAAAGGCTAGAAAAAAGCACTGCACTCTCTTCTAACCTTTTTCCACGCAATGTCCATGATGACAGTGCTAGGTTGCTACCAAACCTCTGCGCATTGATGAGATGGCGGGAGACCATGGATCTTAAAAAGCTGTAATAGAAAAAAGTTAGAGAATCAGAGTTAAAATTAGATGAAAAATACACATCGTAGCGTTAGGCAAAGTGATCCCTATTTTCCCTTTTCACAACGAATCACGCCAATTAGCCGACATAACAATCAAAGTTCATTCAAATTCATGAATGCTCTGGTTGACACGACCTTCTATCCGCGTGACAAAAAGCAAGTTCAATGACAGTGATCACTCATATCACGAACCAACGGATTCGCATCGAAATCAAATACATTTAGAAACCAAAAAATAAAATCAATTTCAATGTTTTGAAAACTATACAGCTACATTGAAGACAAATGCATTGCTTTTTTCCACCAACTTTCAGTCATTGAAATATCGTCGGAGCGTTGCTTTTTGCCGGGAACGTGAACCAGATTGGCCGCAGTACGGTTAGATTCGATAACACCAATAATTATGGTGAAAAATCGTCGCGTTCGTGAATTGAAGACATTTCTCTCATTTCATTTTGCGTGAACTTGGTCGAGACATCAATGGCGGCAGTGAGATCGCGGATCGGGTTTGCATCCGGAACGAGCTCTCGGATTACTTTCGGATCCACAAGATCCTTTCCGTCATCTTCAATCTCAAGGGTCTCCGGCGGATGCCGATTAGGAGGATTCCTGCTACGCCACGCTCCGTCACCGGCCAAATAGTGGAAACTAAACACAACCGAGCAATTATCTTGAGAAAACTACATAACACAACCAAGCAACTACTGGTAGTAGAACAAAACAGCAATGGGGCGCTTGAAATTATTAATGTGTCTTTGTCTCAAACGGACTTCAAGAGCAGACAGTCCCCAAATCAAATTTGTTGACGCTTATATGCAGTGGGCATGCTAACAAAGTACCTGCATTCTCTAACAGTACTGGTAATCAAGAGTAGTTCTATGCATAACCGTCAAAACGATTTCTGTAACATGGGAATGAAAATAAACAAGCTTATCTTAAATACGTTACTTTACACAAGATTCTTCATACTGATTTCCAAAGGGTAGGCCCAATAAACAGCGGTTTTTAGTTTGCCTGCTTTTACTAATTATTTCAAAACCTATTTTTTGAACATGGCATTGTGCTATAATTCTCCATGCAGATAACTTACAATCTTCTTATTCCACTTTCGGGTGCTTGTGGCAGCGGTTGTTTGGCTGCATTTACTTTTGATTGACGGATCTCATGCTCACCCACTTCGACCCAATCATCACTGGAAAAAAAATTTAAATTCTACATTGGCTGATAACCAGGCTTTGGCTAAGCCGACGAACGCAAATTCTTGAGGAATATAGTATTGCCCATGGGCAGCACCGTTTCTCCCTTGCTCCGGCCTTAGAAAGCAGACCGGTGACTACGGAGACAGAAAACCAAACCTAAAACCCTGAGATTACCAATTAAAAAGCTCTTGATTGCTCTTTTGATTTGCTGGACGCACAGAGAACTTTCCAGAACGTCTTTCATGACGTTTAATTTTAAGATTAAATCTTTCTAGTGCCTTCACCGAGAACGCGCAGATTTAATGGGGACCTTAATCAAATACCCGTGCTTTACCAGATTAGAATAGCAAAGCTGCTCACCCAGCATGTTGTTGTTCACCCGATCCCTTCCGAGGGATGGGGGCATGGCGGAAGACCATGGAGCCCCAGAAGCCGGGCAATTCCCCAGGGTCTGGACCAGAGGTCGTAGAGAAACAGAGAGTCGCCAATGAGTGAGCGGCGCAAAGAGTCCGTAGCTGGACAGTGCAGAATGAGATCAGAGGTGTCCTGGGACGGATATCCACAGGCGCTGCAGGAAGGATTCTCGATTCTGCCAATCCTAGAGAGATAAGAACTTACAGTGGGCTGTGTCCGTTGCAGCCTACACGAGAGAGAACACAATGAGCATGACGAGGGAGCACAAGTTCCTCGGTGGAAATCGAAGGAGATTGCATGTCGAAAAATTTCGATGAGACAGTACGCCTCCAGTTTGAGAAAAGAGAAGAGTGGATATGAGAGATAAGAGAGAGACTACAAGGGATTGCATAGGGTGCAAGAAGCGCTCTCCGTCTGGCCAGCTCATCAGCTGCGTCGTTCTCCGGGAGAAACGAGTGTCCGGGAACCAATTGTAGTCTGATAGAACAGGAGAGAGAAGACAGCACCTGCCAGATCTGCCACAAAGTTTCAGGTAAAAGGAAAATGGAGGAGAGGACAGAACGAGAGTCAGATAGGAGGAAAAGAGAAGAGAAGTGACAGGCTTGTTGGTGCTGCCGAGACCAGCTAGAGCGTGCAGAATGGCGCAGGCTTTAGCGGAAAAACTTGAACATACTGGGCCTGCCGAAAAGGAAAGAGTGGCCTCAGTGACACAGAGAGAGCAGTTGGCAAGTACGCCGGAGCCGCCTTTGCCAAGAGGAGAAGGAACAGAGCCGTCAGTCCAGAGTACCAGATCAAGAGGGAGGAGAGAGTCAAGGTGGGCGAGAGCCGCACCTTGGCGAGAGTGAGGAGGATCAGAGCGAGAGCATGAAGAGGAAAGGGTGGACTCCACAGTGAAGGAAGACAGATTCCAAGAAGGAAAGGGAGGGCAAGCAAGAAGAGCCTCCCTAGGACAAGTAGAAGGAGGTATGAGGGGGTGAGTGTACGCAAAGGCTCTCCAGGAAAATCTGCAGAGTCTTGGTTTCACTCCAAGCCTGGCCAAACCTGAAATAGAAAAAACGTTGGCAGACGAAGAACCCGCTCGTAAGACGAAAGAGTGAAATGAGTCAGGGTGACCCGTAGGGGAGGTGAAGAAGCCTCGCAGAGAAGAAGAGGGATAGGGGAGGATGAGTGGCAGCCGGTGATGGTGCGACTAGCCGCTCGGTGGAGGCGTTCCAATTTGGTGATATTGGTAACGCTTAAGAAAGGAAACCATCCGGGTGAAGCATAAGTGAGAAGGGGCCGAAGAAAGGCGTTGTACAGAACAGAGAGGAACTCCTTAGAGGGACCCCAAGAGGAAGCAGAGATACAACACCCGGCATGTCGTAAGATGCGATTGTTGGGTGCCCACCAATGGTAGTTTACCTTGTTTGTGGTGGAGCTACTGGATTACCGGTCAGTAATTTGCATTTGTGACTGGTTCAAAAAGGGCTTCAACTTTTCCCCTAGCCTAATTTAATCAGGTATGTGGCATGACTCCGGAAATTGTTTCATACCGTGCCTCCATCCCAAGAAAAAGGGTAACACAACCTTCATCAAATGATAGAGCTCTCTTATTTCACAACGACAGTATAACTATGTCATGGAAAGATATTTTTCTGTGGTTGACGGATTTTAATAGGCAGCAAATTTATCGAACTATTAAGCAATCACGAGAATATAAAAGTGCGACTTATGCCTGGTCGATTCGTCCGAATATGTGGCGTTATAGTCCTAAACCTTTTTAATGCATTCGTCATTTGCGATCTTTCATTTTCCCCTTGTAGAAATAAAATATAAAAAACACAAGTTTTTTTTACAACTTGTACTTCCAAAACAACTGAGCAATACAAACTATACGTCTAAAATATGCGGAACAAAATGACTGTGCGTCTGTGTACAGATGCCGAAACCGAGAACAAAATGGCTCTCACAAAAACGATGGATTTTAAAATTGTTTCTTCACAAACTTTTGTGACTTGTAAAAAATTTCATTTTGGACTTTTTATTAAAATAGGACCTTGTTTTTGGAGGTGTACTCGTGACGTGGGCTCATACATATTCTCCGTAAAATTTTCTATATGTTAGGTAGAAGTGCCTTTTTCAAAGTTTTCGTCCTCCCTGCCCTCGGGACCCTTCAGCACCTCGGTGTGTGTAAAAAGATATTTGGTATTACGTTGCTAGATGACTAAGCTGAACAAATGCATGAAAAAATCCTGAAACACAAGTCTTCTATTGGATCCAGTAAAGTAAATTTGGGCTAAACTCTTAACTTGTAAACCTGGAAATAGGAAAATTCCTTCTTCACAAGTCCAAAATTCCTAACTAAGAAGGAATTTCTTCTCGGTTGGCAATCACTGATACAGCGCCATTGCCTGGCAGATCAAGTGCAAAAAAAAATGAGGTATGACAGGTCACGCGACAATAATTCACTGCGCAAGCGCTTTATGGCATGTTGTATTTATTTAATGGCTGCTAACTTTTGTTCATCAAATAAAACTGAAATAGCCATTGTTCCAACTTATAACAAAAGATTTAGAAGAAATGAAGTATTGACAAGGCCTTTACATGCTAAAAGGACTTGGTACTAAGACACGGTTAGTTCTCTTTATAAATTTGTTTAAGTATTTTTGTTTTTATTTTTTCTAAGAAGAGATAGTTTCTACCCATTTATGTCTTCCTTAAAATTCGCCAAAATACAGCATATCGAAAAGAGTTTGGCTCATAACACTTTCGTAATTCTAAGGCCAGCACACCAATTACATGAGAAGCTTTCATGCGATTTGAAGGTTAACAATCGACTAGTTAACTAGCACTACAGAATGATCAACAATCAACACAATTTTACAAGATTGCACTACAGAGTTACAACTACATGCGTGCAAGTGCTGGTAGTTATTATAAAATGACTACATCAACGACTAAATACTTACAAATTGTATTTTCTGGCAAGCCTGGAACAGGTTAGTTTGCAATCAGTGCGGCAAAATTAGTGTCACAAAGAAATTCTAGGTCAACTTTTGCAGCATTGTTAGGATCAGGCATTGCTGGAGAGATGTCTTTCGCTAACGACCTACTTATACACACTTTGACCAGCAGGCGAGCGTTTAATTACAGACGCCTTTTCCGACTAATACTGGTGCACATCCACAGCACCACAAAAGGTTTCATCAGTCTTGAATTGAGAGCAGCAAAATTTTCACACTTACGAAGTTTATAGCTTTACTGTTAATACAGCTCTAAAAAATCTATGCGTGACGCACATATACGTGGCAAGAACGCTTTAAATGGGAAAAGATAAGGTGAACACACCCACGTGTGTGTAGAATAGACTATAGATTAAAAAATTTGGCACGTGCAAATGCATTCACGCTAGCTATCTGGTCTATTCCCACCGCCACCAAGCGAAAGTTTTGGAAAACAGATTTTTTTCCAACCAATATTTGTACCTAAAGCAAAATATTAAGTTACTAAGTAATGCAACCTCAATCTGTTGAATTGGACAAACAATGTAAAACCTGTACAGCATGACGATTTACACGCCCGGTAAAAAGAGAGCAATGTAATTTTACTTACCCTCTATAGTATATCAGTTCCTCTTCCAGCAAGAAGCACCTAGCTTTGAGCTGGTTCCTATCGGTCAAAACCTCCTGTAACTCTTGCAATGTGTATCGAGGTCGGTTTGGATCATTCAAATCAATGATGAGCTTGTTAGCTACAAGAGGGTCGAGTGTTGTGGTGGACTGAAAACGAGGAAAGTAAAATTTGTTGCAACAGCTATTTCGTAAGTCAAAGTAAATGAAGTAACACATACGTAGGTAGTTCATTTGTTGTTGTTTTTACCAGACTCTTTCAGCGAGATGTTGGCATGGCGGAAGACCGTGGAGCCCCAGAAGTTGGCTACTCTTCAAGGCCTGGACCAGAGGTAGCATACAGAAAAAAAGTCGCACATAAGCGAGCGGCCCAACCAGTCCGTAGCTGGACTGAATGAGATAAGTGTTATGAATCGTATGACTGCAAGCGCTGCGTGAAGGATTCTTAATTCTAGAGAAATGAGAGTTTAGCTAAAGGTTGTGTGAGTGGCAGCGAATACAAGAGGGGACACAGCAAGCGTGACGAGAAAGCAAATTGTTAGGTAGATACTGAGAGGACCAGTAAGGTAAAAAACTTTGATGTGACCGTACGCCTCCAACTTGTAAAAGATGAGTGGATACGAGAGAAAAAAACACCTGAAATTGTAGATGGCTGAAGCAGCTCACCTTGTCTGGCCGACTCATCAACCGTGCCATTCCCCGCAAAACATGAGCGATCGGAGACCCAATGCAGCCGGACAAAAAAAGGAGGTGGAGAAACAAGACAGTTTCTGCCAAAGTTCATTCGCAGTCGAATGAGTTGGAGTAGACGATACTTTCGCAATAATCGTGAGTTTGAACCTTACCTTGGCTGGATGTTGTGCTCTTGGAATAGGTACTTTACAGCAATTTTCTTAAGTAGTGGTAATGTAGCGTAAAACCAGCAGCACTGGCAACTGCGAAGCCAGTATTTGACAGAAAGTTTTTCGGTGGCCCAAGGATAAATGTAAAGAACTTGAAAGTTTGATGGCATATTGTCTGCTGTAACAGAAAATTTGCGGCAATAACAAAACGCGGGTTTATATGTTCTAGGGCTACCACTAACGCCGTCACTTTGTTTCCAAGGACACAACACAAAATCCATGAAACAATCCAATCACACCCGCGTAAGGGCGAGATCAGTACTTAACTGTGGTAAGCTATTGTTGTGATTGCTTCTCCTCTTTCTCGTAATAGAGGCACAACATAAAATCAAGATCACGCTAGGAAAAAGCGGCAGTTTACTTCGAGTCCGTCATGAACACAAGTTGCAGAGTGGCAGCTCTACTGCGAACAACATGGAGGCTTTGGTCGGTATCTAAAAGTCGCCTTTACCAAGATGCTGGGAAAAGCAGCTTCATTTATTTTACTCGGCAAGTCGGCAAAACACAGATAGCTAGACATCTGTTTCTAAGAGAAAAATAGAATAAGTCAGAAATTAATCAATCGCACTGTGCTACGTGGCCAGCATAAGAAAGCAGTACTTACAGTCGATTCATCTGTTGGAGGTGGTTCGATTTCGACCGGCGATTCAGGAATTTTGTCTTTTTGTAAAGATCTACAGAACCAAAACAGGCAAAATCAAAACGTTTTAATTTTACATGTTATAGGTAAGAAATAGCATTCAGATCCGGTCAATTTTAAAATAAGCAATCTATAACATTACCTTGTATTTCCAGAACTTTTCACTCGTGGAATAATGCAAGATTGCAAACCCGTCAAAGCTGTCTCAAAACGGCCGTAAACAAATATCTTGTTCACTTTAACTATTGTTATTTCAGTTTTGCGAAGGGAACAAAAAAACAGCAAACCATCACTATAAATGGTTAAAATTCAAGACCATTACAAAATGCTTTATCAAAAAAAGTCTGATCAACGGTCATATCACTCGTAGTCACATGAAGAGGATTCTACGGAACCGCAGAAATAGAACTTTCTACAAGGCCTAATTACATAAAATCTCTCTGCAGAACCTACTTGGGAAAATACTACCACAGATCATTGACGAATTCATAGTGATGTGGGTCCGGGGAGTGCAACCATTTTTGCAGGCGCGCCAATTACAACTTGAAGATTTTGCGGGCCAGTCAGGGTTTGTTGGCAAAAGTAAGCTTTGAAGCACTGGTTGGTTGCATTTTATACTCAAGAAAAAGGTATAGATCTTTTTTTCGAAAATAACTCTGTCTAAGCGAGATTTTACGTGCTATTCATCTTAATTTAACGTTAAAACATTTTCTTGTGAAATTGAATTGATAGAATTGAAATCCACTTTGTGCGCAAAATCTTGCCACACGCCACAGATTGCACATTCCTGATGTAGGTTAAAACTTGACTAGATGTAGTGAACGTACAGTAAACATCAGAGCTCCAGTTTACTTGTTTAAGTTTAGAAAACAAAAACGTGAAAAATATGCATACTTCAACTGTAGTTCAGATAAGTTTTGCCCATTGCTCTGTAGTTTAGCTTCAAGACTGGCCTTTTCTTCTACCAAGTTTTTACCTTGCTGTTCCAGTATATAAACTTTGTTGCGAATATCTCCGTTTAATTTAGCGAGGCGTTGAATCTGAGACTGAAGCTACACAAAAGTACAACTAGTGAAATCAGTGCTGACAAAAAATTTGTATTCATCACTTAAATTATCTTTTGTAAGTATACGGCAATCACTGCCCCGACTATCAAAACAAGAGAGCTGAATAAAATGGTTACTCTAAAGCAGCGTGGTCCTTCTACGGTCCCCTGGAGGTATTTTTTGTGGCCCGTAAACGAATTTCAAGGTTTTGAAAATTTGTCAGCAAAAGCAGATTTTTTTAAACTGACAAATTTTGCATCAAAAATGCTCTCTACCTTTAGAAGCACCCGCGTGTGTGAGAGTATATTTTCTGTTGCAAAACAATAATATCACTAGAAGTCGAATGACAGATAAAACAATGAAGAAATTTGCTTGCAATCCTACAAGCAATAATATGAAAGAAGTTTGGAACACAAGAATCTCAGCAAACCTTTGTAATAAATTCAAGTACCGGTAATCGTTTAAATGTCTTTGCTGTTGTTTCAACTTTAAACAATTGTGGCAATCGTTTTGATCAGCATTTTATGCGAATGGGCCCGCAAGTTGACACGTTAGTCGTAAAATGGCCCACTGACCATAACTAGTTAGACTATCTTGCTATTATAAAAAATATTAGACACAGTACGCGTGCATTATATAGATTATGACTGCTGGCCATTTTTGCAGCAATTTAAGGAATTATAAGAGGTTTTCAGGCTCAGAACAAACCAGCGATCAACTTTATGTCAGGGTACATGCTTTCATATAAAAGCTGGAAGACTTTCTCGAACACACAATAAATTAAAATTGCATTTTGAAAAAGGTGGTTATCTTACAAAGGCACATAAATTTGAAATTGGGCAAGCATAATTTAAAGCTGATGCCTAGATTTTTGGGTCAAGCTAGGCTGCCAAAACATTAAAAAGAGCACTTCTACAACTTGATGTAAGGTCGCACTGCTTTTAGCTTGATTTACGTGTTAAAACCATAGCACTGCCAACAAAACACATACAGCATCGATTTCCTGAGTCTGCTCTTCCAGGTTAGCATTTTTCATTCGAATTTCGTCTCGTTGCTGCGTGATTTGTTTTTGCAAATTTGTTATCAGTGAAGTTTGCTGCTCGGAGATAGGAACTGCACCAGAACTTTCTTCCTATGCAACATTAACAGTATCATTCATTTTGTTCATAATTAATCGACTTTAATTTTAAGTAGATTTAAAGGCAAAAATTTACAGAAAATTAATTGTGTATAAATACTTATATATCTAACAGCTCCACATAGCCAACAGCAATCACTTTATTAGGGTTTTGTTCTAAATTTCAAAGTTTTTAAAAGTGTTCTCATTCACTATCAATTTTCTTGAAACGTTTTCGTTTCTGCATTAATTCAAAGCGAATTTAAAAAGTTTGAATGCAGTACACCTAAACTACTAAAATTGTTTGCGTTTCACAATGCACGTTGGTGCAATGTGCATGACATGTTGAAAAAATCTTTTAAAATAAACAGCAAATATAAATTGTATTTCCGAGCCCACTAGTGGGGAGGAGACAACCTACCTATCTGCTTGTGCCCATACATAGCCAGAACGGCCTCTTAATTGGCAAGTAAAAGCAAGTTACATTTGGTGTTCATAACTACTCTAGCCAGGTGGGTGAAGCAATTTTTGTGTGTTTTCCCTAAACGCAATGAAGAACACAAAAAGAATTAAAAGACAATATCTTTCTGCGACCCAGTCAAGAAACACCAATAGAAATCGTTTCTAAGACTACCTAAGCTGGCATGCATAAATTGCACCCAACCAGTCATCTCATTGCAATGATGCGATTCTCATAACATAGATGCTCTGAGAAGCCCTCATAAGTTGAAACTGATTGCTAACATCTGTTACGCTTTAAGGTCACATTCCTGTCGCACTCCAAACTCGCAACTGAAAATTTTGAGAGTGAATTTATATTACATTAATGCGCTCTTGCAAGAACTTTATAATAAAATCAAAAAAATTCAAGTACCATATATGATATATTTAAATTACTGTAATTTCTTGACAATCCGTCATTTTTACCAGCAAAGGTAATTGAAATTCTTGCAATCAACCCTACGGTTATAACCAATATCCATTTAGGCAACACAAAACAAGTATAACAAGCTAAGTGTACAAAATTTAACCACAAAGTCCTAAATAACAATAATTTGGTTTTTTCAAAAGCAAAATATGTGGGCAGTAGAGGAAAAAGGAGAAATATGCTATATTGTTCTATTTTTAGTTGGATCTAACTGACTTTGACAAGCGGCATCAAACAGACAGTTTTCTTTTAATAAACATGAAATACGCTAATAAAACCTGCAGTTTTTCAGTTAACAACGCCGTAAGTTTTTGGTTATCTTCTTCAAGAGTTTTAACAGTTTCAAGTAAGCTTCTTGTCTCATCTTTCCATACGGACTCCACAACTCTAATTTCCTGCAACACAAATACATATTTTCCAAGAAGCTGCAGGGAGAATCACAGAATTAGGCGAAGTGCATTAAGAGTGAGTCAGGCCTAGGTTACCTTTTTGCAATACAGTAGATCCATTCTGCCTTAAAGCTAAAACCAAAATAAAAAATAATATACCAAATGATGAAGCTGCCAGGGTTGGTACAATCGAATACATTAATAAAGAATTTTCAAGATACATAGCCTTGTAATGGAAATAAAATCGTCAACTACACACGCAATTTCACCTCTTGTTGTTTTTCATCTTTTGCTTTATTTTCCACTTGCAGTTTCTTGAGTGCGGTAGAAAGCTCAGTAATCTCAACTGTCTCCTTTTCTTTATTTGTAACTAGTGCTTCTAACATCTCCAAAACTCGTATAATTTTTGGCATCACGCCACAAAAAACAGCTCCTACGAATGTTTAAAACACATTAAAAATGCCAAAACATAAGTAATACCTACATTGCCCTCTGCACGGCAAATTTATTGTTTAAATGTTTATTTAAGGATCATCAAAAATTGCGAAACAAAAATAACAATATTAGTGAGTAAGACTTTTTACATGCAAAACTACCAATGTCAATGAAGCATCCAAAGCTGTGTATTGGCTATCAGTGTTCCTGCAAAGCTTTTGACAATTTGACACTTGCACAAATAATTTGGCTTTGAACTGAAGATCTAAGCATGCTTGACAATTAACAGCTAACTTAATTTCTGAAAAAAGATTACTTTGGCTAAAAGGGAAATTAAGTATTTTTGACGCATGAAAAACTGTCAAAGAAAATGTGCCCTTACCAATGCATGAAAACATATAAACTAAAACAAAGTAGACATGTACCCATATGAATCCTTAAAGTTAACATCTACAGGAATCTAAGTGCTACACAACACAATTGCCATCTTCCTACAAGCTTAATAATAGATAAAAGTAAAATGCAAAATAGAAATATATAAAATAGAAAAAAAACATAATGCTGTTTCCTGTAACACACCCAAGGCCATAGAAAAACTTCTGGTAGAGCAAGAATTTCTATGTTTGTAGACCACTCACTTAGCTCAATATTCATCAGGGGTGGCCAAACTACAGCTGCCCAACCAGTTCAATCCAGCCTGCCAAACATCTTCCACATGTGGTGTGATTCTATTATTATTGAATTATAATACATTTTAACAACCTATTTTTGCATAGATTATGTAAATCTCTCTGCATCTAGCACTCCAGTGGCCATGTGGTCACAAATTTGGCCCTCAGGTCAAAAAGTTTGTCCACCTCTGGTATACACAGTTAATCTTTACAGTGCAGACCAGAACAACACAAATATTCAAGTGGTTTCACCAAAGGAAAGCAACCTGCCCTGCATATTACTCTTTCAAATTTTCTACTAACTAAGAGCTATTAATCTAATTGGTGGCTAATAAAGCTATAAACTTTTTTGAAATTCGAGGTGTCCCATTTTGAATCTGTGCTCTGCACTTGAACCTAGTGACATCTGTAAAGCTTATTGTCACAAAAATTATTAATCAGTTTTTTGCTGTAAAATAAAATAGATTTGAGGATAATAGTTTGAAAGTTTGAACTTGCAATAGATCACTGGTATTCTACATTAAAACGCCTCTAATCTTAAGCACAATAGCATTGCAAAAGACCTATATTATACAATAGCAGCATAGCAAGCTTACCACCAAATGCATCTGTAAGGCGTTCGAATTCTTGACCTACACTTGCAGCAATGTTGTAAACATCAACAACATTTAGTGTTTCAACTGATTTGTCAAATAATTTCAAAGACGGATCATCACTTTGCTGCAAATATAAAAATAGTAATCAAGATTTAACAACACTTCTGCCTAGTCACAGATTTACAATCAAAACAGATCACAAATAATAAATCAAAAATACACCACAAAATTTGTGAAAGCCAGTGTAGCAAACAACAGAATTTTAAGTTTGGCAGTGGCTATTTGCTGTCAATGACATTTTACCCTTGGAAGCTATTTTGCCACAAAACATTTGCAAGTGATCAATTTTGATGACAAATTGAATGTGTTGATTTTGGTCGTTTCTGATTAATCAATTTTAATGATGAATCAAAAAAAATCTGCACCCCCAGTGTACACTCCCCCACCTCATACACTCCCTCCCATTGTAAACTACCCCTACCTTCACATACTGGGCCCCTCCCTCCAGTGAAAAACTGCCTTTGTTTAAGTGATCTGCCAGCCAAGATGACAATTCATAACCATTGCATTTCAAAGCAGCTACACCATCCACATGCCACAGTCTCACTGATAGAATTTTAGCAATTACTGCTGTATAAACACACGTGAATAGTGACAGCAAAATAGCCTTCAAAGATAAAATACTGTCAACAGCAAAATAGCCACTTACTTTAAGTTTTTCTCATTGTTTTTGAAACTTTTTAGCCCTACCAGATCTGAGCAGTTATCACATGATAACAAAAGGTTGTAGTAGCAGGTAAGAAAAGTTACAAACTAATCACAACTTTGTAAAACACAAATATCCAATTTGTAGGGCTTATAATTACAACTGTGAGTGGCACAATGACAGAAGTGGTGGCCAACATCATGTGTACTCTTTTGAAATCAAGTTCAAGTAAAACGTTTAAAAGAAAAGGTGTGTTGATGGTGACCCCAACATGTTTCACTTTTACATTTTTGAGTTTGTTGTCCAAAGGAACACATGCACCAGCATAATGTCACATCCATGCTCAATGTTGCTAGCTGAACAAACGTTTGCCAATGAGTAATCCCTTAATGAGCTATCACCTTTTTAATTATGTTTTAGTTTCAGTTTATTATTTGGTTCGTCTGTAAAGACGCGGATACAATACAAAATAACAATGAAATACAAAGATGCACACACAAAAACATAAGTATTTACAGACCAGAAGATACCAAAAAAAAATGCCAAGTTGTCAAGTCAGGCATCTCCTGATGCCTTTTTTCTACATGTCAATATGCATATAATGTGCTTCACATGAGATTTAGTTTTTGCTTGATCGCAAAAGTTTTGCTGCAATCACAAAAAGTAGTTTTAAATTTCAAAAACTTCATTGATTCAGTAGGCATAAAATAAAATTATGTGTGCAGCAACAAATACCTGTAGTTAATGAGCACATTTTGTTATTCAAAAAAATACAAGCCATTTGTCCTACATTAGCATACTTCCAGGTTTTGGTAGTGTTAAACAGTGTGCTTTTTTAAAATCCAATTCTTTCTTTTTTCTTCAATGGTGTTGATAAATTTGCGACATTTAATAGTTCAACTAATTATCAATGTTTCCACCCAGAGCCAAAGATGATGACACTTTCGATTAGACATGAGTTTACTATTCAATTTATTAGGCCTAATTACATACCGTAGATAATCTAGCATTTTCTTACCAATGGTTGGGTTAAATCTGTTGATAAAGTCAGGGGAGAAAATCTTTCTGGATCAGGATTATTTTCAGTTTCACAAGTTTGTATCTTTGAACTCATTTCCACTTCAGCTGGCAAAACCAAGCCTACTGGTATTATTACATAACAGCGTAATGCTAGCACCTGCAAACAAGAGTAATTCCATGTTTAATTTGCCAAAAAATACAAACAGCTTGCCCATGGTCTGATCATTAAAATGCATATTTATAAGGAATCAAGGAAGTTACTTACATAAATCAAAAAAGGTGCAATTCTAGAATCAACTGACACTTTGTCATTGGAAAGTTGACATTATATGTAAACATTACATCTTCTTTTCACAGGGGATAGCATTTGGGTTGCTGGAAAGAGCAGGAATAGCAATATAACCCTTACTCATCTTAGTCACATCACAACATGTGCGCTTCCTCATGATAGTTGCGACTTATGGGTTTAACTAAAACCTACCAGTCACACATGCCAATTAAAAATATTTAAAACTTGCTACCAACTCATGTCAAAGGCATCTAATGCATACTGGTAGCTTGTAAGTTATAATAATACTAGGTATGCTTGGCTCAAAGATTTTAAACACTTTTTAACAGGCCTGACTAATAGGTTTTAAATGCTTTGCTATTGGCATGCGTAATTTGTAGGCTTCAGTTATCACCCTACTTACGCTGTTTAGGAAAGGCATAGTTCAGTAGTTTGGGGTTAGCATTTTTAATTTGCCAGTTGTTGTAGTATTGAATTTTTCTACATTTTATTCTCTTAGCCAACAATCAGGTCAAAAAATCAGGATCACGTAAAATGTAGGGGTTACAAACAGTGATGGGATTCAAAATTTTAAGAACAGGCTCTCTTTTGTATCAAACTCACTAACAACAGGTTCCCTCATTTTAGAAAGCCCATTTGCTGCGGTCGTCTAAGATCTATGACAAAAAACAAGAACGGGTTCGCTGATTATCACGACACTCCAAGAACGGGTTCGCTCGAACCCGTGCGAACCCCCTGAATCCCATCACTGGTTACAAATGGGGCCCAAACTATTTATTCAATGACATGTTTTCTGCTAACTGCTGAAGTCAGGAATCACTGACGCTGCAGCATCTTGAGCAGTGATTTTCAACCTTTTTGCTGAAGCGGAACAACGAAACATTTCAGTGGCACGAGGAACTCCTGTGCAATATAATTCAATAGGAAGGTTGCCCGCACGTGATCAAACGTCATCAAATTGCGCTTTCGAAAAAACTGGCTGACCACTTTCAATGATTTTGCATTGAATTGAAGAGGAGTGATATCGGCTTTTGCAAAGCAAATAAGGAAACGTGACAGTTGTCAAATGAACATTAAATATATTGTTTTACTGATGTTGAGTAATGAATCTAAAGTCAAAGTAAGATAAGAGGTGCTAAGGTTTGCTGGTTATTGCAAATAGTTTGGCTAATTTTATGGGCTAAACATGCAGGCTTATTTGTAGCCAGCTTCTGTGAGGGTTTTATATTCAATTAATCAGCGTGTTTGGGAATGCTGGGTTTAATTTAATTGTAATATGTAACTTATACAGTATATTTAGTGGCATAAGCATTCTGAAAAGTTGTAAACCTAAGTTATACTGTAGCCTAAATGACACGGCAGACTTCTGTACCGTTTGACATATGCTGGATTAGTTACTGTTGGATAAAACCAGTAAGTTTTTGAAATTTTATGTCAATAGTGATTGCAGGCCAGACATATTGATATGTCAGATGTAATTGTGTGACCTTAACTACTCCTTAACCCTATTCGGCCCAAGAGATTTGCGTCGTGTTAAGTCCAACGTGGGGTAGTTTTTGCCCCGAAAGTTTAGAGCATTATATCTTTTGAACTACACAACGTAGAAAAACGATTGAACCTGCAAACGGAAGAAGATTTTATCTTATTTTGTATTTATGTTTAACATATTTCTGAAATTATTGCTTGTAGAAGAGAAAACAATTATTCTGAAGGCAAGTCAAATTTTGATAGTTGCCGTTAGTTCTCATTTAAAAGAAACAAGTATTTCTCTTTTACTTCTCCATTCCTGACAGCAAGACAAATTGACTACTATAGGCCAGTTGTGCTTGGCTGAACACGTAATGTCAGCGAACTCTTGTAACCTTTGAAGTCCAAGAATAGATCGCCGCTAAACAATTAAAACATTTTAGTAGACATCTGTAACATTTTTTACTGGTATAACAACTACAAAATTTTGAATTTCGACCCGGACAGTATCAATTTTTTAGAATTAAGTTTAATGTCTTTTTCACACGAAAGGGTTTGGTTGTCAAGAAACGGATTTGACACAATTTATATAACACATTTACATAACACCACAAAAGACGCAAAAATTCCATTGCTTATTTGAAGTCAACAGTTCATGAAACTGCTGTGCTCAGCTATTTCAAAATTCCTTGCGAGTTATTGTTCGCCGGCCTACATTTTTCTCTCCCTCCTTGCTGATATCATTTAGATATGGTTTATGAAAGCGTTTCTATATTACGATGTGTATGACGTAGATTTCACAGCTTCTATTACGATGTGTGTCACACAAGCTTTGCGTAATAATATGGTCGGCTGCACTAAGTTGATGCGAGGACAATACTTCTGTATAGAGTTTGTTTTTATTTAACAAATACAACAAAGTAAAACAAGATTGAGGTTGGAGACAAAATAATTTACTTTGTTTGATGATTAGACGAATACTAACTTTTTTCACTGCGGAAATTATGAATAAACTATAGTAACTGCTTTATATATGACTTTGTTGCAGGAATTAAACTTCTATGTACACTTTTGCAATTGCAATCCCCTCAACAAAATAACCATTCAATTGCAGACATATTGATAGGAATTACTGTTGCTTTTTTGTCAATGCAAATAGCAAATAATGCTAAAAAAGTTACCGGTGCTGTGAACACTTCTAATGAACATACAAAAGTTGTAGCTGACTTATATATTAGTCGAATGCCACTGCTAAAGGCCGCGAAGTGCCAGTGCAATAATCCAGAACAGGCAGCGATATAACTACAAATTTGAGATTTCCAGTAAGATCGTTAAAAAGAATAGCTACATCATGATTGTTTAAACCAAGCAGACCTCGAAGGTACAAAAGACCAATAAATGCTAAAATTTCTGAAGAGCAAGTGTTCTTGGTGTATGGAACAGATGTAATATCACGGCCTCTCAGCAATAATTTTGCACGCAGATTTTCGATTTTTTTGTTCGTGTTATGAATAATGTGTAAAAGCATGTCAGGCGTAAAAAAAATTTCCCACGCATTTCTTGGCTCAGAAATGCCTCTATGGGCATTTACAACCCCAATATCTCCACTTACAACATTAGCCGCACTTTGCCGGCCAGATGAAGTGGGAGGTGTATTGGACCATTTGATGTTTTTGCCTCCGGTTTTTCCTTTACCAGCAGTACTCGCTTCGTACACTTTTTTTTCTTTTCGCGTTAATAAAGTCAAATAGCTTTACAGTCATTTAATTTACAATTGATAACAGTTGACGTTTGAGATAGATCTTGGCTTTCTTAACTCAATTGTTCGACAATGCGTCTATGAAGACCAAAGTGAAATATTTATATACCATTCGCTATCAAACGTCAAAAGCAAAGAACATAAGTGATGATGTAATGGTGGGGCAGTTTTCTACGTCATAAATGCGTAGATGCATAAAAACATACTAATTACAGAACAAAGGATAATGCAAAAACAAGAGTGATAAACTAAAAAGAAATTTGTTGGAAATTTACGCAATGAATAACCCTGTTGTGTAGTGAAATGTCTACTTGACAAATGAGCATAAAAACACGACAGTAACAAATCAAAGGAATGCAGTGTTGTTGTTCAAGGGCAAATGCTGGCAAAACATTCCGGTTAATAAGTTGCGTAGTGCTATGTCTATTTGACAAATGAGCACAAAAACATGAGAGTAACAAATCAAAGCAAAATAGTGTTGTTGTTCAAGGGCAAATGCTGAAAAGACATTCCGGAGAATAGTGTACAAATAAATAGATAAAATTTCAGTTGCATGTCGCTGCTGGAATTACCAATTTGTAACTTTAGAAACAACAGAAAATGCGTCTGTAAACATATTTTGAATGAACAGTAAACATATTTTGAACAAATAAATTTGCGAGAACGACGATCTAGAGTTTTGTTACTAAAACAATGAACCTTGTCTACCCAGCAAAATGTTTGAAAAAATGACTTGACATCTGCATAAAATAATTCAAATCAATACTTTTCATGAACAAGCAAACAATGTTTGCAGCTGTCTACCTTCATTACAATTGACTCTTAGGGGTTGCCAAAGATTTCAGGCTATTTTCGTTTGAATATTGGAAACATGAATTTCTTAACAATCAGTATAATTTGTAATCTAGTTTCAAAATACAAACGCAATATTATTTGTTTTTCGTTGTGCCGATAAATCATCTATTATTTTTAATTCTGGTTACACGTTGAAGTTTAATTTGGGCGAAAGATGTCAGGGTTTGATGAACTTGAGCTGCGTTGGCTATTTATCGCAAAATTTTATTTCATTTGACAAAACGTCAATTCTAAATATCTATGAAACATTGAAAATTGCTCGTGAACTTGCGATTCAAGCTTCTTTCTAAATTTTTTTATTCTTTTTCCATGAAATATTTTAGCAATAATTTTACTTGCAAAATCTCTGCTTTGACAGAAAACGTAACTGCAAACCTATCGTACAGCAGGGCAAACTCGTTGCAGCAAAAAATTTAAGCAACATTACACTTCGAAATATAGCGTAGTGGCTGAATCGTTTGATCATTATTTATTACACAGTTTACACTAAACATACCACTGACTTTGTTTTAGTTTTTTTGGGTAGTTTATGGTTTCGTGAAACCAGAATTAGGATAATTGTGAAGAAGCTTTTGTGATAATTAAGCCAAAATTGCGTACTAGCATTTCTGTGATCTAGAGAAAGATTTGTGAAAAATATTCTCCGCTGTTTTTGACACTTTGAATATTATTGCTTAATTAAGTCCGGGAAAATTATATGGAGCCACCAATGCAGGTCACAATTTAAAAACTTTTGTTATGCTTTCAAATGACCGAACAGGCTTTTTTCTCATTATTGTGTTTGCTACTGTGTATATTTACACGTGGGCATTTATTTATTGAAGCATCGCACAGAACGATTTTCCGAATATTTGACAATTCGTTACTGGGTGACGTTTCTCCTGAAAACTACAAAAAATAACCATACTTTTATATCTGTCTAGCTGCGCGGTAGAAACAGTCCCGTAACAACACGTGTTACGGAATTACAATTATGTATGACAAAGATTTACTCTAAAGTTAGCAATGCGATGGCAAAATGATATTGCTCATCACTCTTCAACGGTCACTTTGCTTGTGATGATACGATTCAAGAATTAATGCGTTGTCTGTTCGCAAAAAACGCGTTTATTCTATTTTCTCAAGTCACAGCCAGACAATAAGTTACTTTCTCTAGGGAATGTACATGCTATATATGGCAATTGATTCTAAGTAGATTTTCGTAAACTTTGGTTAGCTCTTGTTTACGACTTGCCCGCTTCGCTCTCAAGCTGCTACGACGAGCGCAGAGTGAGGTTACTATCTTTTTTATCTTTCAGCTATATGTCTGCATGTTTTAGCAGTCATGTGTGTAAATTTGCTAATAACTTTCGATCTACAACCAACAGTCAACTGAAATTTTGTCAAACATAAATTGAATAATTTTTAGGAAAAGTCATAAAATTTTGATATTGTAGGGTCATTGTGGACAAAACTGTACTTAAGAGGAAATTGCTCGGGCAATTATTGTCCCGCTTGGGCCGAATAGTGTTGAACAATTGTTTGGGATATTACCTAGGCTGCTGGATCAAGGGTAATTCAAAAATTATGGTACCGATTTATTCATTCATGCGTATGAGCTCATGCTCTGTTTGCATGTTTTTCGTCACACTGGGTCACCACGACGGGTAAACTGCTTGGCCCCACCACCTGTTTGCCACATAAAAATGGAGGCATTATTATTATTTTTATTATTTGCCATTTTTATCCTCCATTCACGAGAAAGCGAATTGTATCGCTATATTTTGGACGGGAAGTCCGCACTCGCTTGGGAGTTGCCTTTTTTGAGATTTATGGGCCACCTGTCTTCCACATAAAGGTGGGGCGTCCCGTTAAGTGCCTTGCCCAAGGACACAACAAGCAAACTCGCCGGCTTGTTCTCCACAACCTCCCATAAATGCCGAGCGCCAAGCAGGGAAACTATAGATACCATTTTTTAAAGTCTTTTGGTATGACTGGACAAGCGAAATGAACCCCAGGTCTACCGACTATGAAGCGGACGCTCTAACCACTACGCCATCGCGTCGGTTCGCATGGCATACCGTTAAATGCCTTGCTCATGGATACAGCAAGTAAGCTTGCCGGCAAGCTTACCGTACCGGTAGTAATGATCAAATAATAGTTGTTTTTGCTAATGTACCGACTGTTATCTAATTGGTATAGTTTATTTTTAAGTGAGGAACTAATGCTAATTGGATGGCACTTTTCTTGGGGGCAATTTTTAAAAATTAGCCCACTGTGGTAGGCTTATACTAGTCAACTGGAAGACCGAATCTCAACCAAATTGCTTTTTGTCAAATTTATTTGTTTCTGAGAATCCAACTAGCAATAATTCATTCCAAATTTTAATCAATTTCTCATTAGTTTTCAAAATAACCCCAAAAGTTGGTGTTCGCCCTTTACCTTTCCAGCATAAATTACAGCTTTTGGTCAGCCAGTTTTTTTGGCGCGAAATGTATGACATCATATGCAACCTACCTATACTTCTTATAAATAAAATGGTTAGACTCATCGCGATCGAGCTTGAACTTGTAAAACTAGCTGAACTCGAACTCAATCTTAAACTCGATATAAAAATCGACCGAGTTCGCAGGCCTGGTTACGGAATCAGACTATCTCGAAATGCTCCAAAACTTCACTTTACTGCAAGCAGATTCTAATAACTTTGTTTTTCAATAAATTAACTCTTTTGCTCCCGCGAAAATAGCGAAAAAAAATGTCCGTAAGGTGGCAGTGCGAAAAACTGTCATAATCAATCATAATTAATCATAATTATGTACCTCAAGTTTGTTTGTAAATCATTACTCAGCTGTCTACTTCTACATTAAGTGTGATATATCGTTGAAATCTACATTTCTTGAGGATTTCAAATAGAAAAAAAAATTTTTTTTTTGAATATGCAAATTTTATGCAAATTAACCCCCCCAACTGGGGGGTAGTTGTCTTCAAAATTAAAGAGGTACCCTCACCTCAAAGATCACTATAAATTCTATTTTCAACCAATTTTTTTAGAAATGGTCGCAAAATGATGCTTAGGAAATAAGCTTTCAAGGTACATCAATCAAAACTTACCTAAAAGCCTAGGTTTTCTACAATTTGCAATTTTCTGTTGCACATGACCTGTTTTTTGACCGGTACCGACCGGTACCAAATTTTGGTAGTTAAATTCAGTACCTAAAATATGATCAGTTATTATCTGCTACAGGTTAGCCTAAACCATGTAACATTATGTAATTTTGAACAGGGAATTTCTTCAAGATTCAGAAAATATCAAGTTTAAATAAAATATGCTGTCACTGATAATGAAACAGCCGCTTGTTTACACCCTTCCCATTTCTTGAGAAACAAGGGGGATACAGCAAACTTTGATTTACGAAAGCCAAACTTCTGATAGCTTCAAACTTGTATTTCGCTTCTTGTCTCCTTGGAAATTTGATACAAAATGACGACTTTATTGGTGAAACATTTGCAATTTATTTTATCGTTTTATAGGGTGTAGTTTTTGTAAAAATTATAATTTGGTGAAGGTAAGTCAAAAAATGTTTGGGGGTATTGAACTGACATGATGTACAGTATCCATTTTTGATCAGTAAATATCATATACCACTTAGTCTAGACTATTTAAAGTTATATATTGCTGGAAAGCAAATTTCCTAGGCTTTCATATGTAACCGGTATTTAGCAACATATCATATTTTTTAGGCACTAAATTTACTTGTATCTACTTATCACTCAAATTTGTTTGGGGGGGTATTGAGACCGCTAAAAAATTTGGAAATTTAAAAACGTAAAATTTATCATTATTGCTTGAAATTTTGTCAAATGATGCCCCAAAAGAGTAGTCTTCAGACTGTGTTAATGATGAAGGGTTTGGTGTTGTGGTAAAGATGTAATCTCAATTTGATTTTAGCGTAGTTGGCACGTGCTGAGAATTTGTCCGATTTTGTCGTCTGCAACTGGGTTGTTGGTCTTTTTAACCCATTTTGGGTATAAAAATCCAAGAGTTAGGGCACAAATCATACATCTTCCAATGCGTGAGGAAATAAGCGTGATCTTTTGAAAATTTTATGAAAATCGGATGACAAATAAAGTCACAAATCGATTATTTAGTAAACTAATTTTGTAACTCAATTTAACAAAATTTGAGGGAAACACTGAAAACACATCATCAATCGATGATCGCGGGAGCGAAAGAGTTAAGCACCGCCCCATTGGCATCTCTGGGTTCGAGTTTATCTGGATGAAAACGTGCCTCAGCGGTAGGTTGGTAGGAAAGGTGCTAATGATTTCGCTCTCTGCGCTAGATCCCGGACCTCACTGTGAGTGATGTATTTTTTGTGGAGATAAGTTAAAAACAAAGTTTATGTTTCACCATTTCCAGCAAATATCGATGACATGAAAGATCAAATTACAGCTGCAATGAACACGGTGGATCGTGACGTGATGGGACGCGTTTTCTGTTATTAGGAAAGCCTGCTGAAGAATTTTCAGCCCGCAAAACCGTTTTTTGATTGCAAAAGCGAGGGAAGCCAGAGTGAGATCAGCGAGTTGAAACCGTCTGCTTGACAAATTTTTTTTCGGCAACATCAAAGAGTGTCACAAGTGTTGCGCAAAATGTTTGCTTACTAGGGGAATTCGGCGTTGCTGTTAGGGGAATATATATATATTCTGCGTTAGCTTAAAACTCTCTATAAGGTTAGATTGTGGTTTTCAACTTATTGCATCATCATTGGTGTGCTATAAAATAGAAACCATGTGCGAATTAGTCTAGTATAATTTAAAAGCAGAGTGGACTTTCCTGCAACATGGTACCGGTATATGAGTATATAGCAAGCACTTAGAGCCTAATCTGCTTACTTAAGTTAATCCAATGGTTCTCAAACTGTGCATTACGATGCCCTGGTGTGTCGCTGTAGATTTTCAAGGGCGTCGCACAATAATTTGGTGTTGAACCAATAATCCCCAATCTTGTTCCATTGAAAAATTTTAGGCAGTGGCTATTTCGCCGTCGACGGCAATTTGCCCTCAGAGACTATTTTGCCTTGAGTTATTTGTGATTGATCAATCTTAATGACGTACTAAACATGTGACTTTTGGTTGTCTCTAATTGGTCAATTTTAAAAACCAAAAAAAAATTTTGCAGTCTCAGGTCTCTATCCCCCACCCTGTACACTCCCTTCCAGTGTACACTGCCCCGTACATTTACATACCGGGCCTGCCCCTTCAGTGTACACTGCCTTTCTTTTAAAGCCCTAGCCAGTTGAGATTCGAACCCACGACCATAGTATCTCAAGACCAGCGCTCTATCCATTACACCAGTGCTTCTCAACCAGTGGGCCGCGGCCCACTGGTGGGCCGCCAAACTCTTTCAGGTGGGCCGCGAAACGCAAAATATTTGTTATAACTTCTATATTTTAAATAAGAAGTATGTTGATATGCGTAGGACTAGGCTAATACATTCTATTTATTGCAACATTCTATATCAGTATTTCGTCATAATAAGCTGACACTGGCTAGTATTTCGTCAACATTTTAGTTAGTACAGTAAACCAGTTGTTTAGTTAGACAAAGAGAGGCATTACTGAATTTTAAATGGATCGTTTTTTGAAAAGAAAGGGGAATGAAGTATTAGTAGAAAGTTTGAAAAAACCACGGAAAGTAGTGAGAAAATATGATCCTGAATACATCAAATATGGATTTATAAGCGCAGGACCAGACTTAGAGCCTAAAGCCCAATGTGTTGAGTGCGCGCAAATCTTGTCGAATGAGGCTTTAAAACCATCAAAGCTTAAGCGGCACCTCGACTCAAAACACCCTGAAGTTGCAGAAAAACCCAAAGAATACTTTAAGAGAAAAGGAGAGGATCTGCAAAAACAGCAAGGAATCCTAACTTCGTTTACTGCTCGGACAAAATCAGCATTGAAGGCTAGTTATTTGGTGGCTTCTCGCATTGCTCGTAGCAAGAAAGCTTTCACAATAGGAGAGGAGCTTATTCTGCCCAGTGCTATAGATATGTGTCGGGAAATTATTGGAGAAGCCGCTGCATCAAAACTTCAAAGAGTATCATTGTCAAATGACACTGTAACTAGGCGAATAGTTGAAATGAGTGACGATATCGAATGTCAGATGTTGGAAAAAATCAAAGCCAGTTACTATTCTATCCAATTGGATGAATCGACTGACATTAGCAATTCAGCATTATTGCTCGCATTTGTAAGGTACTGTGCTGATGGTAACATTCACGACGATCTCCTTTTTTGCAAAGAACTTCCCACGAGAACAACTGCAAGTGAGGTAATGCGCTGCCTTGACAGTCACTTCACTAACAAAAGCATTGACTGGAAGAAATGCGTTGGTGTGTGTACAGATGGTGCTGCCTCAATGACTGGTGTTCATCATGGTGTTGTAAAACAGATCCTGGATAAAGCAGAAAATGCCAAGTGGACTCACTGCTTCTTACATAGACAAAACCTAGCATCAAGGCAGATGTCACCAGAACTGCACGAAGTCCTGTCTATAGCTGTAAAGACGGTGAACTACTTTAAGAAGAATGCACTGCACTTGCGATGTTTCGCAGCCCTGTGTGACAAACTAGATTCAGATCACTTGCAACTCCTGTATCACTGTGAGGTGAGGTGGCTCTCAAAGGGACGCGTCTTTAATCGCCTCTTTGAGTTGAGACAGGAAGTTAACATTTTTCTTAACGATCAACGCTCACCTCTTGCTGATCATTATGTTGACGATTGTTTTTGTGCAAAACTGGCCTACCTTTCAGATGTGTTTGACCAGTTAAATCAGCTCAACCTTTCAATGCAAGGAAGAAACAGCTCATTGTTTCTAGTTGCCGATAAAATAGAGGGATTTAAGAAAAAGCTTGATTTGTGGAAAAGAATGGTCAGTAACAAACGGTATGAGATGTTTCCACTACTTAGTGAAAAGCTTGAAGGATCCCCTCATGTGGATATTTCAAAAATAATCGTCCAACATCTGTCTCACTTGTCAAATAAGTTTAATTCGTACTTTCCTGAAGATCCAAGACCAGGAAATCTGTGGATTCTAAATCCATTTTCTGTCAATTATGCGACAGAAGATGTGGAATTGCCCTCGCAACTTCAAAATGACCTCATTGAACTTTCTGAGGACAGCAGACTCAAGCAAAAATATAGAGAAGTAGATCTTCCTTGCTTTTGGATTCAAGCCAGCAGGGAATACGCTTCATTGTCAGAGCGTGCTATTATGTTTCTCTTACCATTCACCACCACTTACCTTTGCGAATCAGGCTTCTCCACAGTTACTACAACGAAATCGAAAGCACGAAACAGCCTTAAAACTGATACTCTGAATGCTACTTTGCGCGTGAGCTTGTCTCCTATCCAGCCTCGAATCGATCGTATCATTTCCAATAAGCAAGCTCAAGTTTCCCATTAGAAATAAATAGCTTGTGTTGTTTTTTGTGTGCACCTTTTTGAATGATGCTAATAAATTTATAGCTGTACACTCTCATTATTTCATTCAAAAGGCTAGAACCAATCAGCCTTTACCATGAAAACTCGATTAAGTGAGACTTATTCTGTATTCACTTAATGATCCCTTTTCTTGTGGCATATTTGTTCTGTTTCACATCATCATCATTTACTCAATTGATTTATCATTAGTCATTGGTTCTGAAATAAATTTTTCCAGAAGTGGACCGCATAGCAAAGTCTCGGCAAAAAGTGGGCCGCGACATGAAAAAGGTTGAGAAGCACTGCATTACACCACAGTGTCACTAGTGTTATTATAGCAAATTTGGCTATATAAACACACGTGAATGATCATGGCAAAATAGATTCCAAGGGCAAATTGCCATCGACGGCGAAATAGCCACTGCCTTATCTTTACCTAGCATTTTGTTTTTCAACATTGTGCTACTGTTTAGTATTGTATAAACCCATGGTTACTTCTATAAAATATTCAATTACATTACGTTGTTTTTAAAATCATCAAAAACAAAAATATTGACGTTACTGACACTTTAAAGAAAAGTGTTTCTGCTAATGCATTTGCCAGGATGTCAAGTTATTGGTGTGTGCCCAAATATATTTCACATTATTTGTAAGATTAGATGTAAAAGAAGTTATCCTATCTCAGTCTGTTAATTCTTTTATTTTACAGTTAAAGTAGATAATTGATTTTAGTGGGATACTTGTACCTTTGAAGCAAAAAATATAACGCTACACTTGCCTATTGTATGAAAACATGTTTATTTTGTTCTCAGTAGAAACTTTATTGCTACTGCTTTTGATTTTGATATTAGTTAGGTAAGTTACAAGTAGCAGTATGTGTTCTTATCTGCTATGATGTAGGATAGCTGATTATAAATGATAGCACATTGTGAATACATTATATTTGCAGATTAAAGTGTATGTGCTAATGCAAGTCTTACCATTGTTGAAAATTTTCACATTGCATGGATACCATAAGTTGAGATTAAATTCCATGTTTGAATATTTTTAGGTATTATGTCAAGAGACGATGGAGTGTGTTAAAGGAGCTTAACATACCTCATGATCCTCCAACACTGCTTGGTATGGGAAACCTTGGAGACGTCATGAAAGATTCTGATAATGTTAGTTGTTTAAATTGTTGTTTTGTTGCCAGTTGGATCAGACTCTTAATCTTCCCAGTTTTGTAAGGCAAAGAGAATTTATGTTTTACCAGGCTTATTGTATGACCTTCCGTGTTTTTGTAGTTTAGTTAAGATAGTGACTCAATAGATAATTCTTAGTACTCTCTTTAATGTTTTTGACTACTTGGCATGTGCTCAAACAAGTGGTTACGGCAGTAGGCATATGAGTTAAAGATCGAACCCAACTTATAAGTTTAGCTACTGTATTAAGAAAAACATTTAAACTAGTGCTTTTATTCTCTGTTGAACTAAATATAACTGATAAAAACTTTTTTTAAGAGTGGATGATTTCAGAATACAGTGTATATAATTGTTTATTTAAAAACTTCTTATAAAAGTGCACTGGTTTGTCTTTAAAAACACATAGTCAGTGATAAATTGGGGTGTGTGACAAAAATGTTATTTTGTTGAAAAATTCATCTAAACCTGAGATAAGAATTAAAGGTTTTGGTTGATGTTAAAATTAGGTTGAGAACTCCAACCCAAGCTTTAGAATTGTGTTGTGAGTTCTGAACAAATAAAATCCTCATTCTAGCAATTTCCTCATTTCATCTGAGACATCTTTAGTTATTTCTAATGGCAGAGAAATGTTAGCCAGCCATGAATGTTGTCATCCTGAACATGAAAGGTTTGTTTAAAGTTGGCTTAGATTTAAAAGTGTTGAAGTCCACTTTTTCTAAAAATAACCTATTTTTTTGCTATGTTTAGGTTTTTAAGATGGATTTAGTGAGAAAAAAGAAGTTTGGAAAGATTTATGGGTTGGTAGTTTTTGTATTATTTTGCATTTGGAAAAGCATGTTATTGCACTTTTTTTGTGTGATTGTAGAGGATGTAGTAGAAATACGCAGTGTTGGCAATAAAACTAACACTTTAAGTGGAATTTGAACAAAAGTTTTGTTTATTACAAAAGTTTTTTGTAACTGGAGATGAAAGGTGTATAACTTACAGAAGTGTTTGATTGGAATTTTTGCGTTGCATTTAGTGATAGCTTACCACGGAGTGCAGCTTGGAATGTACAGTATGGTGTATTTCTTCTATGAAAAAAAATTTATTGCATAAAGCCTCAGGTTGAAACGCGGTATTTTCATTCTCTGATCGCTCAAAACTTTTGTAAGGTTAGATTGACTAGTATTCAGACCTTTGAAGTTACCAGCACTGCTGAGAGGTCTTGGTAACATTTGCTGCATATAGGGAAGTGGTATTGCATGTAGGTGGGTCATAGCCAATAGCTATGAGTAATGCTGCAAATACACTAGGTAGTCATAAGGTTAATTTGCTGATGGGGAAATCCTATATTGTAACGTTATGTTACATATGTTGCCTGTAGGTAAGGCATATAGGTATAAGTAATGTTGCAAATAGTTGAATGGTAAGGTTACCTAACATATAGGGAAGTCCATTATTGTAAGGTTATTTTACTTACCTATATGCAACAGTGTTACCAATCCTACTGGTACTGCTGGCATGGTGTAGTTCTGCGGGAAAAATGTTTTGTCATGTTGCTGACAAGAAGGTGTACTTCCAGAGGTTAAATCTCAATTTATGTTCAAGTGGCTGCTATTGTGCAATTTTAGCGCTTATGCTGGACTTGACCCTCGAATTGTTGTTGCTGATCCTGCAATCTTGAAGCAAATATTTATCAAAGAATTTTCGAACTTTAGAGAAAGACAGGTTTGTCTATTAAACAATTGTTTAAATTTTGGTAGGTTTTTGTGATACAAATTTGCAATTCGTAGTAGGATATCTGGAACAGGTATAAACACAAATTTCATGTATAAGTGTAAAAGTTATTCCTGTGATTAGGACAATTATACACGTACTTTGACTGGTTTTGTTCTTTTTATATGATAATAATTGTAACTGGGAGGTGATGTTGTTGTTAAAGCATACGCTTTGCAGTCTACAGACCTAAATGCAATTCGTTTGTTGAGTCATGCTAACGACTTTTAAAATGGTATTGACAAGTTATCAGCTTCGAGCTCAGCATGAAATAAATTGTGAGAAGAAAAACCCTGCAGGTTTCCTTGCTGTGTGGTCGGGTATAGCGCTTAACGGGATACATCCATCTTCATGTGGCGGGATCAAGCAGTTTACTTGTTGCGCTGACCCGTCTAATTTGAAAACTTTCTCCAACAAAAACAATAGTGATCATGCTGCAGATTGCTGAATTTCACTTTTATTTCTAGTATTTTGTATGAACCTTAAAGAGTAATTAAATTGAAAACTAAAGTTGTTTCAGTACGCTTTTGCAGCTGTGTCTGCAACGTACTGCATTTCTGTTCTATAAGAGGTTGATTATCACAGTGATTTACACTTATTACAATACCGGTGCCATATTTTTTCAGACAGTCTTCCGAAGAATTAACGGGAAGGAAATGAATCAAGCTTTGTTTAGCGCAAGTGGAGCACAGTGGAAACGAACAAGGTGAGTTTTTGGTTTGTGCTAAATCATATTTACTTACCGGTATTATGTTCATCCAATTTAATCGTGATCACCCTTTCGTTATATTTAATTAATTAAGCAAAGCATTTGCGTGTCGTATGTAAGCAAAAGTCTGGGCCATGCGAATAGTATCTGATCACAAATTGTGTCACCGTCTGCAGTTTGCTTAATACGCATCGCTGGCCTCTTGTATGACTTTAATTGCACTTTATTTTCTTTGTTTATGTTGGAGCTTCCCCAGATGGCACAGTCAACAACAATAAACAACGCATGATATTGCACTTGTGAAAGAATACCATCCTCGTCTATTATAATTTTTCTTGTATGTTATGAGGTATTTTTCTTTTTTTGCAGGCAAACTTTGTCACCAACCTTCTCTGTTTCAAAATTAAAAGAAATGAGTGGAATTATTGAAAAATGTGTTGACAAAACAGTTGCGAACATAAATGAGCTTGTCGAAAATAATAACGGAAGATTTGATGCAAAAATGTGGGTATTGCTGGGGTAGTAACTAGTAAGAAACACATCTACATTAATGGCGATTGGCTTGTGAATTTAGTTTAGGCCGTCCCCAAATCATGTTTACTAACTTCTTTTGTGGCATAACATTGGCCAAATGATTTCATGAGATGGGTCACCAGTATGTAACCGATTTCGTGATCAAAGCTATGCACTCGCATACCGCTGTATATATACATATGACTGGACGTTTATTACTAAATTGCGTCAGGAATAGCTTAACAGTAGTGTTGCATCATCAGCAGCTTTTGCAATAGCGTAATAGCTAAAGATTAAGCATCAATGTAATCAATTTGATGGTATTTACTGTTTTATTTTCAGTAATTTTTAGTCAACTAAGTTTGCCTTTGGGAATTGAAGTGCTTTCTATTTATGAAAAGAATGAAATGTTTCCTTGGTATCATTTAAAAACTAAAGTTTAATGTGATGAACTGATGTGATTAAAAGGGTCTCTGAAGTTATTTTTTGATTTGTCCTGTATGACTTAAGCTAAATAAGAATTTTATGCCCTCATTGTTTTCTGTTCACTTTAGGTTTTGATGTGAGCTATTGCTGTTTTTCAGGGTCTTTGGTAAGCTTTCAATGGATACTTTGTGCTCAGTGGGTTTCAGTGCCGATGTTCATAGCCAGGTATAGCTGTGTGTTAACACATTCAGTTGAGCGGAAGTTGTTGCATAATTGTGTAGCTAGCTCATGGCGATAAGGTGCTAGCTTCTACTTCCAGAGGAAGCGAGCTTAATCCTTGCTTAACATTTTCGTTACTCTTTCGTGGAAGCACTGAAAAACAATTTTTTGTGTTTATGGCAGCGGCTGCAGCCTCGGCAAATTCGTACAAGGTTTGAACAGCCTGTTTTACGCCTGGTTGTTGGGATTTTCCATGATCGAAGTAGGCCTGCGCAGCTGGAGCTCACTTACAAAGTGTTCTTATCATTCTGCGTTTTTTGACTTTTTCAAACTTTACAAGGAATATTTTGTATTTATTTCTTTGTTTTTGGTTACAATTACATTCGAGTTTTTGTTAAGGGCTGCTTGTTTTAATATTACGCAAATATCACTTTTAGGCTTTTACAGCTGTAAATGTTAAAATCTAAATCTTGTATCTGGTTTCAATCTAAGCATGTGTTTTTCTTCTTCCTTGGATTGGAAATGTAACATGAATAAGATATTCAGGTTTACACAGCCAACCCAATCAACCTTAGGTCTAAGGAAAGTGTGGTTGTCTATTTGAAGCCAGTTATTGTTTTATTTCTAGGAACCCCACCATTTATTAAGCTGGCTGTTCTTAGTGGAGCCCAAACGTTTCCTTGTACGACATGCTCGCTCAGGACTGGGCAAATTTAACTGCAGGGCCATAATTCCTATTTGTAGATCTTCAACAGGCCATTTTTAATTTTTGTGAAAAAGACTTATATTTGGACATAAAAAATGTTATATTAACGCTTTTATTTACTGAGTACATTAGTTCACTACACTGTAATTACAGCAGTGGTTCTTAAACTGGGGTTCGTGAACCAGGTTTAGTGGTGTGGATAGGTCCAATGGAAATGTTGGTTCAACAACTAAATTTATTTTTTTTCCAAAATGCATTGAATTTGAACAGAAACATAGCCTTTTTTTAGATTATTCGCTTTTTGGTGCTGATTTTGACGTATATTTTCACATAAATATCACGAAAACCTGTTTTGGAAATAAGCGGGTCAGTGGTTTACCATGCGGTCCGGTTAAGCCAGAGAGTTAATTTAGTGATCCGTGTTGAAAAAAGTACAGAATGCATTTTAGTACAACCTGCAGTTATATTAGAATGAGACTTTTGCATCTTCACACAATTTTGCATAATGTTTTTTAAGTTAAGTGTCGGCTTGCTCGTACTGTTCTCAGTTATATTTATAGGTTACATTTTGTGCTATAAATGAAAAAATAAACCTTTTAACTCTACTTCATAGCAGGCTTTGTGGACCGCGGGCCGTATTATGCCCATCCCTATGCTAGCTAGCTGTAGTGCAATTGTTCCTAACTGTTAAGGCATAATGTAACTAAATTCTTTTTTGAAAGGATTCATCTAATGAAGAAAACCAAATTGTGGAGCATGCAAAAAAACTGTTTAGCTCGGATCTGTTTAAAAATCCTATTGTGTTCTTATTTGGTGAGTGTTCAACTAACTCGGTTGTAGCTCAGTGTAATGATAATTTTGTATTTTATTTCTTAAGTCACGATAGGTTACTGATGTAGTTTATCTCTGTTTCTTTAAGCACTTGATTCCCTGCTTCCATATTTGCTTCAACTAGAAACAGAGGTCAAACTTGACCGCTGATAACTGTTTTATCTACTTTTACTATTGTACCATTTAAGCGTACTTAGCCATGTAATGTTAAGTTGTTACGCCCTGCATAATTGCTTTTGTCTGCTCTTACCTTGCATGATAAGAAGTAAGTAGTAAGGTCTAATTGTTAGTTCTATGCTGCTAGAACTCGCTGGCTCTGCGGCCAGGCATTACCGGTACTGTATTTGCCGTTGTTGTTCATTATCTTCCGTTTTTGAAGTAATTGCGACGTGAAATTGCAATCAGTTTTCACCGCAGTCTACGCCTACTATAGTCGTGATCAAGCTAAAGAAATGGGTTACTATAAATAGGCATAGTATAGGCATAGTAGGGGAGGTGTGCGACCAAAAACCAGTCGCACCAATATAACAAAGCCTTACTTCTTTCGTTTAAAAAAATAATTTTCAATTTTATGAGTTAAAATTGAGCATTGAGTGGATACAATGAGATTTTACACTAAAAGCTCTTGTTGCCATCACTATGCCTGTACTATGTCTACTGTGCCTGTAGTGTCCCTGAACTATGCCCACTATGCTTATTTACAACCACCGCTAAAGAAAGTGTTTTTTTGCATGGAGCCGGTCAGGAATACTAATTGTTGACTGGTAGTCTTATTGTCTGCAGTGGATTTCCATTTGTTGATAATTAAAATTCGCTTCCAGCGATGTCACTATTTTGTCTAGGCAAAGTCAAAATAGTGCAGTAGCAGTTGTAGCGATTTATCTTTATTAAGATTTAGCAGCACAGGCCCAAAAAACGGTAACAAAGTTTTTGTGCAGCGTTGTTTCCCTTCACTGAGAAAATAGCAGAGAAGCTTAACTACTCCGTATTTGGCAACGACAATCTTCGATATTTCAGTCGTCTTGTGGATTGTTTGATTTCTAAAAAGGCAAAGTTTGCACAGGTGACATAGAATAATTTCAAAGATAGTTAAAGCGATTGTACGCTGAGTTTGCATTCAAGAGTCGGTGGTTGATAATTCTTTTTTTTCTTGGCAAAGAAGGGCGATGTAAACTGACAGGCACACATGTTGTTGTTGTTGTTGTTACCTGACCCCTTCCGAGGGACGGGGCATTGTGGAAGGCCATGGAGCCTCAGAAGCCGGGCAACTCTCCAGGGCTTGTACCAGTGGTTGTAGAGAGACAGTCGTCAATGAGTGAGCTGCTCCAAGAGTTCATAGCTGGACAATGCAGAATGAGATGAGAGGTGTCTTGTGACGGATGACCGCAGGCGCTGCATGAAGGATTGTCGATTCTGCCAATTCTAGAGAGATAAGAGTTTAGCAGAAGGCTGTATCCATTGCAGCGGAGACGAGGGTGGACACAGCCGGCGTGACGAGGAAGCACAAGTTCTTCAAGGAAAACCGAGGAAGCTTGTGTGCCAAAGAATTTAGATGATGATTTAGTATGCCTTCGGTCACAGAAAAGACAAGAGTGGATACGTGAAGTAAGAGGAGGGAGATTACAAAGGATTACAGAGGGCAGGTGTAGTGCTCTTCGTCTGGCCAACTCATCAGCCCTGTTTTTCTTCGGGAGAAACAAGTGTCTGGGGACCCATTGTAGCCTCATAACAAAGGTTAGAGAAGACAGTTGCTGTCAGATGTGCCAGAGAGTTTGAGGTAAAAGGAAAGACCGAGGAGGAGACGGGGTGGCAAGGACAGAGTGAGAGTCGCATAGGAGGAGAGAAAGAATGGCAAACTTGCTGGTGCTGCCGAGACCAGCAGATAGCTTGTAAAATGGTATACGTACGGTTCAATAGAAAACTTGAACAAGCTGGGCTTACCGACAAGGAAAAGGTAGCGTCAGTGCCACAAAGTGAGCATTCGGCAAGGATCTCCGAGCTGTCTTTGCCAAAGGGAAAAGGAACAGAGCCATCTGTTTGGATCACCAGATCGTGAGGGTGGAGAGAGTCAAGGTGAGCAAGAGCAGCATCTTGGCGAGAGAGAGTGGGATGAGAGCGGGACCATGGAGAGGAAAGAGTGGACCCCACAGTGAAGGAAGGCAGGTTTCAAGGAAGTGAGAGAGGGCAAGCAAAAAGAAGTTCCCTAGGAGAAGTAGGAGAGAGCAAGAGCAGGTGAGTGGACGCAAAGCTCTCCAGGAGCACCTAGAAAATTTTGGTTTTACTCCAAAATCTGCCCAAACCTGAAATGAGAAAGGACGTTGGAAGGCGAAGGGCCCGCTGTAGGATGACAGGGCAAAATGAGTCGGGGTAACTCATAGGAGAGGTAGAGGTGCCTTAGAGAAGAGAAATGGGATAGGGTAGGACGAGAGGCAGTCGGTGATGGCGTGACTAGTCTCTCGGTGAAGACGTTCCATTGTGGTACAGTTGGTAATACTGAGAAAAGAAAACCACCCAGGTGAAGCATATGTGAGAAAGGGCGGAAGAAAAGCATTATACAGAAGAGAGAGGGACTCTTTAGAGAGACCCTATGATATCGCAGAGGTAAGGCCTTGAGACAAGGGAAGAACTTGTCCTTCAATGAATATACATGTTTAGAAAAGGAAAGAGTGCAGTCAAAGGTGAATCCAAGAAAAGTTGGAGTAGGATAGAAGCGGAGTTGAATAGAAAGAGCAGGGGGTGGATGTTGGCTTGTTGGGGATTTACTGAGAAGAAGGAGGCCTCTTATTTGCTTGGACTGAAAGGAAAGCACCAGTACTCAGAGTAGTGCTCCATTCGAATCAGAGCTCCTTGTGTGGCCTCCACCGCAGTAGGGACCGAGGAAGGAGAGGACCAAACGGCCAGATTAACGTCAGCATAAAGAGAGCAGCTGACGGAAGAAGGCAGAGAAGCAGGGAGATCATTGATCAAAAGAGAGAAAAGTACAGGGCCAAGAACAGATCTTAGAGGAACACCTTGACGAACTCGAAAAGAGCGACTTTTGTGATGATAGAAAACCGTGCAAGCGCGGCCTATCAAAAAGGAAAGATTGAGTCCAACGAACAAAGCAAGGAGAGAGGCCAGCCAAAATAAACTTGTGAAAAAGAGTGGGGTGCTAGACAGAGTCGAAAGCCTAAGAGAAGTCGATTGTAGCAAGAATTGTCCGAGAACGAAGCCTAGGTTTGCTAAGCCCATCCGAAATGCACTCAGAAAGAAACAAAATTTGATCTAGAGTAGACCGTCTAGGGCAGAAACTGGACTGATGGGGAGAGAGAATGGAGTTAGACTCCTGAAAGAAGAGTAGACACGTTAGAATGATGTGTTCACAAAGCTTTGCGACACAGGAGGTGAGAGAAATAGGCCGGAAGAAAGCAGAACAGTTAAAAGACTTTCCTATGCTATGGGTGAGTATAATCGAAGATGTCTTCCAAATGGAAGGAAAGAAATCCACAGATCAGGACAGATTGAAAATGTTTTGAAGAATATCCATGCCAGAGCGAGCAAGGTGCTCTAGCATGGGATAGGCAACTTTGTCTGGGCCAGCGGCAGTGGATGAAGAGAGGTTTGTGGCAGCCGTAAGATATTCAGTGGGGGAAAAGGGAGAGCATAAAGAGAAATGAGACTTTTCAGGGCAGGTGGTTCGTTGGAGCTCAGACAGGTAGCCTCTGGCTCTGCTAAGCAAGGCTTTTGACTGGGAAACAGAAAAGTGGGATCTCAGGGAGTCGGCGAAGACTGAAGTCGACTCCCTGGGAGAAAAACAGATGGGGAAGTTAGGGGAGGAGGAAGATAAGGAAGAAGAGCCAGCGACAGAACGAAAGAGAGAAAACAGAAAATTAGGATCAGATTTGGTGAAAAAGATGAGCATGTCGCCTGCTATTCCTCAGCCTTGGCTTTGGCAATGACAGATGAGGCATGTAGAAAAGCAGAAATGCTGGTCTGACGATTTTCATCACTTCTATGAGCGGCAACAAAAGCCTTACGTCTTTCGCTTACCGCTTCAGTAGACCACCAGGCTTGAAGTTAGCGTTTGACGCCGCCAAAAGGAATGGAAGATTTGATCGCATTCAGTGCCAGAGAAGTGAAGAGAGCAGCAGCAGAGGAAGGAGAAAGACGAGTATCGCTTTGCAGAAGGACAGTGAGAGTCGAGGAAAAAGGCAAAGTCTCCCAACGGGCTTTTTAATAATTGAAGGAAGGGGAACGTACGTTGGGGCAAAAGAGAGTAGAAAGAGGGACAGTTAGTAGAATTGGTAGGTAATCAGAACCCAAGTCCTAAAGCACCTCTCAAGAGAAAAAAGGGCAAGAGAGGAGGGACAAAGGAGATGTCAGGAGAGGAGAGACTTGCAGAGGAGCATGAAGAAGAGTTGGTACCTATAGTTGATTGAGAGGAAGGAGGTCAGAGGAAATAAACCGATTGCATACTTCCTCTCCATGGGGGTCGGAAGTACCTTTTGAGTCCCAGAGGGAGTGATGGCAGTTAAAGTCCCAAAGGTTGAAGAGATTTCTGGAGAGTAAAAAGGAGTTGGTTCTGCTATCCATTGAAGATGAGCGAATAGGAGGAGCATAAACATTAAGGAAAGAGAGCGAGGAGGAGTTGTTTAATGAGATGTTGACTCATACATGGTCAGGGTAGGGGTCAAGCTAAGAAAGAAGGAGGTAGAAAGCTCAGAGAAGGATAAGCCCTGCGTGACGAAAATGATGACGCCACCCCAGTGTGCGGGTCATTGAGAGAAAGAATGCCGGACCGAGAGTGGGTGCAATCAGATCGCAGAACAGAGAATCCTGGCATCCAGAAAGAGGAAGATGAGTCAAAGGAGAAAAGAGAAAGCAGGCTTAGGAAAGAGAAAACAGGAGGCATAGGAAAACAGCCAGAAACATGAGTGGGTGGGAGGGTACAGAAGGATGAGATACGAAGTGGCAGAAGGTGGGTAGGAGGTTTGTAGTCGAGGTTGAGGCAAAAGCTCTGCATTGGCAGAGGGGGCCGGATGGACCAGGTTAGACAGTGGAGGTATACTAGCTGGAGGAAGAGGAAAACACAATGTTGAAGGTTTGGGACCTCCAGAAGAAGCAGGGATGCAACATAGAGGACAGCTACAGGAATGAGAGCTGCCTTGAGTTTGGAATGCAGTGAAGGAGAGTAGTGAATGAACCCATTTTAAGCAGGTGCAGCATTGCACCGGCCTACCTCTCCAGGTTACATTTCCAGTGCACACTTTTCAGAGAGGCTGCGTGCTTCCCTTCTGCGGCCGTTCAGGGGGCAGCATGACGAAAATATGTTTTCATGGCTCCTCAAAAGCTATTTTTTTCGTCAAGCTTGTTAAACATTTTTACTATTTAATCTTTAATCGTATAGCATAATCGAGTGATCACCAAGTATGTATTGTTGCGCACTTTGCTGCAATTTTTCCTGCGGCATTGCGGGTTAAGATAGAAATTCTTTATGCTATCAGCGTAGGCCACTTTGAACGGGTCTGAATACACTTGAGATTTTCCTGTAGCTTTAAGAATAGACATTGTTAACTATGTACTGCAGATGGTGGTTTAGGTTAGCTGAAGAAAATACGAGTGGAGTCGTCTATCCACAATATGTAAGAATATTACGTTTTTAAATGTATTTCAGAGGGTGGATATAATGCAAACTATGCTACAAGCGCAAGTACCTGATCACAAAATCAAAGAAGGAATTACCAAAGGTATATATATAGCAACGTATTAGTAATATATACGAATAATTGAATATACGAGCTAGACGCTTGTGATGTGTATGTCTATCAATAACCACTCATAGCCGTTGCTAGAAGCACCTCCATCCAAGTTTTTCATTAAGGTACTTTCCAGTTAAGTAGGAAAAAATTGTCTTAGCTAACAGGGTTCTTATTTTCCTACAAGTTTACCTTTAAACTTGGATCGACTTTAATTTAAACCCAATTTCATCTAACTTCGAATGCGCCAGTCTCAACTACTAAACAATATGAACGAAAACAGTGTTTTTTTAACCTGGGTTACACGGAACATTAGTGTTTTGTGAAGCATTAACCCATTATCGCCCAAATTTTTTTCTTAATTTTTTTTGCTTGGTGCGTTTGGTTTAATGAGAAAACACATAATTTAAGCAAGTTTTCCAAAAATATTTGCATTTTTTGGTGTTATACTTTTCTTTATAAAAAGTCCCAAATGGGGATCATGGGCATTGTTGAGCAGAATTGTATGAAAAATGATATATTTGCATAATTGTAATAAAAAAGCACACATAACAATTTACGTTTTCGTGATCCAACAGTCAGGTTCGTTTAATTGTTTTAAACGAAGTTTATCAATAATGCACTTTAACTGTCACTCATACTAGTAATTATCTATGATTCTACGACCAAGTTGAACTGCGTAACGTATGTGTCAAAGTAAATTCTATATTCTCAATTGTTAATTAGTTAAATATAGCAGGCATTTCTCGTTTGTCGAGTGCAACGATATTACAACCAGATCAAGTCGTTGTTTCGACGAATTTATTTTTCGAAATTGACGTTTCGCTTCCCTTAGTTACCGGGGAGCTTCTTCAGAATACGGTAGATATTACCAGTGAGCATTTCCTAGCTGAACATTTTCCACAGTGGTGTTTAATTATATTTAATTTCCCACTCTGGCATTTAATTTAATTAATAAACCAAATAAAATGAAAATTTGTGTAACATCTGGCAGACCCCCTAGATTGTACTGGCGGAACCCTGGTTGAAAACCACTGATCTATAATATGGTGTAATTCGCAAGCAATTACTCTTTCTCTGGTTACATTGTTTTCTAAAACTGCAAGAATTCTTATACAACAATGGCTGAAGTTATTTAACCATAAAACGACCGAAGGGATCAATTGATCTCTCGCGATTTATATTTTTTCATTTACTACCATTTTTGTCCAGATAGCGAGTTGATATACTTTGACTTTTATTTTTTCATGCAAAAGAACATAAAATCGCTTTGTCAAAAAAAATTTTTAATTAACATGAAGTTATTGTCCAGTTTACTATAAACGACCATAGGGGTCAATTGACCCCTTTGTTAAAATCGACTTAAATGTGCAAGTAACTGCAATGTACTGGCACTGAGCATTTTCCATAAACTAAAAGTGAACAGTTGGCACTCTGTACTTTTGTTTAGTTCCAGTTGCACAACCGACATTTGGTTCATTTGCAAGGGAATAAATTCTTCTCAACTTCTTGGTTTATTCGCTTCAACTGTAATAAATGCGGCGTTTTCTGCCGCCTACGCTACTTCTCTCTGCAGGGCAAAAACTGTCACCAAGTTTGATGAGAAAATCACTTCTCGTTCAGGTTGATATCGATATATCCACACATATACAGTTTAGTGTTGCAGCTTGATAACTTACACATTGCTGGCATTATCTAGCCTACTGCACTAAGCATTGAAATAAAAATTGTAACTTTGACTAAATTTGATACTCGCTAACAAAACACGTGTAGAGTTAAAAGTTTATTTAAACAAAATGGAGTCAATAGTTTAAATATATTTCATAACTAGTTGACAAAGGTTCTTTCTAATTAACTATTTTCTAATTTTTGCACAAATAAAACACAAGTAAGTCTTCATCTGTGCTTTTAAAAACTAAGGGGTCAATTGACCCCTTTGATCTTTCTTGAAAAAAAATTTCGGGCTTTCTAGGGTTAAGTTTTGTACTGCAAAAGCAGTAAATGCATTAAAATATCTGGATCAGTCATAACAATGGAAGAAAGAGTGTCATCAATTCTCTGTAATTGACGCATTTAAAAAAATCATCTACTTTTGTTGTTGCAAAAATTACATCGCAGTGTCCAGGATCCCGAATTGGGGATCGATATTAAAATTCTAATCATTACATGTTTTGAAAATAAATTCAAAAGGTTTTGACTATATCTTGTTGAGGAGTATATAAATAACAATTCTGTAAAATATCTCGATTTTGGTGAATCAAATTAGTGGTGAAAACAAAATTTTAAAAAACCTGTTTTTACAATACTGACAAATTTCCGTATTTTTTGGTTTAGCATTCCAAATGAATTATTTAGAAATGACATTAGAGCAAGTTTTTATTGCACAATATAAATGATTTGTCCTTCTACAAACTACCACAAAAACTAACTCCAATTTCATTTCTGGGTCTGAAAACAAGACCAAAATGTAAACGATCCCCATTTGGGGATCATGGGCGTAAATGGTTTAATGGAATTCCGTGAGCTATGGGGGTTCCGCAAAAGTTTATTTTCGTTTTTGCGTTTGCTTTCATTCGGCAAAACAAAGCGTTATTAATTTTTCGAGAATAATTTGGCAAAACTTAACTCCTACCTAAATTGCATGTTGTAACAAAAACCACAATTTAGAATGATGTTTGATTTTATGGGCAACACTGTTATTTCAATTGCTATTGCGTCGCAAATATACAACAAAGTAAAAAATAGATTATGTCGATAAATTGCGAAAGCAGTAGTTGGATTTTATCAAATAGTGGCAGAATACGATACGCGAGCTTCCATCAACCTGGAAGCAAAATTAGGACAAACGGAAACGTTTTTTTCTACTATTTTTTTAGGTCAGGTAGAATATTTTGTCAAATATTAGCATTAATGTGTGTATATTGGGTTGAATATCCTTTTTTAGGAGTTTTAAAATAGTTTTTTTTAAATCTTATGGGAGCCAGCCACACAGGCTTGGTAATTTTCAATTGTAAATCTCAATGTAGAATGAGGTGAAAACAGTCTATGTTGAAATGGCTCAAATAGTTGCATATTGCTGAAAATGTGACAAAATACGGACGTACTAACAAGAATAAAAACAACATTATTTTCTAAGACGTAATCCTTCAAAATAAGGACGGTAAGCTCCGACAATGAAAGTAGTTGTTTAGTGTGCACCAAGTTGCGGTGCTCGTATTTTAACTTAAAATTGATATGGAACGAAGGCGCGGATTTTCAATCTTTTTTTTAGTTACATACGTCATACTGAACCTAAATATGTGGCGAATCTCTAAGAAAGAATTCAGCATAGTCAAATTTGATATCATAAAGTTAATTAGCGAAAAGAAAATGAGTTGCGAAAAACGAGAGCAAACGAAACATTGGAAAATAAACGGTTTTTCGTGACAAAAATGGACAAAGTGTCGCTGTCGTTAAGGTAATCCCGAAAGCTACTGATAAACATGGACTTATTTCAAAAATCTTTGATGTGGCTGTACAAGAAACTTGCTTGAGTGATCCCGTGATTTCTCTAGCGTACCCCAGTTTGAGAACCAGAGCCAATGCGATTCTAATGAATTTTTATTGATGGGTTCCATAACATTAGTAAAAGTATAGCAGGGGTTCCGCGATGTCAAAAAGGTTAAATAGCACTGTACTAGATTATGCGTATTTCAAACAAATACACTGCCACTCCGGTTTAAGACCATATTAACGCAGTACCAAACGTTTCTCCATCTATTAATGTGCGTTGTATTTTGATTCATTAACATGATCGCTTCCCGGCTGTCCTAAGGTGATCGGCTTATTGAGGTTCTACTGTTAAACTAGCTAAAATGTTCCAGCCTACAAGTGCAAATCAACCTTCGCAGCCGTACGGAAAACCATCACTAATGAAAAGCTGTTCGATTTTTAAAGCTTCAGCTGCAGTTGATTGTATTACTTTGTGTTGTTTTAGGTTTGACGAAAACTGAAATAGTTGGAAATGCAATGCTGATGATTTTTGCTGGCTACGAGACGACTGGAAACGCTATGGTGTTTCTCATGTACAACCTCGCAACACATCCTGAAGTACAAGAAAAAGTTCGAGAAGAAATTGATAAAACGATTGAAAATTATGTAAGTTGTGCTTTGCAGGATGATTATTTACTCACTACATACAGGAAAAATCAAAAATCGATCAGTTAAATTTGCACATCTGATTTTTCGTCCTTTTGTGTCTAGTGTGAGTCAGCTTGTTATGGCAGTTGTTCGTAACCTTTTTCAAAGCGATTCAAATTTTGAAAAATCTAGCGTCCTAAAGTTGTGATTCAAATACTGAATGCCATGCTGTTAAAACTTTTCATAACAAAAATGGATATTGTCAAGTTTTTACGTCATGATATGACCGACTTACAAAGGTATCATCATTACGCAACAGCCAGGGTGTAGCCAGAACAAAATTTAGATGAGGATTACTTTACTTGAAAATTTAATGCAATTTTGGCAGAGGTAAAATATCCTAAGATCTGAATACTTGATGGGAGGTAAAAAACGTCAATATCGCTATTGATGTCGACCATCTCATAGTCTTTACTCTTTTATAAATAAGTGAAAACTCGAACTTTTTGGTCTAGCTTTTCGCAGGAGTAATGGCAAGAATGAGGTCTGTAGTGGATGGCGAGATACTTATATGATCCGTAGCGTTCGCTAATTGGTGGATAATGTTAAAAAGTTTCGCCTGCGTCCGAACAGAATAAAAATGTTAAATGGTTTTGATCAGAAACGTTTCGACAGTGTCCGAATCAATGATATGATAATTTTCATGATAATCAAGTGCTAGCGAAAACGTTCGAGTTTTACTTATTTATGAAAAACAGTGCAGGCAATGAGGTGTTCGATATCCTAACATCCAAATTGCAGTTATAGAAAGCAACATTAATAAATTAAAAGTTATTTTAATTAACAAAACATCTCAAATGTCATGTGTCTTTGACCTTTGAAAAGCCCTTTTTTTATTTACTGATCTTATTTCTAGAAAAAGGCTTCATGAAAGTCGCAAACGTTTGAAATTTAAGTTGTTTTGTTAATTAAAATGACTTTCGGTTTGTTACAGTTGCTACATGAAGCTAAAATTTATATTGTGATACGTTAAAGAAAAGTCTGACCAAAGTTATGATATTGTAGTTCACGTTTGTTTTGATTTTTGAGTTAAATTTTACTATCTAACGAAATGATCTTGATACTTATTAAGGAATTTTATACAGATAAATTTAGTAGCAGTTCCACTCTGCAATGATCACAAATTCCGGAAAGTGAATAAAATTTTGTTGTTTTTTTTGTCCTCCAGTCACGGGAAAACTTGCCATTATGAGCAGAACGTGGTTTTGTTCAGACCCGCGTCGGAGTTACCATTTCCCACCAATACAATTGCTATTACGCAACAGCAACAACGTAGCATGAAAAAAAATTGGTAATTTTAGATTCTAAGTTGGATGTTGACCAAAATTATATTGTCTCGATCTACGTCTTTTAAGATTTTTAGAAAAACTATATTTTCAAGTTACTTAGGAATAAATATGGCTACAATTTACATTATTTGAGTTTACACAAACAAGCATACACTTGGTAATATCTTCACTCTGTGTCATTGCATCAATGCTTTTTATCAATTAAAGCTACACAATGAGTTAATACAAAGCATTGAAATCATAATCAATGGCAATCAATATTTATCACATAGCCACTCAAAAATATTAATGTAGTGCACACAGTTGCGAATAATTTGCGACCAGCTAGTTATGCCTTGATGGAACTCATCAGGCATATGAAAATGTATATATCGTCTACTGATAATAGGCTATAAAAACACTGATGCTATTCACTAATACAACAAGTGCATTATGCATGTTGCGAGGTTCTGCAGAATTTTTCCAAAAACTAGAATCCAGTTGCACTATGCTGTACTCTTCTATTACCATGTTCCGCCAAACGAGATCTGAAATTTCGTTTGACGGAACACAATATACAGGGTGGCCCAAAAGTAGGTATACAGTTATTAAAAGTAGGGTTTAGGTCCAAAAGTAGGTTTGTAGTTCTCATGTAGGCACTTTAAACCTCTAGAATGATAGTTATATCTTAGACGGAAACTGTTTAATCTCTTAAGTGCTCAAAATGTCCTCCACCAACATTGCCATATTTACACCTGTCCAAAACACTCTGCAACACAGTGCGGCACTAATTTCGATCTTCATCAACTTCTCTGAATGCGTCATAAATGTACGAGTAATCTTTTAATTCATTTACTGTTTTGGGATTCTTTTTATACACCTTGTTTTTACAACACCCCAAAAAAAAGAAATCCATTGGTGTCAGGTAAAGTGAGCGTGGTAGCCATTCAATGCTACCCCTTCTTCCGACCCAACGCCGTGGAAGGACTTCGTTAAGGTAATCTCTTACTCTTAACGCCTAATGTGGAGGTGCTCCATCTTGCTGAAAGAAGAGTTCATCGAAATCAGGTTTGGTTTGGAGTTGTGGCACTACTACATCACAAAGAATTTCCAAATAATTCTCTCCATTAACTGTATACCTACTTTTGGGCCACATAAAGTGCGCTGCTGGTAACTTCAAAGCGCATAAAAAATAGTTTAATGACTGTATACCTACTTTTGGGCCACCCTGTGTATCAAAGACCAGAGCAATCTGCCTAATGCAAACGTGTTATGCAGTTAGATTAGTTTATTGATTGGAGTAACTCCCGCATTTTGAAAGTCGAGACCAACTACTTTTGACATCTTATCGCTGAAGCATGGTTTATTATCTCGTACCCAAGGTTATAAATAGATGGGGTGGTATGATCTACCCTCGGGGTGGGTAAACTACGGTCCACCATCAACTCTGTTAAATACTAAAATTGAAATGTGAAAAACAGCGAAAAAAAGGATAGAAATTCCTTTAAATTTTGTGGAAAAATCAATATTGCAGTGTGTCACAAATTGCTTTATGGCAGGGGTGGGCAATTGCTCTGGCTTGCAGGCCACATCGCCGTCACGGAAGCTAGCTGAGGGTCGCACTTTTTGATGGACGCATTGGTATATTTTCTAATTGATTTGCATTTTAAATTTGGTATAACATTAAAAACCAACAATTATTAGACAAATGAATCAAAGTAGTTTTATTCAATTAAAAATGCAAGCAGTTTTATTTCAAAGTCTATCAATGAGAAAATTGCACCCAATCACATTCTTCTACATTAATTAAATTTTTTTGATTATTTGCTTGAGGCTTTCGCGGGCCGCAGTTTGCCCAACCCTGCTTTAAGGGATCAAGAAAACGTTTGACTTGCAATAAAATTAGCTGATCCACCTGTTTGAAAGCCGAGAGCTTCTGGACCGCATTTTTTTTCCTGAGCCACTAAAAGTATTGATGAAAAGCCGGCGATATTATGGTTCTTTGCGGCCTAGTAAATTAGGTGATTCAGGAATCTAAGCTTTGTAAAAGAACAGGCTTTTTTGACTTTAGTTCCAGAAGTGTTAGCTTTTAATTTTTCCGAACCAATGCTTTTCTAGTACGACTTAATTAGTGGTTTGCAACTAAATTTAAGCAACAAATGGTTGTAATTTACTCAATTGAAGTTTTAATTCAAGAAGATAAGCCTGTAAAAGGTAAGCTAATGGCATCTAAATCTTGGTAAGTGTTTAAATGCCGTAGGTTTGTTTGGCTCATTGGCAACTTTAAAAACAATTTTAAAAATAAACAGCTTTGAATACATTAACCTATCGTTCTATTCTACGTGTTGTTTTAGTGATGCCGGTAGGTTTTCAGCGGTACAGCAGTATAATACGTAGCAACTGAGACAAGCTAGTAATAATTATAATTAAACTTGATTTGAAATGATTATGTTGATCGTAGCGTAGGCTACCACATCGCAATGATTTATTGAAATAGTAAGAAGTAAATTATCAGGCTGCTGCATTAGGAGTACGATAATGCAGGAAGGTAATACCGGTATCTTTACTAAAACTTCTTAAAACCAAATTATATTTTTCCGTATTTTGCTATTATTTAATATAGCAACAAAATTGCCTTGTTTTGAAATGTTGCTTATCTCAAAAAAATAGTTGTTTTCTCATTTTACTTGAAATATGAAAACGCCTGTGTAGGCTTTTAAATGCTATTTTAGACATCTGAACGCCAGTGTCAGAAGCCGGGATTCTTTTAGGCCGGCTCTCACTGTAAAAAACCACAAGGCTTTTTGGGGCCCGTGGATGGCTGAATTTTGCTGACAAACTTCAAAATTAACATTATCATGTCAATTATGTCTTTTGAAATTGGTTCTCAGAAATATTTGATTTTGAAAAGTAGAAATCAGTCATCTACGGAATTCCGCAAAATAAATAACTAGCTGGCGTCACCCGGCGATACTGCCTATCTCTTGTGTCTGGTTAAAAATACTGGCTCAGTTAGCTTCAACACAAGAACATTTGTGAGAGCAGTTACAAAGTTATTATAAGTAAAAGACAAGTCTTTTCACTCTGAAGTAACTTGTAATCAAACTACCGTTTTTAAGATTTTTTTCAGTTCCTTTAATAAGCACGGTGGGGGAGGGAGCTGGGTAACAAGGTTACAGATGGTTGTTGGCGCCAAAATGGCTGTCGTTTTTGCGGTTACAGATACGTGGCGTATAAGTTCTTTTGCGACTTAGTTCATTCATTAACGCGTATGAGCTCATGCTCGGTTTGCATGTCTTTCGTCAGACTGGGCCACCACGACGGGTAGACTGCTTGGCCCCACCACCTGTCTGCCACATAAGGACGGAGGCATCCCGTTAAGTGCCTTGCCCAAGGACACAACAAGCAAGCTTGCCTGCTTGTTTTCCACACTATCCCTAATGTGCTGAGCGCCAAGCAGGAAAGCTGTGAATACCATTTTTTAAGTCTTTTGATATGACTCGACTTGGGAAATGAACCCAGATCTACCGACTGCGAAGCGGACGCTCTAACCGCTACACCTTAGTGCGACTTAATGATAGGCCTATTTGCGACTTTGGGAGCCCCCTGTCGTAATTGACATTGTAGCTTAAGGTTTTTTACTGGATTTTTGTGCCTTGGTCTTGGCATGAAAAAAATGATTACCGGTATGCCCCTTTTCAAGTCTTTTGCAGCTGGTCCCAAAGAGCCTATTGAGCTGTTTTCAGGCAAAGTGTTTCCTCTAGTTTTGCAAAATGGTATCCTTATTGTTTTTTTATTTTCCACCAAACTTTGGCTTTCATTGACTATGCTCTTATTTAGACACCCTGCTTTTAAATCAGTTCTCTTAAACAGCCTATCGTCTTACAAATATTCATCCAGTCCATTACGGGATGAAGGGCGTTTACAGAAACAAGCCTACTCACGACTTTTCCGTTATTGCGTTTATGACCTCAAGTTCGTGGCGGCAGCAATGCTTCGTAGTTCCGGCATTAGCGAAGTGAGGGTTGGGCAAAATTTCTTCCCCTCAATCAGTAACCTCAGGGTAAAGAATATTGGTTGGTAATCCAATCCAAAATCCATTACCTCTAGTTTAGTTTTTACAGAAGTTATGGCTTGAGGAGATAGCCCATCAACCAAACTTGTGTGCTAAAAGAGTAGAAAATTTTTTGTGTGTGTTGCAAAAGTCCACATTAAAATTTGATATCGTATTCCACTTTACTAGACTTGATCAACATACGTTAGTGGTTGCGATTGATCAAACGCTCGTCACGTTTGACCGAAGACTCTACTAGGAGTCTACTTACTGTTCAGTTAATATAATTTTCACATTTGCTATTGCATTACTGAAATTTAGGATTTACATCTTACTAATGTATGTAATATGAGTCATACTGCTGTAACTGGCAGTATAACTATTATAGGCTTTAATAGTTAGGTGTGCTATCAAAACTACAGGGATAATAGCTATAACTACGGCTGTTTTCGCAAAGTTGTACCGGCAGCATAATGGCGAAACATCGCTTGATGTGAAGCGTTAAAAAAAAATGAAAAGCATGCTTCAAAAAAGAATTGTTTGTTGCGTCGCTAGTAACACTTAGATCACTGTAGAGTTTATCTAATCAGAAGCATCTTTTCAGTGTTTGCTGAAAAACTTTTTACGTTCAATCGTCCGGTATGTTGTTGGGCGTTATTAATGCGATGCGTAGTAGAAACTACCTCATTTTGCATTGGACTTTGGTTAAATTCCCAATTCGTATCAATATTTGAACATGTATACTAAGCTAACTAAGGTGTTTGATTGCTTGTAATTGGCTGATACATCGGCGAGAATTAACGATAGTTAACATTTTAGGGCGAATTAAGCTACGAGGCGGTGAATAGCATGAAATATCTTATGATGTGTGTCAACGAATCACTACGCCTTTACACACCAGCTGCAAGGTATTTTCTAACCGTTTAATAGATTTCTCCACTTTTCCGTAGCAAACAAATCGTGGATCCAATCAGTCCGCCCATCGTGATGGCTCAGTCTGACTAAAAACTAGCCAACAGCATGGCTCATAAGCGTGCAAAAATTGTTGTTTAATTATTTAAGCTGCACGACAGAGCTGTTTACTCGATGGTGACCTCACCTGCCATCGATTCATTACTTAGCAAGATTTGTTCAGTCTTTGAAGAAACGGTACGCCTGGCACAACGTATTTCTGTCCCAAGTTGTTTCCCAAGCATACAACAACACTACCAATGCGGGCAATGCTTGTGATGTGGTAGTTTATTGCAGAGTAGTGTCTTCAGCGACAATATTTGTAGAGCAATGTACATAAGATCACGTGCGCTTTATGATTTTTCGTTTGCTCTATCTAAACTTTAATGTTTCAATAGCATTTAGTGAAAGTGTATGAAGTAGTAAGGTCGAATCGTCTTGATACGATAATTGTGGAGACAAAGAGCATTGTTTGAAAAGGCTGTGTCGCATGACATTTTGATCTAGAGTGAGAGCAGTTTGTGTCTTAAACTGATGTTGAAATGAGCCCTGTTTATTTTTTAGCCCCTTTCCGGTTGATGCGATACCGCCAGTGATGAAAGTGGCTCGAAAAGGTTTGGGCAAAACACTTATAAAGTTATTTTGATTTAGGAACTTCCGTGTAGCTGAAAAAGAAATAACAATCGATGGTTTACGCATTCCTGCTGGAACTCAAGTTGAGATTCCTACCTACGGTCTTGGCCACGATGAGGAGTATTGGGATGAGCCGATGAAGTATAAGCCAGAAAGGTGAGATTGTACACCTTTTTTCTTACCGTGTTTACATGGCAAATGAGTGTAAGATTTCAGGTGCCTCTTAGCTGGAAAGTTGCCTCACACAAAGTGACGTCTGTGCACGTTATGGGTTAAGTATAAAAACAAATCGGAGACAACACTAAAATCGGAAATTTATGGCATAAAGGAAACATGTTGAATTAAAGGAATTACGAAAATTTATACTAAACATAAAATTACGGAAATTTATTTACAAAAGTAATCACTGACTCAAGGAAATATGGAAAAGCTACCAACTGAAAAAGTAAGGTAATCGCAAAAATACCGAGATATATGTTAGTCAATTAAAACTAAAAGTATAACCATCAATTGGGTAAAATCAGATACTTGAGCTGAGTTGAACAAAGTATTTCCGTATTTCTGCGATTTCCATCATTTAATTGAAATATTTTGCTAGAATTGCTCAATTTCCTCAATTTCTTAAATTTCCGTATTTTTAAGTGTTGTCCCAAATTGGATTTTATTTAAATGATCGTAAGCGTACTGTTAAGATTTTCGTGTGGTACAGTTTGGCAATCTTGTTTATTACTTTGGACTGCTTATTAAATTATACGACAGCGAGCTAGACCGGGAAAATGCATCGTTTGAAAGCGCTTGGCTATCATTTTAACAAACTTTCCTGTACCCATAGCCATGACCTCATTTACTTGTGCGGATGATCACACGTCCATTTGCCAAGTGATAGTGTGACGTCAATTTAAACTCCCTGGACAGCGATGACGTCATCACGAGCTCTTTAGCTTATTGTTTCTGTTAAATTCTCACGTATGGTTTGTGCTATGCAAGACTCAATCTCTAAAAGGTGGAAAACTAACTTTTGATGTTGGTGTCTAATAAGTAACCAACTGTAACCGCTCTCTTGTAAACCTTATATTGACCAAAAACCTTATTTTAATGTTCTTGTATTTGGTAAATGCATCAATCCATTACAAACCAGTTGTAAATGCAGACTGTTAGCCCCATCATTTTCGAGTGACCATACTAATGCTTACCACATGCCGTGTGAGCATGTTTACTGAATATTTTATTCTGGTGAAGCGCTTGCTTAAATAACAAGTATAAGTTGATCTTTCATGGGTCAGATATTAAATTTACCCATTGAGAGCCTTGATATTATCGACGTCTTGCGCAAAATCGCAAACTAAAGAAGTAATACGTCATCAAGCTACATAGGATTTTGTAATTGCGGTCACACAATCGTTTTGCATGACTGAAGAAATCGAAATCTATTTTAAAAACAATAGTAAAAAAGCTCAAAGTTGATTGAGAGAGAGAAATCCACTTTTTTTAATCCGGTTTCGTCTACGTAAACGCAGGTGGCCTTATTCACCTCATGTTTCTAGAAAGTTTTTAAGTACCATCACGGTAGTTCGTTCTGTCAATGGCATCTTACTAAAATCTCCTTAACTGACACTTTTTTGCAGAATGGAAGACATGAGCAAAATTGACCCAATGACTTTTACGCCTTTTGGAGCTGGACCTCGTAATTGCATTGCAATGAGAATGGCGTTGCTTGAAGTTAAATTGGCTTGTTGCAAAATACTGCAGAATTTTATTCTCGAGCCATGCGAAGATACCCCGGTAAGTGTTAATCATGTTGAAGTTGAGTCGCTTGTTGTAGCATGGAGCAGATGGGAATTTTAAATATTAGAAAATGTGCGTGACAAAGTAGGACAAACTAGACAGTGGTGAAACCGGGTTGATTGGCAAGTTTACAATAAAATTAATTATTGGATCATATTTAAGAGCATTATTTTTTTCTAAATATGGTGATCCTTCTTTAGCATTCTCAACTACCCTCAATCCACACCAGCATCTCACATGCCAGCTATTCACAGGTCTCCCACATAAAATTAAATCTACACAAGCATATTGTAAGCAGTCCATGTGCAGTGTTTCCCGCATAAAATCCAAATATGCTCTTTTGGGAAAGTTTATATCATGCTATCAATTCACTGCGGCATTACCGCAAAACCTCATATAAGAGCAACGGTTATGACCTATATCACATAGGCATTTGAGATGTCTCAACCGCATTACGCTATAATCAACATGCAGGGATAGCATATTGTATAATGTCAGCATATAATAGTCAGTATAACACGAAATTAGCAATACGGGACTGTGTTGTTTTGGGTTACTGACCCTCATCAACCGTATGCTTATTTTCTGCAATACCCAGGACAAAACGCTCCCGCCACTCCTCTTTGGTTCAATTAAAGGCCGAAGAGCATATTATTTAGAAATTTGAACTGTTAGCATTTCATAAAATTGCGATTATATTTTTCATTTCACCTGCTGCAGTTTCGAGTGGTTCAGATTTGCTTTGTGATTTTTTTTCGAACTGTTTTTGGGTGGACGGTCAATGCTTACATCTGCAGAGTAGGTGGTGTGGATTTTGAGCTCATAGTTTGGATTTATACCTTCCAGTAATCGCCATTAACATTCGTTAGGAAAACATCCGAAGTTTAAAGGTTGCTTGGCGGTCAAATTTTGACGCAAAAACTCGTTTGTGACTGACACACACAGCTATGTAAACTCCATGTAATAAAAATAAACTTCTAACGTCTTTTTCGTTTCGTTGTCTTGCATTATTGTATAAATAACGCTGCATTTAGGCGCCACCACTGGAGATCACTTTTAAAGCAAGTATGCAGCCAAAATCCGATGTCATTCTCCGAGCTATTCCCAGGAACAAGGCACAGTCCTAACCAAGTGTTTTAAATCTCTTTCGTCGCGATTTAAAGTGTTCGTAAAAGTATTTGTTTGTTACTGAATTCCAATAATCTACATGGTTGATAGTACTGTGAAATTTTAAAGCCGATTCACACTTTTTCACTGTACAAATAAACGCTTGAATGTGTTAAGTGCATTTTAGCAAAATAATGAATAGCTTGTCCTTGCAAAATGTAAAAGTGGATATAGATTTTAGTTTTTGCAATTTGTTGTTTGTGTGTTTAATACTTGCTTTTTGTATTGGATTGGCTTGCTGTGCAAAGTATCACATTTCAAGATAGCGCAGTAAACTCCTATTTCGTAGAAGGATTTTCATGACCCACCACTCATCAGTTGTGTACCATCAACTGATTCTACCGCTAATAACTATTAGGAAAAGCTTATAGCAAAACACCTCTTTCATGAGCTCCATACTATTTCAAATGTAAACTGTGTTTTGTTGCCTTTATTTGTAGTGACTGATCGGAATACTTTTGATCTTCAGCTAAAGCCAAAGTTTCTTTAAACACAATTGCAAGTTTTTTTTTATTGACGGAAGCTGCTAATGCCGCTAAGAAAATGACGCTAAGCTCACTGTTATCGATTCTAAGTAATATATAGATTTCACTAACTGCACTCGTTAAACAACCATATTGTTAACGCAATTGTCGGTCTCTTAAGACGTGTAATACATTAACTGAGTTTTTGTCGCACTCTCAGGTTGTAATAGCATTACTAGCTTTTACTTGGGCGAGTGGATATGCTCGTAAATTGTGTTGAGATTGAAGTTCAAGAATAACTTTCCGCGGAAGCTAGTCGATCGTGTCATCTTTTCAAAATTAGGCGCCCAGTTGCGTTAAGTCTTGAATTGTGTATTATAATGTTTTAGACTATGTTTAGAGCAAAAGTGCAATTATTGGATATTGCGTCAAGATCGATCATTTTGCAGTTTTCTAAAACTCTCTGTTTGTCATGGTGTGGTGGTAATCGACATGGATTTTGTAAAAAAAGATCTGAAGTTCCAAATTTCGTAAAAGCATGATTGGTATTAGTCAGAAAGGGCATCCGGAATTCAAAGTGTTGCCGTTCTTCCGCTAAAAGTCTGGTTCGAAAGCGAATCTTCGAATTAGCTCGTGTAAGCCTACGAAAACGCAGTAAAATGGACGTAAAATCGATTTGTTTTCTGTTCGGATTTCGTTTGATAAGTTTAATAAATTCTTATCTAACAACTACCGCCAACTGCTTGTACACTAGCTTTATATGAGATCTGATTTTAACGTATCAGTATGTATAAACGTGAAGCCCGAACTCATCTGAATATTTTCGTTTTTTACATACTAAGCAATTACAGTCTATTTTTTATTTTTGCTGCTAGCACTGAATCCAATCCATGGCGACGTAGTGTTTATTGTGTTCTGCAAGGTCCTGACTTGTAAATGTTATTTTATTGTCGCATATTAGCGACTTTTCGGCGCCGTAGTGTTGTGGTATACCGTATTTTCCCGTGTATAAGAGACCCTTTTTTGGTCTAAATTTTTACTTTAAAAACAGGGGGTCTCTTATACATGGGAGTACCGGAGTTTTCCACTTAATGTACTTTTTTCCAGAATTTTTGCCTAAAAATTGAAGGGGTCTCTTATACACAAGGGTCTCCTATACACGGGAAAATACGGTAGTTGCGGACTTCAGAGCAAAAGGTCTGGAATTCAAAACTACAGAAACACCGCTGGTATTCGTCAGGAAGGGCATCCGGAATTTAAAGTGTTGCGTTCCTCCAGTAAAAAGCCTGGTTTGAAAGCGAGTGTGTAGTGATAGACATACGTTGAATCAGCACGTCTGAGCCTGCGAAACGCGGGGAAAATGACGTGAAACCGATTTTTTTTCTCTTTTGTGTCATTGTTCTGTTGCGGTGATTGATGTTTTTTCCTATTTTTATGCTTTACTTTGAAATGCGCGTGCTTATAATATGCTTGTCTATTGTTTTAGTTAAATAACCTTGAACCTTTTATCAAGTATGAACAATAAATAAAGCAATGAATTTACTACAACTGTCTTAATGACCCAAAATAACGTCTTGAGTATTGCTCACGTAAGATAACCCGGCATTGTGCGTGCTATTTCATTACTAATGTCATGGCGGGAGCATTGTATAAATATCACCCTGGTTTCGTTCTTAAAACCAAATGCATTTAAAATGTTTTTTTAATTAAAAAAAGGCCCCTCTAGGGTATCACGGTAGAAAGCATTTACAAAAAACAGTTATGTAAAATGTTGAAACAAGATCGCAAGCGTGTTGGCGATGCCGTTTTTCAAAAATTGAAGACTGGTTACCGGTGCCGAAAAATTTTTCATGAAATTTTCGTTCACGCTTATTTTCACAATTCAACATGAAAGCAGACTTATCTATCTATTATAACGACAGCCAATCGCGCAGGTACTTTGTTTCAGGGGGAGGGGGAACAAATACCCCTTTGTAGACATTCGCATTTATTATACCTGTACTTGGTTGTATTCGTATTCTGTTTCTGCCTGCAATATGCAAATGATGGATGATTTATTTTATTTGCCATATACAAATGACATAAAGAAAAAACAAAGCAAAAACATATGACAAAACGACTTAAAGTCCTGTAAAGTTTTTAGGCAAACTAGATCCATGCCACTACGTATAGAGGTGGATATGTTTAAGAAATGTTTGAAGCCTAAATTGGCTTGAACTTAGTTAGAAAATATACTGCAGATGGACCAAGTTTGTTGTGCAAGATTTGGTGTCTTACAAATAAAAGTCCAAAATCCTAAAATTTTAATCCACGTTTTTAGTTTTTTAGGTAAACTTAGCGTTCTACGCTGCATGAAGCAACTTAGTAGGGTATTTGATTTTATATACTTACAAGTATAATCAATTTATTCCGTTTGATGACAACGAATTACAGAAAAATTTGAAGGTTTATTGAAAGTAAACAATACCAAAATGAATAAAAATCTCGCAGTTTTGAAAAAAGCTTACTTTTGAGATAGTCATTATAATATTTAACAAGAGAACCAATGCCGCCTTTCACTGGTAACGCTCACTCAGTCAAAGATAATATTTTAGTAAATTTTCTTCAGTTACGTTCTTGTGGATGCTTTTTCCAACCGAGAACAAATCAAATGACTCTGTGAAACGGAATCAAGACTGGCAGCCAGCCATGAGAACACAGCGAAATAAGGTAAAATTTGTCTTAATTTTGAAGTAAACCAAGATTATGCCAATTATCCAATCAAGACGAGGCGAGGAAGTTCACTTTTCTTTCAATTCTTCCCGTATGAAACCGTGCTTCCGCCACTTGCTCTATTAGCTGATGAACAACTTTCCTCTTTAGCCTCCTGTACCGGTAGTATTTCGTGAACGCTTTGCTCATTCAGCTCGGAAGTTTGTACCTTGATAAGTGTCGCCCAATATCTAAAACTAAGTAAAGTTACTGCACCAATCAACAGCCGCCTCAACGTGATGGTGTGGTCCCCGACCCCGTATGGGTTGGATCGAAATGGCTGTTGGCCTTCCCGAGGGTCCCAGTTACCCCGGGCACTCACTCCCCTTCATTTTTTCGCTATGCTGCCCCCTGAACGACCGCGGTAGGGCAGCACACAGCTTCTTTAATATCGGTCGCCTGTTTTCTCTCTTCTCCTGCCCGTCTTCGTCTCCTCATTCTTTTCCTTCTCTTGATCAACGGCAACGTTCATTCCAACCCTGGCCCCATCTTTCCTTGCTCTGTGTGCCCTGGAAATGTGACCTAGCGGGGCAAGTCAGTGCAATGCTGCACCTGCTCCAAATGGGTCCATCTAAGGTGCTCACAACTTTCCCTGTCTAAATTCAGAGCTCTAAGCAGCTCTCACTCTTGGAGCTGCCTCCCCTGCCGTAATACTGTGACTCCCTCCTCGGACTCCTCCGACATGTATACTTTCATTGTACAATCTTCCCCCCCTCTGCTAATGCTGCACTCCCGTCCTACCCTCGTCTCCAAACCTCCTATCCCCCATCTGCCCATCTTATATCTTCTCGCTCTGCTCCCTCACCACGGTGTGTTTTTGTGCGCTTTGTTTTGTCAGGTAATTTTCACTCTTTGAATGTCTTTTTTTATACATTTATTTGCCATATTTATCCTCCATTTATGAGAAAGCGAATTGTATCATATGTTTTGGACGGGACGTCCGCACTCGCTTGGGAGTTGCCGTTTTCTAGGTATCTTTCACATAAAGATGGGGGCGTCCCGTAAAGTGCCTTGCCCTAGAACGCAACAAGCGAACTTGCCTGCTTGTTTTCCACAGCCTCCCCTAAATGCCGAGCACCAAGCAGGAAAGCAGTGAATACCATTTTTTAAAGTTTTTTGGTATGACTTGATAAGGGGTTGAATCCTAGGTCTACTGAGTGCGAAGCGGACGCTCTAACCACTTCGCCATCGCGGCGGTTTTCTCGTGTTCTCATTTAAAAAAAAGAGAGCTACTCCGCCAGAACGACAGTAGTTGCTGAAGCGTTCAACCCATCTATTTTTAGCGAGGCATGCTGAAGAATTTTAACTCCGCAAAACCGTTTTCTTATTGCGAAAAATAGAGAAGCCGGGGTGAGATTAGCCAGTTGAAACCGTCTGCTTGACAAATTTTTTATTTGGCAACATCAAAAAGTAGCACAAATGTTGCGCAAAATGTTTGTTTACTTCTGGAATTCGTTGCTGCAATTAGGGGAGTGCCTACTTTGCATTTTGCGTTAGCTTAAAACTCTCTTTAAGGTTAGATTGTGGTTTTCAACTTATTTCATCATCGTTGGTGTGCTATAAAATTAGAAACCATGTTCAAATTAGTCTAGTATAGTTCAAAAACAGAGTAGATTTTTCTGTAATATCGTTTATGAGTGTATAAAAATCAGGTAGAGCTTAATCTGTCTACTTAGGCTAATTCAGTGCTGTTTAAACTGTGTGTCGTTGTAGATTTTCAAGGGCGTCGCACGATAATTTGGTTTTGCGCCAATAATCCAGAATTTTGTTCCATTAAAAAGTTCTGAATGTAGATTCTCTATTTTTTGCTAACATGTGTAATCAATTGTGGTCTTTTCACAAAACTGTTGTTTATACACTGTTGTGATTATTAATTCGTCATTAAGAATCAAATTCGCACAAAATAAGCAAAGGCTAAGGCAGCTGGAAATAAAAGAAAGAAAAAGAGGAGAGATTTAGCTACAACCTCAGAAGAGTCTAATTTACAATTGGAGATGACCAACCTAAAACTCAATCTCATTGGTACAACAACACTTATTTAGACTTTGGGTCACCTTTATCTTGCAGAATGGTGAACCAAAACCTTAGGATGTAGTGGTGTGTTGCAAATGTGACAAGTTTTTCAAATGCATTGCAGCAAAAAAGTATGGAAACTATGGACTAATCCAATTTTTTAGGCAGTGGCTATTTTGCCGTCGACATCAAAATTGCCATTGCCTAAATTTTATCTAATCTCAACATTAAATGTCGACTGCTGTGAGGATTTCTATGTTACAGTAGAATGCAACTCTTTGAAAAACTTCTTGTAAATATCTGGGTTATAGTTTTTGATTGTTTATTTGCAAATATGAAGCTATCATTTTTTCTTATTTGTTATACAGTAGATGCTGCTTAATATGACCACTTTGGGACCAGACTATTTTGGTCATAATATTCGAATGGTCATAAAAACTGAAGCCATCATAATTAGGGTTACCATATGTCCCGCTTTTTCATGCCTTGTCCCGCTTTTTTGAACAAAAATCCCGCTTTTTGATTCAGGCAACCAGAAGTATTTCATCAAAGGTAAGCTAAGCTTTGTGTTGCCTAAGCAGAACAGAATGTTAGTAAAGTTTGTTTTTTATTGTAAAACTCCAAAGATTTCAAAAAAAGGGTGATCTCCAAAAAAAAAAAAAAGGTCATCACCCATGGCACTGCAAAATTTTTTCAAATTCCGGCTAGAAAAAGACACTATACTTCCTAAGAACCAGGTGTTGACCTTTTTTTTTTTTTTTGGAGATCACCCTTTTTTCCTCAGTTTTTAGACCCTAGACCTTACGCAACCACAAATGCATTCGGGCGGCGTCCCGATTTTGTGATCAAATTTGTTGAGCGGACCATAAATTTGGCCTGGTGTAAAGTTGCCATCCATTGTCCCGATTTTTGCTTTTCAAAATATGGTAACCCTAATCATAATCGTACCTGAATCAATGCCATAAGCCACAAGAAATCCAAGCACCGTTAAATTCATTGTTTAACTGATGTAACAGTGTAACGTTGGCAGTAAAACAAAGTACAGTACTGAAACAGTACAAAAAAGGCATGCAAACGGAAAACACGCATGTTCAAAAGGCAAAGTTATAAGTGCATGGCTGGAAAAAATACTGTACTGTAGTAAGAGAAATAGAGAAAATGTTGGTCATATTATCCAAAATGTGGTCATATTAATTGGAGAATTTTAAATGGAGAAATTCTGTACCGTACCAAATTGGTCATAATAAGTGGCTGGTCATAATAAGCGGTGCCTACTGTTTTGGTTCTGAAAGCTTTGATGTTTGCAGGGGTGCATAACCTGCAGCTGTAGACACTAGTTGCAATTAGTGCATGTGTGTGATGTCTTCCAATATCAGCTTTATACAAGTTTAAGGTGTGGGTAAGGGTTAGGGTTAGGGTTTAAGTTGGGGTTAGCTGACACTGCAAGACATCATCATGGAAATCATCTGCATCATGCACATAATGTACATGTTCTATTTAATAGAACCTGCCATAAGTGATGGATCAATGGGTCATGCACATATGTCTTAGATGTGAAGCTGATCTCCAAAATATATTAAAGGTTTTTGTCCTTTTGTTGTTACTTGAAGAGGAAACAATCTCAACATAAAATAAATTTTGAACAAGATTTGAAAGTTAAATCCCCCAAAAAGGTGTACCCCTTCACACTGCCAACAGTAACTGATCCAGATCAAAAAATTTTAAATTCACAAAGTTGATTTTGCAAAAAATATTTTTATGCAAGCAAAAGACCTCAATGAATCTCTTTAGTTGCCAGGGAATATAAAATAAAGTCTGTAATGTGCCTCTTAATAGTAAAAAAGCTGTGCACACCTGATTTTAGGTGCCAATGCATTGCAAGATTTTAATTTGATAGATTAAGAAAGGGCTCTAATTAAAAGAAGGAAGTGGCTATTTTGCCGTCACTATTGATGTGTGTTTAACTAACCATATTTGCTTAAATTCTGGCAGTGATGCTTTTGAGTAGAGGATAGTGCAGCTGCCTGGAAATCCAATGGTGATGGGTTTTGATCTTTGGTGGCAGTGTACTTAGACAAAGGCAGTGTACACTGGGGGGAGGGGCCTGGTATGTGAATATACAGGGTTGTGTACAGTGTGGGGGAGTGTGCTCTGGAGTGCACATTTTTAATTTCGTCATTCAAATTGACTGATCAGAAACAACCAAAAGTTACATGTTTAATATATCATTAAGATCAATCAATTATAAATGTCTGATAGCAAAATAACCACTGCCTTAAAAGAATGATGCCAGTTTTTAAAAATTTGATTGAATGATTTTCGAGGTATCAAAAATGACTGAAAATGTTTTACCAGCACTTTTATAAGTTTTATTTATCATGGTCAAACTTCACTGTTGTGACACTACATTGCTTGGTTTTCTACTGGCTTTGAGCTAGGTGGTGCTTATTTTAATAATGTCGACATTGGTAATATATTAATTGTGAGATACACTTTTAGTGAAGATATGTTTTGTGGTGATTAGCAATTTTGACTGGTTAAGTAGTTGAATATTTCAAGTATGAATTAAAGTCAAAATTTTGGTGTTGTGAGGTCAAATATTTGTATAGTAAAAAATGTAGGTGCTAAAGCTAAAGAACAGTATAAAATGACTTATTGTGGCCAAACTAAAACTGTTACAAAAAAATTAATCAATGATTTCTACATACAACAAAAAATATATTAATGATTACTATATTGTTACAAAAAAATAAAACAATGGTTTCTTTGAGTAGGCCATGGAAATGGAGTTTTTGTCAAGTTAATCAAACTTATGTACAGTCTATTATATAAACCTGTGATTTGATACTAACTATTGTGTAGTGCTGGAACCGAGTTCAATCACTGGAAACCTGCTGAAAAAAATTTCGAACAGTTTTTGTTTAATCTGGTAGTCTGGTTGCTTTACTTAGCTCTTGAACATGAATTTTTATAAAGGTTTTTTGATATAGTTTGTGCTTTGCTGTTAGTGTTGATGGTGCTGTGCCACTTCTAGTAATATATCTTTGTTGTTATCCCCTTTCCAGTGTCAATGTTATGTAACCTACTTTGTTATTGCAGGGTTAACTTCGTGTAACGTATTATTTTTCAACATTGCGCTGCTATTTGGTGTTGTATAAAACCATGTTTAGTACGTTCAGTTGCCTTTGTAGAGTATTCAATTATCTTCCATTGCTTTTAAAATCATAAAAAACACTTTTAAAGAAAAGTGTTTCTGCTAATGCATTTGCCAGGATGTCAAGTATTGGTGTGTGCCCAAATATATTTCACATTATGTAAAGATTAGATGTAAAAAAAAGTTATCCTATCTCAGTCTGTTAATTCTTTTATTTTGCAGTTAAAGTAGATAATTGATTTTAGTTAATACTTGTACCTTTGAAGCAAAAAGTATAACACTACACTTACTTATTTTATGAAAACATGTTTATTTTCTTCTCAGTAGAAACTTTATTGCTACTGCTTTTGATTTTGATATTAATCAGGTAAGTTACAAGTAGCAGTATGTGTTTTTATCTGCTATAATGTAGGATAGCTGATTATAAATGATAGCACATTGTGAATATATTATATTTGCAAATTTATTGAGTGTATATATAATGCAGGTATTACTGCTGCTGAACATTTTCGCATTGCATGCATACCACAAGTGGAGTTTAAATTAAATGATTGAATATTTTCAGATATTATGTCAAGAGACGATGGAGTGTGTTAAAGGAGCTTAACATACCTCATGATCCACCAACAGTGCTTGGTATGGGAAACCTTGGAGACGTCATCAAAGATCCGGATAATGTTAGTTGTTTTAATTTGTTTTATATTGCCTGTTGGGTCAGACTCTTAATCTTCTCAGCTCTGTAAGTCAAAGAAAATTTGTTTTTAATAGGCCTATTGTATGACCTTCCACGTTTTTGTTGTTTGGTTTAGATATTGACAAAAGAGATGATTCTTACTCTCTTAATGTTTTTGACTACTTGACACGTACTCAAAAAATTGGTTAGCGCAGTAGGCATATGAGCTAAAAATTGAACCCAGCTTGAAAGTTTAGCTACTTTATTGACAACAAACATTTAATCTACAGTCGAATCCGGTTAATTGCATATCAGATAATCGCATAATCCGCTTTATCGCATAAAAATTGTAAATCCCAAATCACTGTTAATCATTTTTAAGAAGATATTTCAGATAATCGCATAGCGGTTTATTGCAAAATCCGCTTACTTGAATAGAATTGAAAACAGTTATTTGATTAGAAAATAAAAGGTTGCAAAATCTCGGTGACAAAAACACGATTGTTTCAAAGTCTTAACAGAAACAAACTGAAACGTTCAAAATGACACTGATTGTCAACGTCACCCAATGAAAAAGGCCACTCCCGATTAGAGATCAAAAACAACGCAAAGTGCGATATGATTGATGTTCAGTGATGCAAATCTTGCACTTGTATATCATGTTTATATGAAGAAGTTTTGCAAAACAATCAAGTTGAGAACGACGACGTTAATTAAGAAAACTCTGCTGACGCAACAGCTGTGATTTCACCAAAAAATAAGGAAGTCGTTTACGCACTTGATATAATAGACCACGACTGCAATTCGAAAAGGAGAATATGGACACATATCTTCAACTAGAAAGAAAAATGCAAAATAGCATGGAAAATAAACTTAAACAACAATCGCGCCACATTCCGTTTGAAACAAATAAAATCAATTAGACCCTTTATTTGCATGTTTTGTATTTACTTTTTGAGCAAGAACAAGACAATTGCATTGCGCTTGCTTTCAAGTATGACGTGTAGACGTTTTTATGGGTGATGACCGTTATGCTTCAGTTCGACTTCGCACTTTCGCATAATTCGCTTAATCGCAAGAAAGGCTTGGAGAATTGACTATGCAATTAACCGGATTCGACTGTATTGCTTTCAATCTATGTTTTTAATGCTAGTTGCTCTAGACTAAATAAAACTAATAAAAACTTTTCTTAAGAGTGGACGATATCAGAATACTGTGTACAACTTAGGTATATTGAAAAACTTTGTAGAAAAGTGCACTGGTTTGCATTTGAAAACAAATGCCCCATGACAAATTGGGATGTGTTGAAAAAATGCTATTTAATTGAAAAATTCAACTACAACTTAATGGAATTAAATTAAACTTATTTTTTGATAAGAATCAGAGGTTGTGGTTATTGTTAAAATTAGGTTTAGAACTCCAACCCAAGCTTTAGATTTGTGTTGGAGTACTGAACAAATAAAATAATCGCTTCTGGCAATTTTCTCATTACACCTGAGACATCTTTTGCTGTTTTTAATGGCGGAGAAATGTTAGCCAGCCATGATGTTGTCAACCTGAACATAAAAGGTTTGTTTAAAGTTGGCTTTGATTTAAAAGTGTTCATGTTCACTCATTCTAAAAATAACATTACATTTTTTGCTATGTTTAGATTTTTATGATGGATTTAGTGAGAAAAAAGAAGTTTGGAAAGATTTATGGGTTTGTAATTTTTGCATTATTTTGCATTTGGAAAAACATTTTATTGCACTTTTTTTTGTGTGATCACAGAGCATGTAGTAGAAATACGCAGTGTTGGCAATAAAACCAATTCTTTAAGTGGAATTTGAGCGTAACAAGAACATTACAAAAGTTTTTTGTGACTGGAGATGAAAGGTGTATAACTTAGAGAAGTGTTTGATCGGAATTTTTGCGTTGCATTTAGTGATTGTTAAACTGCATTAGTTGAAACAGCTTTTGTTACGTTGCTGACAAGAAAGTATAATTTCAGAGGTTAAACCTCAATTTACTCGTATGTTCAAGCGGCTACTATTGTGCAATTTTAGTGCTTATTTTGGACTTGACGCTCGAATTGTTGTTGCTGATCCTGCAATCCTGAAGCAAATATTTATCAAAGAATTTTCGAACTTTAGAGAAAGACAGGTTTGCCTATTGAAAATTGTTTAGGTTTTGGTCAGTGTTTGTGATACAAATGTGCAATTAGTTGTGGGATCTCTGAAACAGGTTTTAACCCGAATTTTATATATTGGTGAAGAAGTTATTTCTGTGCTTAGGATAATTATATACATATTTTGACTGGTTCTGTTCTCTGTTATGATGGTGATTGTAACTGGGAGGTGATGTTGTTAAAGCGTGCGCTTTGCAGTGCACCGACCTAGATGCAATTCGTTCGTTGAGTCATGCTAACGACTTTTAAAATGGTATTGACAGGTTACCTGCTTGGAGCTCAGCATTAAATAAATATTGAGGAGAAAACCCTGCAGGTTTTCTTGTTGTGTCATTGGGTAAAGCACTTAACTAGATATATTCATCTTCATGTGGCGGGATCAAGCAGTTTACTTATTGCTCTGACCCAGTCTAATGAAGAAGCTATCTTTAACAAAGACAATAGTAATCATGCTGCAGATTGCTGAATTTCACTTTCATTCATAGTATTTTTATGACCCTTAAGAGTAATTAAGTTGAAAACTAAAGTTGTTTCAGTACGCTTTTGCAGCTGTATCTGCAACGTACTGCACTTCTGTTCTCCTACAAGGGGTTGATTATCACTGTAAATTACACTTATTACTATACCGGTGCCATATTTTTTCAGACAGTCTTCCGAAAAATTAACGGGAAGGAAATGAATCAAGCTTTGCTTAGCGCAAGTGGAGCACAGTGGAAACGATTAAGGTGAGTTTTTGGTTTGTACTAAATCATATTTACTTACCGGTAATTATGATTCAACATAAATGGATTTGATCGTGATCATCCAATTTAATCGTGATCACCCTTTTGTTACATTTAGTTAAGTAATCAAACCATTTATGTGTCGTATGTAAGCAAAAGTCTGTGCTACGCGAATGGTATTTTATAACAAGTTGTGTCTCTGACTGCGGTTCGCTTAATGCGCATCCCTGGCCTCTTGTATGACATTAATTACACTTTATTTTGTTTGTTTATGTTGGAGCTTTCCCAGATGGTGAAGTTATAAACACACAGTCGCAAACAGATTGAACAATGCATGATATTGCACTTGTGAAAGAATACCATCCTTGTCTGTTATTTTTCTTTGTCTATGTTATGAAGTATTTTTCTTTTTTTGCAGGCAAACTTTGTCACCAACCTTCTCTGTTTCAAAATTAAAAGAAATGAGTGGAATTATTGCGAAATGTGTTGACAAAACAGTTGCGAACATAAATGAGCTTGTCAAAAATAATAATGGAAGATTTAATGCAAAAACGTGGGTATTGCTGTGATAGTAGGAAACACATCTACTTTTGGAGCGATTGACTTGTGAATTCACTTCAGACCATCACCCAATCGTGTTTACCAACTTCTTTTGTGGAATAACATTGGCCAAATGTTTTCATGAGATGGGTCACCAGTATGTGATCAATTTTGTGACCAATCCTATGCACTTGCAAACTAGGCTGCAGTGAAAAAAAAATTTTGAATTTTAAAAAGTGGTGTTTATATATGTCCCCAAATATGGTGTAAATGACGTAGAAACCAATTTTAGGTTAGTGCACCTTTTAGTGGTCGTGCACATCTGTCGAACAGGAGAAAAATTGCTATTTTTACCATAACTTGAAAACCGCTTAAGCTAGAAAGCTGGTTTTTGGCTTAAAAGATGCAGAAACACCACTTTCCTATCTTCATTAAGAGAAACGTTTCTTCTAAAATGCTTTCTAAAAAAGTTACAGGCAAAAAACACATTTTTGAGAAAATTTATGCACTTTCGTATCTAAAATATGGTCTATTTTGGCATTTGCAAGACTTCTAAGATGATTGTTCGTGATTAATTCAGTTAACTTTGATCTAATTCATTACCTGGGGCTGTTTGGATGTTTCATAGAGCAAGTATCATATAAGCAATATGCAAAAAAAAATACTAAATGCAACACACGTTAGCATAAACATGGAGAGCTGAATGATAATAAATCACTGTTCACAAATAGCATATGCATGAAGGAAGATGTACATGCAGTAAACACATTGCAAAGACCTTAGCAGCTAAATTTTCTCCTTCTAATATCTCAACAAATCTGTCATGGGCTTAGTAGCACCAACTGACTCTTCAATGTTCTATGGTTTGAAGATATCATACCAGCAAGTTTATTATATTTACGGTGAAGGGTTCAGGTGGTTAAGAAACTTAATATTTTGTTAAGTTTTCATTGTGAGCGCAGACAATTTCTGATGCTAATGCCTCACTTCAGCGAGCATCATAAGCAATCAGTGTGTCACTTTGGCAGAGTGGTTAAAGTCTGTCCTATGATTAAGGGCTGACATGATCTCAGAAGCTGCAGGTTTAAGTCAGTGGTTGGTGTGGGCATGGGTTCGAATCCCATAGGCATATGTCGCCATATTTTGCTGGCATACCCTGAAGCCAACCCATATTGACTTTCTGTCTTCTTATTTCAGAATGTTTGTGCAAATAGTTGTTGAATACAACAAAAAGTAATAGGACTATGATTGATAGGATTATTGGCAACAGCTTTATAACAGAACTTAGAAAGTATTTGTTTCGAAAGTTTTATTGTTTTCACAGGTAAAATACCAGTATTAAGCTGTAAGTGAATAAAGTTTAGTGTCTACATTTGCTGTTGCAAGGTTACTGATCACTAACAAGTTCTTCCTTTGGTTTCAATAATAATATTCACAAAAGTGGAAAATAATGCTGACAAGGAAAAGAGCCTATTCTGGTGCTGTCATAAAAAAGTTGCATTGTGGAGAAATTTTTGAAGCTGTCAAGTTGTTTCCTCGAGGAGAATTACCGACGAAAAGACACGTGATTGAACGAATGCTGGATTTACCTGATTTTAGAACATGGAGTGCTGCTAGAGAAATTACCAAAGAACTGCATGAAAGATAGATATGGTGCAATGTATATCCTCAGCATCACTATACGATTGCAACTAAAATACAACAAATGATGACAACTTTCAGCAGTGTTACACGGTACCCAAGAAAGAACTCGGAGCCATATAAGAAAATGGAATCTTCATTCCTGCAAGACATGGATCAACTTTTCGACGTGTACTGTGTTGATGAACAGCAAAGAAGACAAATGGAAATCCAACATTGTTTGAGAATGGCAAGGGAAGATTTTACATTCTATGAAGACCAGAGAACTGAGCGTAAACGTAGGTGTGTAGATGAAGTTGTTCCTCTTACACAATCTGATTTGAGGTTCAGCCGTGATGCCCAGCGACCTTCTATTTCAATGTCTACGTATGCCTCAGCCTCACAAAGTTCAGAACAATGCTCTGCCTTTGCTTCAGATTCTAACAGTGATACAGCAGATGGTTCTGCATCACAGTCATCAGAGACATCTGAGAAATCAATTATTACTCCACAAGATAGCCACCCAAGTCATGCACAAAATCGTCAAAGATGGACCAACTTAGCAAGAATGTGTGAGAGATATCAATTATCGGATAGAGCTGGAGCTGCTATTGCCAACAGCACATTACAAGACATGAGAATCGTCACTAATGAAGACAAATCACTTGTAATTGATCCAAGTAAACTGAGAAGAGAAAGAGAGAGAGGCACAAAAGAAATTTGTCAAGAAGAAGTTTCTAATTTTAAATATGTATCTGGATTGTACTTTGACGGCAGAAAAGATGCAACCCAGGTTATGTTAGAAGGACCAAATGGAAAAATGTACAGATCAACTCAACTTGAAGAGCATTATGTGCTGATTGGTGAACCTGGGACATACTATCTCACACATTTATCCCCAACTGATGGCAAAGGTAGAACACGGGCTCAAGAAATATTTGACTTTATATCAAACACAATGCTGTGCCAAAAACTCAACATTGTCGGTACTGATGGAGCTGCATTAATGACTGGTAAGTTTAATGGTGTCATACGTTCTCTGGAATAGTTGCTTAAAACTCCATTGTAATGGTCAATCTGCCTTCTGCACACCAACGAACTGCCGCTTCGTCATGTGTTTATGGAACTTGATGGTACAACTAATAGTCCTGATAGGTTTACTGGACTAATAGGTAAACAACTAGATGGATGTGTTTCGGAATGGCCGGTTGTTAAATTCAAACATATCCCCAATGTGCATTTCCCTGATATACCACAGTCAGTTGTTGATGAGCTGAGCAGTGACCAGCATTATGCTTACAGAATTTGTATGGCTGTCATGGTTGACTCAGTGGATGAAGATCTTCAATTTTTGGAAGTAGGGCCAATTGTCCATTCACGATGGTTAACTCTTGCCTGCCGGATTTTGCGTCTGTACGTTTCAAAAGAAACCCCTTCTGCAAATTTACAAGCAATTGCCCATTTGTGTATTAGTGTTTACCTTCCAACATGGTTTGAAACCAAAAAACCGAATCAAATAATTCATGGTGCAAAAAATTTCTTCAACTTGGTCCATCGTATACAGCAGTTTCCACACAGTGAAATTCGTTCCATTGCATCTAAGGTTGTGCAAAGAAACGCTTTTTTTGCTCATCCTGAAAATGTTCTCTTGGGCATGCTGGGAGATGATGATGAAGAAATTAGAAGATTGGCAGTTAACAAAATTCAAGGTTTGCGAGGAAAATCATTACAACACTCAATTCCAAACGACAATTTCAGAGAAGGTTATGTTGAAAACTATCAAAACACCGAAGATGCTGTTAGTAAAAGCAACATTAGAATATTTCAAGTTCCCATCATCAATTTTAATGCACGGTCTTTTCATTAAATGGTCAATCTAAATGGAAGAGAAGTGAACCAACCACCAGCGATAATCACCACAGTGACTCAGAAATTGAAGTCATTCGAAAATATCCCTTAAAACTAAATCATCCATGCCATAACCAGCATGTAGAAAGGCATGTAAAACTGGTTACAGGGGCATCTTCTCAAGTGTGTGGCATTGATCGCCGTGATGGACTTATTCAGCAGAAATTAAAGTCTCGACAAATTATGAAAAAATTTCACTCAAAGCATCATTTCACTGTTTGACTGGATCTATTCTACATGATGATTGACACGGATCTGACATTATTTCTTTTTGCAGTGTACCGGTACTACTGTGTGCACTGTGCAATACCGATATCAACATGTTGACAGGCTAAGAGTTTTCATTGTATGTTTACTATCTGCTCCAACTTTTCACTAAATGCTGTGTTTGCAAATAGTGTTTGGACATCATTCAGCTCTCCATGTTTATGCTAACGTGTGTTGCATTTAGTTTTTTTTTGCATATTGCTTATATGATACTTGCTCTATGAAACATCCAAACAGCCCCAGGTAATGAATTAGATCAAAGTTAACTGAATTAATCACGAACAATCATCTTAGAAGTCTTGCAAATGCCAAAATAGACCATATTTTAGATACGAAAGTGCATAAATTTTCTCAAAAATGTGTTTTTTGCCTGTAACTTTTTTAGAAAGCATTTTAGAAGAAACGTTTCTCTTAATGAAGATAGGAAAGTGGTGTTTCTGCATCTTTTAAGCCAAAAACCAGCTTTCTAGCTTAAGCGGTTTTCAAGTTATGGTAAAAATAGCAATTTTTCTCCTGTTCGACAGATGTGCATGACCACTAGAGGGTGCACTAACCTAAAATTGGTTTCTACGTCATTTACACCATATTTGGGGACATATATAAACACCACTTTTTAAAATTCAAAATTTTTTTTTCACTGCAGCCTATTGCAAACCACTGTATATATACATGTGACAGATCGTTTATCACTAAGTTGCGTCAGTAATAGCTTAACAGTAGTGTTGCATCATCTGCAATTTTTACATTAGCGTAATAGCTAAAGATTAAGCATCAATGCAATCAATTTGATGGTATTTACTGTTTTATTTTCAGTAATTTTTAGTCAACTAAATTTGCCTTTGGAAATTAAAGTGCTTTTTATTTTTGAAAAGGACGAAATGTTTCCTTGGTATCATTTAAAAACTAAAGTTTAATGTAATGAATTGATGTGATTAAAGGTGTCTCTTGAAGCTTTTTTTTATTTGTCCTGTATGACTTCGGCTGAAAAAGAACTTTATGCCATGATTGGTTTGGTGTCGGATTGTTGGTGGTAACTTCAGTTTTTGATGTGAACTATTGCTGTGTTTCAGGGTCCTTGGTAAGCTTTCAATGGATACTTTGTGCTCAGTGGGTTTCAGTGCCGATGTTCATAGTCAGGTAGTAGCTGTGTTAACTCATTTAGTTGAGTGGAAGTTGCTGCATAATTGTGTAGCAAAAACTGAAATACTCTTTCGTAGAAGCACTGAAAAACAATTTTTTGTGTTTATGGCAGCAGCTGCAGCCTCGGCAAATTCGTATCAGATTAGAACAACCTGTTTTACGCCTGGTTGTTGGGATTTTTCATGATCGAAGTAGGTCTGCGCAGCTGGAGCTCACTTACAAAGTGTTATCATTCTGCGTTTTTTGACTTTTTCAGTCATTTTAAGGATTATTTTGTGTTCGTTGTTTTTGTTTTTAGTTACAACTACATCTGAGTTTTCGTTAAGGGCTACTTGTTTTGATATTATGCATAAGATCACTTTTATATGATTTAGGCTTTTACAGCAGTAAATGTTATTAAAATCTAAAACTTGTATCTGGTTTCATTCTAAGTGTTTTTCCTTTCTCTTCCTTGGAATGGAGATGTGACACTAGTAAGACATTTAGGTTTATACAGCCAACCCAATCAACCTTAGGTCTAAGGAAAGTGTGTGTTTATTTGAATACAGTTATTATTTGATTTCTTGGAACCCCACCATTTATTAAGCTGGATGTCACTATTTAGGCCCAAACGTTTCCTTGTACGACATGCTAGCTCAGTGCTGGGCTACTTATTTAAATAGAGGGCCATAATAATGGAATAGGGGTTCGGCTAGGCCCATTGGAAATGTTGGTTCAACCACAACATTTATTTTTTTCCAAAATAGAAGCAATGTATTTGAACAGAAACATAGCCTTTTTTTAGATTATTCGCTTTTCGGTGCTGATTTTGACGTATATTTTCACATAAATATCAAGTAAGCCTGTTTTGGAAATAAGTGGGTCAGTGGTTTACCATGCGGTCCGGTTAAGCCAGACAGTTAATTTAGTGATCCGTGTTGAAAAAAGTTTAAGAACCACTGGACTACAAAATACATTTCAGTACAATCTGCAGTTATATTACAATAAAATTTTTGCATTTTCACACAATTTTTCATAATTTTTCTGAAGTGATAAGTCGGCTTGCTGGTACTGCTCCCGGTTATATTTATGAAAAATATATCATTATATATATTATTTATATATATATATACATATAAAATAGTCACTTAGCTTCACAGTGCTGTAGCTGTAGCTCTAGCAGTATAATAGAAGCTGTATAATAGAAATATATATACTGTATATATATAAATAATAAAGAAATAAACTGTACCCTTTAACTCTACTTTATGGCGAGCTTTACGAACCGCAGGCCGTATGTTGTCCATCGCTGTGCTAGGTAGAAATATTTTATTTATTTTTATCTGTTAAGGCATAACGTAACTAAATTCTTTTTTGGAAGGATTCATCTAATGAAGAAAACCAAATTGTGCAGCATGCAAAAAAACTGTTTAGCTCAGATCTGTTTAAAAATCCTCTTGTTTTCTTGTTTGGTGAGTGTTCAACTAATTCGGTTTCAGCTTAGTGTGATAATAATTTTGTTTTATATTTGTGAAATTACAATGAGTTACTGATATAGTTTATTTCTGTTTCTTTAAGCACTTGATTTTCTGCTTTTATATTAGCTTCAACTAGAAAAAGAGGTCAAACTTGACCGCTAATAACTGTTTGATCTACTTTTACTATTGTATCATTTAAGCGTACTTAGCCATGTAATGTTAAGTTGTTACGCACTGCATAATTGCTTTTGTCTGCTCTTACCTTGCATTATGAGAAGTGAGTGGTAAGGTTAAACTGTTAGTTCTCTGCTCCTAGAACTCGCTGGCTCCGCGGCCGGCATTATCGGTACTGTAGTTGCCGTTGTTGTTCATTATCTTCGGTTTTTGAAGTGATCGCGACGTGAAATTGCAATCAGTTTTTACTGCGGTCTACGCCTACTATAGTCGTAATCAAGCTGAAGAAAGAGGTTTGTTGCATAGAACCACCTGTAGTCTTATTGTCTGCATTGGATTTCCAGTTGTTGATACTCAAAAGTCGCTTCCAGCAATGTCAGTGTTTTGTCTAGGCAAAGCCAAGATAGTGCAGTAGTGGTTGTAGCCATTTGTTTTCATTATTGAGATTTAGCAACACAGGCCACTTGAAAACGGTAGCAAATGTTTTTGTGCAGCGTTTTTTCCCTTCACTGAGAAAATAGCAGAGAAGCTTAACTACTCCATATTTGGCAAGGAAGATCTTCAATACTTCAGTCGTCTTGTGGATTGTTTAATTTCCAACAAGGCAAAGTTTGCACAGGTAACTTAGAAATAATGTCAAAAAAAGTTAAAGCGATTACGCGCTGGGTTTGCATTCAAGAGACGGTGGTTGTTCCACCCTTTTTTGGGGGGAAGAAAGGGAGATGTGAAATTGACTGTCAGGCACACATGTTGTTTTTGTTGTTGTTACCTGGCCCCTTCCGAGGAAGTGGGGCATGGCGGAGAGCCGTGGTGTCCCAGAAGCCGGGCGAATCCCCAGGGTCTGAACCAGAGGTCGTAGAGAGACAGTCGCCAAAGAGCGAGCAGCGCATAGAGTCCATAGCTAGACAGTGCAGAATGAGATGAGAGGTGTCCTGTGACGGATGACCGCAGGCGCTGAATGAAGGACTGTCGATTCTACCAATTCTAGAGATGTAAAGAGTTTAACAGAAAGCTGTGTTCGTTGCAACGGAGACGAGAGCGGACACAGCGAGCGTGACGAGGGAGCACAAGTTCCTCAGTGGAAACAAGGGATTTCCTCAGTAGGAAACGAAAGATGTAGATGAGACAGTACTCCTCTGGTCCGAGAAAAGACAAGAGTGGATACGAGAGGTAAGAGGAGGGAGGTTACAAGGGATTACAGAGGGCAGGAGTACGCTCCCCGTGTGGCCAACTCCCAAGCCGCGTCGTTCCTTAAGAGAAACAAGTGTCCGGTGACCCATTGTAACCTGATAGTATAAAAAGAGAGAGAAGGCAGTTCCTGCCAGATGTGCCAGAGTTTTGGGTAAACGTAAAGACCGAGGAGGGCAGCGTTCGCTTCGTAATCGGTAGACCTGAGGTTCATTCCCTAAGTCGAGGCATACCAAAAGACTTTAAACAATGGTATTCACAGCTTTCCTGCTTGGCGCTCAGCATAAAAAAGGGATATTGTGGAGAACAGGCCGGCAAGCTTGCTTGTTGTGTCCTTGGGCAAGGCACCTAACGGGACGCTTCCACCTTTATGTGAAAGACAGGTGGCCTACCCGTACTTCACCGGGTTACAATTGTGAAGTTGCTCACCCAGCCTGTCGTAAGAGGCGATTCTTGGGTACCCACCAATGGCAGTCCGCCTTGTTGGTGGTGGGGCTACCAGTCACTCATGACTGGTTTGAAATGGGCTGCGATCTTTCTCCTAGCCAAATTTCAATTAGGTTGACGGTATGAACCTGAATTGCCGTTCGCGCCATATATCCATCCCAAGGAAGAGGAGGGGTAATCACAACAACAGGAGGGAACAGAGTGGCGAGAACAGATTGAGAGTATGAGGGGAGAAGGAAAGAAACGGGAGACCAGTGCATAGATTGTAAAATGACGTAGGCTTTAGGAGAAAAACTTGAGCAAACTGGGCCTGCCGAAACGGAAAAGGTAGCCTCAGTGGCACAAAGTGAGCATTTGGCAAGTATCCCCGAGCCGCTTTTGCCAAAGATAAAACAACAGAGTAATATGTTCAGATCACCAGATCGTGAGGTGGTAGTGAGCAAGGTGAGCGAGAGCAGCACCTTGGCGAGACCAGAGTGGGAGCATGGAAAGCAAAGGGTAAATTCCACAGTGAAGAAAGGCACGTTGCAAAGAGGTGAGGAAGGGCAAGCAAAGAGAACCTCCCTAGGAGAAGTAGGAGGAAGCATGAGCAGGTCAGTGAACGCAAAAGCTCTCCAGAAGGATCTGTAATGTCTTGGTTTCACTCCGATTCTGGCCAAACCTGAAATGGGAAGGGACGTTGGGAGACGAAGGGTTCTCTGTAAAATGACAGAGCGAAATGAGTCAGAATGACTCACAGGGGAGGTAGAGATGTCTCATTGGGAGCAGTGATATCGAGTAGAACGAGAGGCTACCGGTGATGGCGCTACTAGCCGTTCAGTGAAGGCGTTACAATTTGGTACAGTTGGTAACGCTAAGAAAAGGAAACCATCCGGGTGAAGCATACGTGAGGAGGGACCAAAGAAAAGCTATATACAGAAGAGAGACTCCTTAGAAGGGCCCCATGGTGAAGCAGAGATACAGCGTAAAGCCTTGAGATGAAGGAAGAACTTGGCCTTCAAGCGAAAATACATGTTTAGAAAAGGAAAGAGTGCAATCGAAGGTGACCCGATGAAAAGTTAGAGTGGGCTAGAAACGGAGGGGAGTTGAATAAAAAGAGAAGGGGTGGGAGTTAGGTTGGTGGGGATACACTAGGTAAAAGGAGGCCTTGCGATTGCTCGAATTGAGAAAAGACATTAGTACGCTGACCAGCGCTCCAATCGAATCAGAGCGCTTTGTGTTGTCTCTATCCTAGCAGGAACCGAGGAGTAGGAGGATCAAATGGCCGGGTCGTCAGCACAAAGAGAACTGCTGACGGAAGAAGGCACAGAAGCAGGGAGATCGTTGATGAAGAGAGAGAAAAGTACAGAGACAACAATGGATCTTCGCCGAACACCTTGAGGAAATCGAAAGGAGCGACTTTTGTGATTTTAAAAAGACTTCTGGCTGAAAGACCTCTGGCATTCCATTGAAGAATCCTGAGCGGGTCAAAGAAGAAAGTGGAAGCAAAACAGCCAGAAACATGAAGAAATGGGAGGGTACAGAAGAAGAAGATATAAATTGGATCGAAGGAGGGTAACAAGTTTGAAGACGATAGTGAGGAGAAGCGCTGCATAGGTAGAGGGGGGAGGCAGATAGACCAGATTGAACAGTGGAGGTATACGAGCTGGAGGAATCCGAAGTGGAAGACACAGTGCTGAAGGTGTGATATTTTCAGAACAAGCAGGGATGCAGCAAGGAGGATAGCTTCAAAAGTGAGAGGTGTCTAGAGTTTTGAATCTAAAGAAGGAGAGTAGTGAGCACCCTAATTGAACCCATTTAGAGTAGATTTAGCATTGCACCGACCTACCCCTGCAAGTCTCGTTTCCAGCTCACACTGATCAGGGAAAGGTGGGGCCTGGGGTTAGGATGAACTTATTCGCTCATCAGGAGAAGAAGTAGAATGCGATGATGGGCAAGTGAGATGTAGGAGAAAAAGAGAGAAAACAGTCGACCGATTCTAGAGAGGCTGGGAGCTGCCTTCTGCGGTTGTTCAACAGGTAGCACGGCGAAAAAATGTTTTGTATGAGATAGGCGCCCGGGGTAGCTGAAACCCTCGGGAAGGCTAACAGCCATTTCGATTCAATCCAAATGGGATCAAGGACCGTACCACCACGTTGAGGCGGCTGATGATCGGTGGCGATCAGACATATATCGCTAAACTAGTCAAGGTTAGGCTTGGTTTAAGATTGCTCTACTCAGAAGACAGGCGTGGCTTAACTCATTGATTTATTTTGGCTCAGTCGTAAGCCGTGTACATGCACGGCTTAGACAAGCGTTAATCAACTGTTGTCTTCAGTGTACATTTGGTTGTAAGTTATAGCACTAGACGAAATCCTGGCTGCCTTTTATGGCTCCTAAAAAATTGTTTTTGCTTCAAGCTTGCTCAACATTTTTACTATTTAATCACCGTATAGCACAATCAAGTGAGCGCCAAATATGTGTTGTTCGCTCTGTGCTGCAGTTTTTCCTGCGAGTTAAGATAGAAATTCTTTATGCTATCAGCATTGGCAACTCTTTGAACGGGTCCTGAATACACTGAAGATTTTCCTAAAGCTTTAAGAACACACATTGTTAACTATGCACTGCAGCTGGTGGTTTAGGTTAGTTGAAGAAAATATATGGAAAGTCCTACATTCACAATATGTAAGAATATTACATGTTTTGAATGTGTTTCAGAGGGTGGATATAATGCAAACTATGCTACAAGCGCAAGTACCTGATCACAAAATCAAAGAAGGAATTACCAAAGGTATATAAATAGCAACGTATTACGTGAACATACTAGCTAGACGCTTGTGATGTTATGCATGTATGTATGTATGTACTGTATATCAATAGCTACTCATAGTCATTCGTTGTAAGAATCACCTCCTTTCAAGTTTTTTGTTAAGGTACTTTCCAGGTATGTAGCAACAAATTATCTGAGCTAACAGGGTTCTTACTTTCCCACAATTGGATACTACCTTTAAACTTGGATTGAATTGAATTTAAATCCAATCTCATCTAAGTTCGAAAGCGCCATTCTTTAAAAAACTAAACAATATGAACGAAAACAGTGCTCTTTAATACAGGGTTTCGCGGAACCTTAGTGTTCTGTGAAGCATTAATGAAATTCCGTGAGCTGTGGGGGTTCCGCAAAAGTTTATTTTCACTTTTTCGTTTGCTTTCATTAGGCAAAACAAAGCGTTAATAATTTTTCGAGAATAATTTGGCAAAACTTAACTCCTACCTAAATTGCATGTTGTAACAAAAACCACAATGTAGAATGATGTTTGATTTTATGGGCAACAATGTTATTTCAATTGCTATTGCGTCGCAAATACACAACAAAGCAAAAAATAGATTTTGTCGATAAATTGCGAAAGCAGTAGTTGGATTTTATCAAATGGTGGCAGAACACGATACGCGAGCTTCCATCAACCTGGAAGCAAAATTAGGACAGACGGAAACGTATTTTTTCTACTATTTTTTTAGGTCAGGTAGAATTTTTTGTCAAATATTAGCATTAGTGTGTGTATATTGGGTTGAATATCCTTTTTTAGGAGTTTTAAAATAGTTTTTTTTTTAAAACTTATGGGAGCCAGCCACACAGGCTGGGTGAATTTCAATTGTAAATCTCAATGTAGGATGAGGTGATAACAGTCTATGTTGAAATGACTCAAATAGTTGCATATTGCTGAATATGTGACAAAATACGGACGTACTAACAAGTAAAAACAACATTATTTTCTAAGACGTAATCCTTCAAAATAAGGACGGTAAGCTCCGACAATGAAAGTAGTTGTTCAGTGTGCACCAAGTTGCAGTGCTCGTATTCCAACTTAAAATTGATATGGAACGAAGGCGCGGGTTTTCAATCTTTTTTTAGTTGTATACGTCATGCTGAACCTAAATATGTGGCGAATCTCTAAGAAAGAATACAACATAGTCAAATTTGATATCATGAAGTTAATTAACATAAAGAAAAATGCGCTGCGAAAAAACGAGAGCAAACGAAACATTTAAAAATAAACGGTTTTTCGTGACAAAAATGGACAAAATGTCGCTTTTGTTGTTGTTGTTGTTGGTTACCCGACCCCTTCCGAGGGATGGGGGCATGGCGGAAGACCATGGAGCCCCAGAAGCCGGGCAACTCCCCAGGGTCTGGACCAGAGTCGTACATAGACAGAGGATCGCCAAAGAGTGAGCGGCGCAAAGAGTTCGTAGCTGGACAGTGCAGAATGAGATGAGAGGTGTCCTGGGACGAGTGTCCACAGGCACTGCAAGAAGGGTTCTTAATTCTGCCAATCCTAGAGAGGTAAGAACCTAGAAGAAGGCTGTGTCCGTTGCAGCGAAGACGAGAGAGGACACAGCGAGCATGACGAGGCAGCACAAGTTCCTCAGTGGAAATCGAGGGAACTTGTGTGTCAAAATATTTGGAAGAGACAGTACGCCTCCAGTCCAAGATCAGACGAGAGTGGATACGAGAGATCATAGGAGAGAGACTACAAGGGATTGCGAGGGCGCAAGTAGCGCTCCCCGTCTGGCAAGCTCATCAGCCGTGTCGTTCCCCGGGAGAAACGAGTGTCCGGGGACCCATTGTAGCCTGATAGAACAGGAGAGAGAAGACAGTTTCTGCCAGATCTGCCACAGAGTTTGAGACAAGAGGAAAGATGGAGGAGAGGACAGGGTGGCGAGGACAGAACGAGAGTCAGATAGTAGGAGAAGAGAAGAGAAATGGCAGACTTGTTGGTGCTGCCGAGACCAGCAAAGAGCGTGCAGAATGGCGCAGGCTTCAGCGGAAAAACTTGAACATACTGGGCCTGCCGAAAAGGAAAGAGTGGCCTCAGTGCCACAGAGAGAGCAGTTGGCAAGAACGCCGAAGCCACCTTTGCCAAAAGGAAAAGGAACAGAGTCGTCTGTCCAAAGCACCAGATCATCAAGGGGGAGAGAGTCAAGGTGGGCGAGAGCCGCACCTTGGCGAGAAAGAGGGGGATCAGAGCGAGAGCATGGAGTGGGAAGGGTGGACTCCACCGTGAACGAGGGCAGATTCCAAGGAGGAAAGGGAGGGCAAGCAAGAAGAGCCTCCCTAGAAGAAGTAGAAGGAAGTATGAGTGGGTTGCTCGGATTGAGAGGAAGACACCAGTACTCAGACCAGCGTTCCAGTCGAAACAGAGCTCCTTGTGTGGCCTCCACCGCAGTGGGGACCGAGGGGGAGGACGACCAAATGGCCAGATCGTCAGCGTAAAAAGAACAGCTGACGGAAAAAGGCAGAGAAGCCGGAAAATTGTTAATGAAGAGAGAGAAAAGTACAGGGCCAAGAATCGATCCTTGCGGAACACCTCGACGGACTCGAAAAGAGCGGCTTTTGTGATTTTGATAAACCACACAAGCGCGCCTATCAGAAAGGAAAGATTGAGTCCAACGAGCAAAGCAAGAAGGGAGGCCAGCCGAAATAAGTTTGTCGAAAAGGGCGGGATGCCAGACAGAGTCGAAAGCTTTGGAGAAATCAATAGTAGAGAGAATCGTCAGAGAGCCCGGCCTGGGTTTGTTAAACCCATCCGAAATGGACTGAGAAAGGTACAGAATTTGATCAAGTGTAGACTGTCCAGGGCGGAAACCGACGTGGCGGGGAGAAAGAATGGAATTAAATTCCAGAAAGAAGAGAAGACGGGATAGAATGATGCGTTCAACAGCTTTGATACGCAGGAGCTGAGAGAGATAGGCCGGAAGAAAGCAGGACAGTCGAAAGGTTTTCCCATCTTGTGTATGGGATTAATGGAAGGTGTCTTCCAGATGGAAGGAAAGGAATGTGAAGACCAGGAAAGATTGAAGATGTAAAGAAGTAAATCCAAGCCAGAGCGAGGAAGGTGCTTTAGCATGGGATAGGCGACTTTGTCTGGGCCAGTGGCAGCGGACGTGGTAAGATTGGAGGCAGCCGCAAGAAATTCAGCGGGAGAGAAAGGAGAGCAAAAGGAAGAGTGAGACTCCACAGGGCACGTGGCTCGGCGGAGCTGAGAGGTAGCTTCTGGCTCTGCTGCGCAGGGCCTTTGGCTGAGAAATGGAAAAGTGGGATCTCAGGTAAGCGGCATAGACCGAAGCCGATTCCCTGGGAGAAGAACAGTTAGGAAAGTTAGGAGAGTTAGGAGATGAGGAAGATGAGGAAGGAGAGCCAACGATAGAGCAAAGAAGAGAGTGTACAGATTTAGGGTTAGACCTAGGTGAAAGAGAAGAGCGAGTCGACTGCCATGCCTCAGTCTTGGCCTTGACAATGACTGACGAGGCGCGTCGAGAAGCAGAGATGTAAGCCTGTCGATCTTCATCACTTCTGTGAGCGGCAGCAAAAGCCTTGCGTCTTTCACTGACCGCTTGTTCCACCTTAGCAGACCACCAGGCTTTAGGAGGGCGTTTGATGCGGCCCAAAGGAATGAAAGATTTGGCAGCATTCAAAGTCAAAGAGGTAAAGAGAGCAGCAGCAGAGGAAAGAGAAAAAGACGAGTATTCCTTTGTTGAAGGACAGTGAGAGTCAAAGTAAGAGGCAAAGCCATCCCAGCGAGTTTTCTGAAAGTTGAAGGAAGGGGGGCGCTCGTTGGGGCAAAAGACCGGAGAGAGAGGGATAGATAGAAGAATTGGTAGGTGATCAGAACCCAGGTCCTGAAGCATCTCCCAGGAGCAAGAAAAGGCAAGAGTAGAAGGAGCAAAGGAGATGTCAGCAGAGGAGCGACTGCCAGAGGAGCAATGGAGAAGAGTGGGTGTGTCAGGGTTATTGAGGGGGAGGAGGTCAGAGGAGATGACCCAGTCGAATACTTCCTCCCTGCGGGGGTCGGAAGTACCTCTTGAGCCCCAAACGGGGTGATGGCAATTGAAGTCCCCAAGAATGAAGAGATTTCTGGAGAGAAGAATGGAGGGAGAAAAGGAATCAGTTCTGCCATCCGTTGGGGAGGAGCAAATAGGGGTGCGTACACATTAAGAAATGACACCGAGGAGGAGTTGTTAAGAGAGAGGTTGACCCCTACATAATCAGAGTAGGGATCAAGCAAAGAAAGAGAGGAGGTAGGAAGTTCAGAAATGGATAGGCCCTGCCAGACAAAAATGACGCCGCCGCCGCCGCTGGCGTGCGTGGTATCAGGAGATAGAATGCCAGACCAGGAGTGGGTGCAATCAGAACGCAGAGCAGAAAATCCAGGAATCCGGAAAGAGGAAGAAGAGTTAAGATTGGATTCCTGGATGCAGATAAGATTGACTGGATGGGACGATAGATAATGAAGTAGTTCAGTGCTCCTGGCTCTGAGACCTCCAGCATTCCATTGAAGAACCCTGAGAGAGTCAGGGGGAGGAGAGTTGGCTGAAGGCGTAGAAAAATGGCTAGGAGCAAGGGACGGTGGTGAAGGAGCAGAGAAAGGAGATATAGAATGGGCAGATGGGGGATAGGAGGTTTGGAGATGGGGATGACGCGAGAGTGCAGCATCAGTAAGGGGGAGCAAGATTGCACAGTGGAGGTATACGTGTCGGAGGAGTCCAAGGAGGGAGTCACAGTGTTACGACAGGGGAGGCAGCTCCAAGAGTGAAAGCTGTCAAGAGCTCTGAAATTAGACAGAGAAAGTTGTGAGCACCTTGGATGGACCCATTTGAAGCAGATGCAGCATTGTACTGACTTGCCCCGCTAGGTCACATTTCTAGCACACACAGAGCAAGGAAAGATGGGGCCGGGGTTAGGATGAACGTTACCGCTCATCAGAAGAAGAAGAAGAATGAGGAGACGAAGAAGGGCAAGAGTAGGGCAGGAGAGAGGAAAGAGTGAAAACAGGCGACCGATTTTGTAGATGCTGTGTGCTGCCCTCCTGCGGTCGTTCAGGGGGCAGCATAGCAAAAAAATGAAGGGGAGTGCCCGGGGTAACTGGGACCCTTGGGAAGGCCAACAGCCATTTCGACCCAACCCAAACGGAGTTGGGGACCGCACCACCACGTTGAGGCGGCTGTTGATTGGTGCAGTGTCGCTGTCGTTAAGGTAATCCCGAAAGCTACTGATAAGCATGGACTGATTTCAAAAATCTTTGATGTGGCTGTACAAAAAACTTGCTTGAGTGATCCCGTGATTTCTCTAGCGTACCCCAGTTTGAGAACATCTGAACTAACGTTTTTATACGGGAAACCAGAGCCAATGCGGTTCTAATGAATTTTTATTGATGGATTCCATAACATTAGTAAAAGTATAGCAGGAATTTCGTGATGTCAAAAAGGTTAAATAGCACTGTACTAGATTATGCGTATTTCAATCAAATACACTGCCACTTCGGCTTAGGACCATATTAACGCAGTACCAAACGTTTTTTTATCTATTAGTGTGCGTTGTATTTTGATTCATTAACATGACCGCTTCCCGGCTGTTCTAAGGTGATCGGCTTATTGAGGTTCCACTGTAAAACTAGCAAAAATGTTCCAGCCTACAAGTGCAAATCAACCTTCGCAGCCGCACGGAAAACCGCCACTAATAAAAAGCTTTGAGATTTTTAAAGCTTCAGCTGTATTTGATTTTGTTACTTACTGTTATTTTAGGTTTGACGAAAACTGAAATAGTTGGAAATGCGATGCTGATGATTTTTGCTGGCTACGAGACGACTGGAAACGCTATGGTGTTTCTCATGTACAACCTCGCAACACATCCTGAAGTACAAGAAAAAGTTCGGGAAGAAATTGATAAAACGATTGAAAATTATGTAAGTTGTGCTTTGCAGGATGATTATTTACTCACCACATACAGGAAAAATCAATAATAGATCAGTCAAATTTGCGCATCTAATTTTTCATCCTTCCGTGTTCAATATAAATCAGTTTGCTATGGCAGTGGTTCGCTCTTTTTTTTCAAAGCGATCCAACTTTTCAAAAATTAATTTTTGAAAAATCTAGCGCTCCTAGGCTATGATTAAAATCCTAAATGGCATGCTGTTAAAACTTTTCATAACAGAAATGGATATTGTCAAGTTTTTACGTCATGATATGACCGACTTACAAAGGTATCATCACTACGCAAAAGCCAGGGTGTAGCCAGAACAAAATTTAGATAAGGATTACTTTACTTGAAATTTTAATACAATTTTGGCAGAGGTAAAATATCCTAAGATCTGAATGGGAGTGAGAAAGTAAATAAATTTTGTTGTTTTGTGTGTCCTCCGGTCGCGGGAAAACTTGCTATTATGAGAACAACGTGGTTTTGTTTAGACCCGCGTCGGAGTTACATTTTTCACCAATACATTTGCTGTTACGTAACAACCAGGACGTAGCATGAAAAAAATTGGCAAAGGCCAAATTTAGACGTTAACTAAAGTTCTAGATTCTAAGTTAGATGTTGACCAATGATTTTTCAATCTACGTCTGATAAGATTTTTGAAAAACATTTTCAAGTTGCTAAGAAATAACTATGGCTACAATTTAAACATTATTTGAGTTTACACAGACAAGCATATTATAGGTAATATCTTCACTCTATGCGTCATTGCATCAATACTTTTTATCAATTAAAGATACGTAATGAGTTAATACAAAGCATTGAAATCATAATCAATGGCAATCAATATTTATCACATAGCCACTCAAAAATATTAATGTAGTGCACACAATTGCAAATAATTTGCGACTAGCTAGTTATGCCTCCATGGGACTCATCAGACAAATGAAAATGTGTATACCGTGTATTGATAATAGGCTATAAAAACACTGATACCATTTACTAATACAACAAGTACATTGTACATGTTGCGAGGTTCTGCACTGCACCACTCAACAGCCGCCTCAACGTGATGGTGCGGTCCCTGACTTCGTTTGGGTTGGCTCGAAATGGCTGTTGGCCTTCCTGAGGATCCCAGTTACCCCCGATACTCCACTCACACAATCCATTGTTTCGCCGTGCTGCCCCTTGAACGACTGCAGAAGGGCAGCATGCAGCCTCTCTAAAATCCATTGACTGTTTTCTCTTTTCTGCTGCCTCTCACTTTCTCATCTTTTCATTCTTCCCTTTCTCTTAATGAGCAGCAACGTTCCTCTTAACCCTGGCCCCGTCTTTCCCTGTTCAGTGTGCGCTGTACGTGCCCTGGAAGGGTAGGTCGGTACAATGCTGCACCTGCTTCAAATGGTCCATTTAAGGTGCTCACTACTCTCCTTTTCTAGATTCAAAACTCTAGGCAGCTCTCACTCCTGGAGCTGTCTTCCGTGCTGTGCTTCTGCTTTTTCTGGAAATCCCACATCTACCAATACTGTATTTTTTTCCGACTTCTCCGGTTTGTATACCTTCACAGCACTACCAGGCCCCCTTCTGACAGTGCAGCGTTCCCGCCCCACCCTCGCTTTCACACCTCTTATCATCCTTTCACCCACTTCAAATCTTCTCCCTCTGCATCCTCACCACTGCCTCATGTTTTTGGATGTTTTTTTGTACCTCCTGCTTCCTTTTCCCCCACCCCCAGGGTTCTTCAATAGAATGCCGGAAACCTCCCTGCCAGGAGCACTGCACTACTACACTTTATCTCGTCTCATCCTGTTGACCTTATATGTATCCAGGAATCTAACCTTAACTCATTTTCCTCTTTCCGAATCCCTGGATTCTCTGCTCTGCGATCTGATCTCATTCACTCCCAGTCTGGCATTCTCTCTTCCGATGCCACGCACGCAAGTTGCGGCATCATCTTTTTCGTCAGGCAGGCCCCATCCTTTTTGAAACTTTCTGCCTCCTCCCTCTCTTCGCTTCACTCCAACTCTGATTATGTAGGGGTCAACATCTGACTAAAGAACTCCTCGTTCTCTTTCATTAATGCTTATGCTTGCCCAATTCGCTCTTTGACAGATAGAAGAATCGACTCCTTTTTTTCCATTCTTTCCTCCTCCAGAAACCTCTTCAATATGGGAAACTTCAACTGCCATGACCCCCTCTGGGACTCAAAACGCACTTCCGACCCCCGTGGGCGAGAAGTGTTTGATTGGGTCATCTCTTCTGACCTCCTCTCCTTCAATGACCCTAACATACTTACTCTTCTCCGTCGCTTCTTTTGCAGTCGCTCTTTTCCTGACCTCTCCTTTGCTCCCTCTTCTCTCGCCTTCCCTTGCTCCTGGCAGGTGCTTTAGGACTTGGGTTCTAATCACCTACCAATTCTACTAATCGTCCCTCTTTCTGCGGTCTTTCGCCCCAACGAACGTCCCCTTTCCTTCAAGTGTCAGAGAGCTTGTTGAGATGACTTTGCCTATTACTTCGACTCTCACTGTCCTTCTGGAGCTCTTTCCTCTGCTGCTGCTCTCTTTACTTTTCTGACATTAAATGCGGCCAAATCTTCCATTCCTTTCGGCCGCATTAAAACGTCAACGTCAAGCCTGGTGGTTCGCTGAAGTGAAAGAAGCGGTTAGTGGAAAACGTAAGGTTTTCGTAAGCTTCATGCAGCGCGTGCGGTCATCCGTCACAGTCCCAGAACCAAACGAGATCTGAAATCTCGTTTGGCGGAATACAATATCAGATATCAAAGACCAGAGCAATCTGCCCTATGCGAACGTGTTACGCAGTTAGATCGGTTAATTGCTTGCAGTAACTCCCGCATTTTAAAAGCCGAGACCAACTACTTTCGACGTCTTACTGCTGAAGCATGGTTTATTAACTCGTACCCCAATGTTATGAATAGATCGGATGACATGATCTACTCCAGCGGTGGGCAAACTAAGGCCCGCCTGTGCATTTTGTGCGACTCGCAAACACATGTAGAAACTTTCACGTATGAGAGTTGGAATAGCACCCTGAGCAGTGTTTTTTTCTGATGAAGCTTGGCGTATCCCAAGCGAAACGTTAATTGCTAAGGTTGCAACCTGCTGTATACGTTTGTAATATAAAAAAATCAAATCCCCTGTTTTCCGAAGATATTTTACCTCGTGTATACATAAATTTGATAGCCCAATTCCATTTCGTGATGATAACAAATTAAGGAAACGTTATTGCCATCCTAAGTTGAAAAGAAACCAAAAAAGTACAATGCTTCTAATCGAAGAAGTTTGTGCTATTTTACCGTAATATTGAAAGCAATTCAAGAAGTTTGGAGAGACTCTTGTTTCTTGTGGCCTCATTTCACCCCTGGGTATATGCGCTAAAGTTATACATTATAAAAAATAAAAACAAATTCTTTTGTTAGAAAATCAAGCGACCCAAAGATTTTTCAGGCGACCCCATGTTGGGTCGCGCTCTGAACGTTGGGAACAGCTCTATAATGGATTTGCTATTAAATTAGAATTGAAACGTGAAAAAAACAATCAATAAAGGGATAGAAATTCCTTCAAATTTTGTGGGAAGAATTAAAATCGCAGGGTGTCAGAGATTGCTTTAAGGTATTCGGAGAGCGTTTGACTGGCGATAAAATTAGCTGATTCACATGTACAAAAAGCGAGAACTTTTGGACCGCATTTTTTGCTGAGTCACCAAAAGTATTAATTAAAAGCCTGCAATATTACGGTTCTTTGCGGCTTAGTAAAATCGGTGATCCAGGAACCTGGGCGTTGTAAAAGAACCGGCTGTTTTGACTTTAATTGCAAAAGTGTTAGCTTTTAATTTGCCTTGTTTTTCCAATGGCGTTGTTTTTCCAATGGCATTTACCTAGTAGTTTGCAAGTATATTTAAGCAACAAACGGTTGTAATTGAAGTTCTTATTCAAGAAGGTAAGCCTGTAAAAGGTATGCAAATGGCATCTAAGTTACTGGTTCTCAACCGGTGGGCCACAGCATGCAAGTCGGGTGAGCCACAGCTTGGTATTATAATGAACAAGTGGGCCAGAGCAGGTAAGTCGACGGGCCACGGACCTTTGTGTATTTTGAAAATGGGTTTGCATGCCTAATAAAGTTGAGAAGTGCTGGACCATATGAACAGTCACAGAGGCCATCCTGGGAATTGGAGAGGCAATGACCTTTTTTTTTATTTTTGGAGATCAACTTCGCTACCATGTTATCTTTTGCTTATCCCAGTAAAGTAGGCCGCAAGAATTTGTGGACCCTTGAAGTGAGCCACGGCACGAAAAGGTTGGGAAACACTGATCTAAGTGTTTAAGTGCGGTAGGATTGTTTGGTTCATTGGCGACTGTAAAAACAATTTTAAAAATGTACAGCTTTTAATAGATCAATCTATCGTCCTATTCTACGTGCTGTTTTAGCGATGCCGGTATGTCTATCGGTACAGCAGCATAATAGCGACTGAGACAAGCTAGTAATAATTATAATTAAACTTGATTTGAAATGATTATGTTGATCGTAGCGTAGACTACCAAATCACAATGATTTATTGAAATAGTAACAAGTAGATTATCAAGCTGCTGCGAAATGTGTACGATAATGTAGTAAAATGATCTCGGTATCTTACTTTATTCATCTAGAATTTCTTAAAACCAATTTCTATCTTTGAGTATTTCGCTGTTATTTAATATAGCAAAAAAAACGGCTCGTTTTGAAAACATCGTATATCACAAAAAGATGTTTTCTCATTTTACTTCAAATATGAAAACACCTACATAGGCTTTTAAACAGCCTATGGTCTTACAAATATTCATCCATTCCATTACCTAAGTGAGGGATGTAAGTTGATTCTAAACAGCCCCTCATTCCGATCTACCTACTTTTAAATGAAAAACGGTCTTACTCAGAAAATTTTCAATTCACCTTTATCCCTTTTATTCAATAAGTACTGGGGAGCACAAATTCAGAATGGTGATAAGTGCAGAAATGATAAAGGGCGTTTACAGAAACAAGCCTACTCACGACTTTTCTGTTATTGCGTTTGTGACCTCAAGTTCGTGGCGGCAGCAATGCTTCGTAGTCCCGGCATTAGCGCAGCAAGGGTTGGGCAAAATTCCTTCTCCTCAATCAGTAACGTCAGGGTAAAGAATATTGGTAGATAATCCAATCCAAAATCCATTACCTCTAGTTTAGTTTTTACAGAAGTTATGGCTTGAGGGGATAACCCACCAACCAAACTTGTGTGTTAAAAGAGTAGAAAATTTTTTGTGAGTGCTGCAAAAGTCCACGTTAAAATTTGATATGGTATTCTACTTGGTCAACATACGTTAGTGGTTGAGATTAATTAGACACTCGTCACGTTTGACCAAAGACTCCACTAGTAGTCCACCTATTGTTCACTTAATATAATTTTCACATTTGCTATTGCATTACTAAAATTTAGGATTGATATCTTACTAATACGTGTGATATGCGTCATACTGCTGTAACTGGCAGTTTATCAGTTATAGGCTTTAATATCTAGGTGTCTATCGAAATTACAAGGATAGTAGCTATAACTGCGGCTGTTTTCGCAAAGTTGTACCGGCAGCATAATGGTGAAACATCGCTCGATGTGAAACGTTCAAGAAAAATGAAAAACATGCTTAAAAAAAGAATCGTTTGTTGCGTCGCCGGTAACAATCAGATCGCTGTAGAATTTATTTAATCAGAAGCAGCTTTTCAGTATTTGCTGAAAAACTTTTTACGTTCAATCGTTTGGTATTGTGTTGAACGTTACTAATGCGATGCGTAGTTGAAACTACCTCATTTTGCATTGGGCTTTGGTTAAATTCCGAATTCGTATCAATATTTGAACGTATACTAAGCTAACTAAGGTGTTTGATTGCTTGTAATTGGCAGATATATCGGCGAGAATTAACGATCCAATCAATCTACACCAATCAACAGCCGCCTCAAGGTTGTGGTGCGGTCCCCGTTTGGGTTGGGTCGAAATAGCTGTTGGCCTTCCCAAGGGTCCCAGTTACCCCGGGCACTCCCCTTCATTTTTTCGCTATGCTGCCCCCTGAACGACCGCATAAGGGCAGCACACAGCTTCTTTAAAATCGGTCGCTTGTCCTCCTTCACTTGATAAGCGGTAACGTTCATCCCAACCCTGGCCCCATTTTTCCTTGCTCTGTGTGCACTGGATGTGACCTGGCGGGGCAAATCAGTGCAATGATGCGCTTGCTCCAATTGGGTCCATCAAAGGTGCTCACAACTTTTCCTCTCCAAATTCAGAGCTCTTGGCAGCTCTCACTCTTGGAGCTTCCCCCCTGCCAAATCACTGTGACTCCCTTCTCGGACTTCCTGCTCGGACTCCTCTGACATGTATACCTCCACTGTGCAATCTAGCCCCGCCCTACTAACGCTACTCTCTCGCCCCACCCTCGTCTTCAAACCTCTTATCCTCCATCTGCTCATTATATATCTTCTCCTGCCCCCCCACCATCGTCCTTTGCTCCTGGCTTTCCTTCAACGCCTCCTGCCTCCTCTCCCCCTGACTCTCTCAGGGGTTTTCAATGGAATGCTAGAGGTCTTCGAGCCAGGAGCACTGAACTACTTCACTTTCTTTCGTCCCATCCTGTCGACCTTATCTGCATTCAGGAATCCAATCTTAACTCCTCTTTTCGAATTCCTGGATTCTCTGCTCTGCTTTCTGATCGCACTAACTCCCGGTCTGGCATTCTCTCCTCTGATACCACGCATGCTAGCGGCGGCGTTGTCATTTTCGTCAGGCAGGTCCTATTATTCTCTGAACTTTCTACCTCCGCTCTTTCTTCGCTTGATCCTTACTCTGATTGTGTAGGGGTCAACATCTCTCTAAACAACTCCTTCTTGCTCTCTTTTCTTAATGTGTACGCCCCCCTATTTGCTCCTCCCCAACGGATGGCAGAACTGATTCCTTTTCTCCCTCCATTCTTCTCTCCAGAAATCTCTTCATTCTTGGGGACTTCAATTGCCATCACCCCGTTTGGGACTCAAGAGTTACTTCCGACCCCCGCGGGGAGGAAGTATTCGACTGGGTCATCTTCTCTGACCTCCTCCCCCTTGATGACCCTGACACACCCACCCTTATCCATCGCTCCTCTGGCAGTCGCTCCTCTCCTGACATCTTCTTTGCCCCCTCTTTTGCCCTTTCTTGCTCCTGGGAGATGCTTCAGGACCTTGGTTCTGATCACCTACCAATTCTTCTATCTATCCCTCCCTCCCCAGTCTTTCACTCCAACGAGCGCCCCCCTTCCTACAATTTTCAGAAAATTCGCTGGGATGGCTTTGCCTCCTACATTGACTCTCACTGTCCTTCAACAAAGGAATACTCGTCTTTTTCTCTTTCCTCTGCTGCTGCTCTCTTTACCTCTCTGGCACTGAATGCTGCCAAATCTTTCATTCCTTTGGGCCGCATCAAACGCCCTCCTAAAGCCTGGTGGTCTGCTGAGGTGGAACAAGCGGTCAGTGAAAGATGCAAGGCTTTCGCTGCCGCTCACAGAAGTGATGAAGATCGACAGGCTTACATCTCCGTTTCTCGACGCGCCTCGTCAGTCATCGCCAAGGTCAAGACTGAGGCATGGCAGACGACTCGCTCTTCTCTTTCACCTAAATCTAACCCTAAATCTGTACACTCTCTTCTTCGCTCTATCGCTGGCTCATCTTCCTCGTCTTCTTCCTCTCCTAACTTTTCTAACTGTTCTTCTCCCAGGGAATCGGCTTCGGTCTATGCCGCTTACCTGAGATCCCACTTTTCTATTTCTCAGGCGAAGGCTCTGCGTAGCAGAGCCAGAGGCTACCTCTCAGCTCCGCCGAGCCACGTGCCCTGTGGAGTCTCACTCTTCCTTTTGCTCTCCTCTCACTCTCGCTGAATTTCTTGCGGCTGCCTCCAATCTTACCACGTCCGCTGCCACTGGCCCAGACAAAGTTGCCTATCCCATGCTAAAGCACCTTCCTCGCTCTGGCTTGGATTTACTTCTTTACATCTTCAATCTTTCCTGGTCTTCACATTCCTTTCCTTCCATCTGGTAGACACACCTTCCATTATTCCCATCTACAAGATGGGAAAGCCTCTCGACTGTCCTGCTTTCTTCCGGCCTATCTCTCTCATCTCTTGCGTATCAAAGCTGTTGAACGCATCATTCTATCCCGTCTTCTCTTCTTTCTGGAGTCTTAATTCCATTCTCTCTCCCCGTCAGGCCGTTTTCCGCCGTGGACGGTCTACACTTGATCAAATTCTGTACCTTTCTCAGTCCATTTCGGATGGGTTTAACAAACCCAGGCCGGGCTCTCTGACGATTCTCTCTACTATTGATTTCTCCAAAGCTTTCGACTCTGTCTGGCATCCCGCCCTTTTCGACAAACTTATTTCGGCTGGCCTCCCTCCTTGCTTTGCTCGTTGGACTCAATCTTTCCTTTCTGATAGGCGCGCTTGTGTGGTTTATCAAAATCACAAAAGCCGCTCTTTTCGAGTCCGTCGAGGTGTTCCGCAAGGATCGATTCTTGGCCCTGTACTTTTCTCTCTCTTCATTAACAATTTTCCGGCTTCTCTGCCTTTTTCCGTCAGCTGTTCTTTTTACGCTGACGATCTGGCCATTTAGTCGTCCTCCCCCTCGGTCCCCACTGCGGTGGAGGCCACACAAGGAGCTCTGTTTCGACTGGAACGCTGGTCTGAGTACTGGTGTCTTCCTCTCAATCCGAGCAAACGTGAGGCCTCCTTTTTCTCAGTGGATCCCCACCAAGCTAACCTCCAACCCAACCTCCTCCTACTTGGCTCCCGCCTCCGTTTTAATCCCACTCCAACTTTTTTCGGGGTCGTCTTCGACCGCACTCTTTCCTTTTGTTAGCATGTGTCTTCGCTGAAGGCCAAGTTTTTCCCACGTCTCAAGGCCTTACGCTGTATCTCTGCTTCTTCATGGGGCCCCTTTAAAAAGTGTCTCTCTGCTCTGTGTAAATCTTTTATTCGGTCCATTCTCACTCACGCTTCACCCAGATGGTTTCCTTTTTTAAGCGCTACCAATTTCACCAGATTGGAACGCCTCCACCGAGCAGCCAGTCGCGCCATCACCGGCTGCCTCTCGTCCTCCCCTATCCCTCTGCTTCTATCCGAGGCTTCTTAACCTCTCCTACGAGTCACCCTGACTCATTTCTTTCTTTTATCTTATGAGCGGGCTCTTCGTCTCCCAACCTCCTTTCCCATCTCAGGTTTGGCCAGACTAGAAGTGAGGCCAAGACTTTGCAGATCGTCCTGGAGAGCCTTTGCGTCCACTTACCCGCTTATGCTTCCTGCTACTTGTTCTAGGGAGGCTTTTCTTGCTTGCCCTCCCTTTCCTTCTTGGAATCTGCCTTCTTTCACGGTGGAGTCCACCCTTTTCACTCCATGCTCTCGCTCTGATCCCCCCTTTTTCTCGCCAAGGTGCGGCTCTGGCTCACCTTGACTCTCTCCCCCCTGATGATCTGGTGCTTTGGACAGACGGCTCTGTTCCTTTTCCTTTTGGCAAGGGCGGCTTCGGTGTTCTTGCCAAGTGCTCTCTCTGTGGCACTGAGGCCACTCTTTCCTTTTCGGCAGGCCCAGTATGTTCAAGTTTTTCCGCTGAAGCCTGCGCCATTCTGCACGCTCTTTGCTGGTCTCGGCAGCACCAACAAGTCTGCCATTTCTCTTCTCTTCTCCTACTATCTGACTCTCGTTCTGTCTTCGCCACCCTGTCCTCTCCTCCATCTTTCCTCTTGTCTCAAACTCTGTGGCAGATCTGGCAGGAACTGTCTTCTCTCTCCTGTTCTATCAGACTACAATGGGTCCCCGGACACTCGTTTCTCCAGGGGAACGACGCGGCTGACGAGCTTGCCAGAAAGGGAGCGCTGCTTGCGCCCTCCGCAATCCCTTGTAGTCTCTCTCCTATGATCTCTCGTATCCACTCTCGTCTGATCTTGGACTGGAGGCGTACTATCTCATCGAAGTTCTTTGACACACAGGTTCCCTCGATTTCCACTGAGGAACTTGTGCTGCCTCGTCATGCTCGCTGTGTCCTCTCTCGTCTTCGCTGCAACGGACATAGCCTTTTGTTAGGTTCTTACTTCTCTAGGATTGGCAGAATCAAGAATCCTTCCTGCAGCGCCTGTGGACACTCGTCCCAGGACATCTCTCATCTCATTCTGCACTGTCCAGCTACGGACTCTTTGCGCCGCTCACTCTTTGGCGATCCTCTGTCTTTTTACGACCTCTGGTCCCAGACCCTGGGGAGTTGCCCGGCTTCTGGGGCTCCATGGTCTTCCGCCATGCCCCCATCCCTCGGAAAGGGTTGGGTAAACAACAACAACAGAATTAACGATAGTTAACATTTTAGGGCGAATTAAGCTACGAGGCGATGAATAGCATGAAATATCTTATGATGTGTGTCAACGAATCACTACGCCTTTATACATTGGGTGGAAGGTATTTTCTAACCGTTTAATAGATTTCTCCACTTTTCCGTAGCAAACAAATCGTGGATCCAAGCAGTCCGCCCATCGTGATGGCTCAGTCTGACTAAAAACTAGCCAACAGCATGGCTCATAAGCATGCAAAAATTGTTGTTTAATTATTTAAGCTGCACTACAGAGCTGTTTACTCGATGGTGACCTCACCTGCCATCGATTCATTACTTAGCAAGATTTGTTCAGTCTTTGAAGAAACGGTGCCCCTGGCACAACGTATTTCTGTCCCAAGTTGTTTCCCAAGCATACGACAACACAACCAATGCGGGCAATGCTTTGCGACGTGGCACTTAATTGCAGAGTAGTGCCTTCAGTGACAATATTTGTAGTAGCAACATACATAAGATCACGTGTGGTTTGTTACTTTGATTTTTCGTTTGCACTACCTAAACTTTAATGTTTCAATAGCATTTGGTGAAAGTGCATGAAGTAATGTTGCATCTCGTGTAGTGAACAACGAACTGTGTGGTGGTTAGGAGATCAAATTGTGTTTGATACGATAATTGTGGAGACAAAGAGTATTGTTTGAAAAAGCTGTGACGAGTGACGGAAGAAGATCTAGAGTGAGAATGGTTTGTGTCTCAAACTGATGTTGAAAAGAGCCGTGTTATTTCTAGCCCCTTGCCAGTTGATGCGATACCACTAGTGATGCAACGACATGAGTGCGACTCGAAGGGCTTTGGGCAAGACGGTTTCTGTCAAGTTATTTTGATTTAGGAATTTCCGCGTTGCTGAAAAAGAAATAACGATCGATGGTTTACGTATTCCTGCTGGAACCCAAATTGAAATTCCTACTTACGGTCTTGCCCATGATGAGGAGTACTGGGATGAGCCGATGAAGTATAAGCCAGAAAGGTGAGATTGTGCGTCATTGGCGTGTTTTATTGGCAAATGAGTTTAAACTTGTAGGTGTTTTTTAGCTGGAAGTTGCCTCTCACAAAGTGGCGTTTGTGAACGTTATGGGTTAGGTAGAAAGACAAATCAGGGACAACACTAAAATCGAAAATTGACGACATTAAGGAATTACGGAAATTTATACTACAGATTAAATTACGTAAATTCATTCTCATATGTAATCACTGACTCACGGAAATATGGAAAAACTACCAACTGAAAAAGTAGGAAAATCGCAAAAATACGGAGATATACGTTAGTCGATAAAAACTGAAAGCATAACCGTCAATTGGGTAAAATTACATAATTGAGTGGAGTTATACAAAATATTTCCATATTTCTGAGATTTTCGTGATTTAATTTAAATATTTTCCACGTTTCCGTTAGAATTTCTTAATTTCCGCAATTTCTTAAATTTCCGTATTTTAGTGTTGTCCAAAATTAGCTTTTGTATAAATGTTCGTAAGCGTACTGGTTGGGATTTTGATCTGGTACAATCTTGTTTCTTACTTCGGACTGCTTACTAAATTATATGACTGTGGGCTAGACTAGCAGAATGTGTCGTTTGAAAGCGCTTGGCTATCATTTTAACTATCTACCCTTTACCCATAGCCATGACCTCATTTTTCTTGTGCAAGTAATCACACGCTCATTTGCCAAGGGAATGATGTTGGACAGCGATGACGTCATCGAGAGCTCTTAAACTCACTGTTTGTGTTAAATTCTTACGTATGAAACAGTCTCCGAAAGGTGGAAAACTAACTTTTGATGACGGTGTCTAATAAGTAACCAATTGTATCGCTTTCTTGTAAACCTTGTATTGACCAAAAATCTTATTTTAATGCTCTTGTATTTGGTAAATGCATCAATCCATTACAAACCAGTCGTAAATGCAGACTATTAGCCCCACCATTATCTAGATGTGGTTTCATTTTTGAGTGACCATACTAATGCTTACCACATGCCGTGTGAGCATGTTTACTGAATATTTTATTTTGGTGAAGCGCTTGCTTAAATAACAAGTATAAGTTGATCTTGCATGGGTCAGATATTAAATTTACCGATTGAGAGCCTTGGTATTATCGACGTCTTGCGCAAAATCGCAAACTAAAGAAGTAATACGTCATCAAGCTACATAGGATTCTGTAATTGCGGTCACACAATCGTTTTGCATAACGGTAGAAATCGAAATCTATTTTAAAAACGATAGTAAAAAAGCTTAAATGTTGAGTGAGAGAGAGAAATCCACTTTTTTAATTCCAATTTTGTCTTCGTTAACGCAGGTGGCCGGACACACCTCATGTTTTTAGAAAGTTTGTAAGCACCATCACGGTAGTTCGTTCTGTCAATGGCATCTTCCTAAAATCTCCTTAACGGACACTTTTTTGCAGAATGGAAGACATGAGCAAAATTGACCCAATGACTTTTACGCCTTTTGGAGCTGGACCTCGTAATTGCATTGCAATGAGAATGGCGTTGCTTGAAGTTAAATTGGCTTGTTGCAAAATACTGCAGAATTTTATTCTCGAGCCATGCGAAGATACCCCGGTAAGTGTTAATCATGTTGAAGTTGAGTCGCTTGTTGTTGCATGGAACAGACGGGAATTTCAAATGATAGAAAATGTGCGTGTCCAAAGACAAGCGAGACCGGGGTAAAACCGGGTTGATTGGCAAATTTACAATAAAATTAATTATTGGATCATATTTAAGAGCATTATTTTTTTCTAAATATGGTGATCCTTCTTTAGCATTCTCAACTACTCTCAATCCATACCAGCATCTCACATGCCAGCTATTCACAGGTCTCCCACATAAAATTAAATCTACACAAGCATATTGTAAGCAGTCCATGTACAGTGTTTCCCGCATAAAATCCAAATATACTTTTCTGGGCAATTTTAGATTATACCATCAAATCCATTGCTGCATTACTGCAAAACCTCATATAAGAGCAACGGTTTTAACCTATATCACATAAGCACTTGAGATGTCTCAACCGCATCACCCTAGAATCAACATGCAGGGATAGCACATAAGTATAATGTCAGCATATTACATCTGCAGTGTAGGTGGTGTGGATTTTGAGCTGATGATGTTGGGTTCAAATCTTGCAGTAATTGCCATTAGCATTCGTTAGGAAAACATCCGCAGTTTGAAGGTTGCTTGCCGATCAAATCCTGACGCAAAAACCCGTTAGTGACTTACACACACAGCTATGTATACTTCATACAATAAAAATAAACTTCTAACGTCTTTTTCGTTTCGTTGTCTTGCATTATTGTATAAATAACGCTGCATTTAGGCGCCGCCACTGGAGGTCACTTTTAAAACCAGTATTCAGCCAAAATCCGATATCATTCTTCGAGCTATTCCCAGGAACAAGGCACAGTCCTAACCAAGTATTTTAAATTTCATTTGTTGCGATTTAATGTGTTCATAAACCTACTTGTTTTGTTACTGAATTCCAATAATCTACATGGTTGATAGTACTGCGAAATTTTAAAGCCGATTCACACTTTTTACTGTGAAAATAAACACTTGAATGTTTAAAATGCTTCCTTGCAAAATAATGAATAGCGTGTCCTTGCAAAATGTGAAAGTGGATGCAGATTTTACTTTTTGCAATTTGTTGTTTGTGTGTTTAATACTTGCTTTTTGTATTGGATTGGCTTGCTGTGCAAAGTATCACATTTCAAGGTAGCGCAGTAAACTCCTGTTTTGTAGAAGGATTTTCATGACCCACCATTCATCAGTTGTGTAGCATCAACTGATTCTGTGCTGATAACTATTAGGAAAAGCTTATAGCAAAATATCTCTTTCATGAGCTCCATATTATTTCAAATGTAAACTGCGTTTTGTTGCTTTTATTTGTAGTGACTGATCGGAATACTTATTTTTGATCTTGAGCTGAAGCCGAAGTTTCTTCAAACAGAAATGCTATGTTTTTATTGACGGAAGCTGCGCTAAGCTCACTGTTTTCAATTGCAAGTAATATACAGATTTTACTAACTGAACCAGTTAAACAACCATATTGTTAACGCTATTGTCGGTCTCTCAAGACGTGTAATACGTTAAATGAGTTTTTGTCGCACTCTCAGGTTGTAATAGCATTACTAGTTTTCACTCTGGCAAGTAATTGTGCTCCTAAATTGTGACAATTAAAAAGCTTCGATTGAGATTGAAGTTCAAGAATAACTTTCCGCGGAAGCTAGTCGATCGTGTCATCTTTTTAAAATTAGGCGGCAGGTTGTGTTAAGTCTTGAATTGTGTTTAATAATGTTTTAGACTATGTGTGGAGCAAAAGTGCAATTATTGGATATTGTGTCAAGATCGTACCTTTTGCAGTTTTCTAAAGCTCTCTGTATGTCGTGGTGTGGTGGTAATCGATATGGATTTTGGGAAGAAAGATCTGAAGTTCAAAATGATTGGTATTAGTCAGAAAGGGCATCCGGAATTCAAAATGTTGCTCTGTTTTCGCTAAAAGTCTGGTTCGAAAGCGAATCTTCAAATTAGCTCGTGTAAGCCTGCGAAAACGCAGTAAAATCGATTTGTTTTCGGTTCGGATTTCGTTTGATGAGTTTAATAAATTCTTATCTAACAACTACCGCCAACTTGTACACTAGCTTTATATGAGATCTGATTTTAACGTATCAGTATGCATGAACGTGAAGGCCCGAACTCATCTGAATATTTTCGTTTTTTACATACTAAGCAATTACAGTATATTTTTTATTTGTCCTGCTAGCACGGAATCCAATCCATGAAGATGTAGTGTTTATTGTGTTCTGCAAGGTCCTGGCTTGTTGTAAATGTCGCATATTAGCGACTTTTCTTCAGTACATTTAATTATTCTAAAGTGTTGATTGATGTTTTTTCCTATTTTTATGCTTTACTTTGGAATGCGTGTACTTGTAATATGCTGGTCTATTGTTTTGTTGAAAAACCTTTTATCAATTCTGAACAATAAATAAAGCAATGAATTTACTATAAGGTAAAATTACCCGACATTACGCGTGTTATTTCATTACTAATGTCATAATGAAAGCATCGCACAAATATCATTATCAATAGTTGTTCAACCGGTTTTACCTTGGAAACGCTAGTGAAAGCAGCAAAGGAAAGTAGTCATATATTAATGGTTTTTCTACGAAAACAATTTCCGTTCTTAAATCAAATGCATTTAAAACGTTGCTTTTAATAAAAAAGCTCTTCCTAGGGTGAGGGCGGTATAGACCATTTACAAAAAACACTTTTATAAAATGTTTAAAGATCTCTAGCGTGTTTGCGGTGCCGTTTTTCAAAAATTGAAGGCTGATTACGTGTGCCGAAAAATAATTCACGTAAGTTCTTATTCACAAAAGCTGGTTTAAGTTTGTACAATTCAGAGTAAAAGCAGATTTATCCACCTATAGTAACGTCATTCAACTGCGGAGGTTCCTTGTTTTGGGGAGGGGGGGGACAAATATTTCCTTTTAGTTATTTGTATTCTATTACTGCCTGCAATATGCATATGACGTAAAGAAAAAATATACTAAAAACATTATAACAAAATGGCATAAACTCCTGCAAAGTTTCTTGGCAAACTAGGCCCACGCCACTGCGAATTTCTTTTGGACCTATTTGAAGCCTTGATTTATTGTGCAAGTACAAGTCCAAAATCCTAAAGTTTTAATCCACGTTTTTTTAGTTTTTTGGTAAACTTTGCATAAAACAACTTACCTTGTAGGTTAATTATATATATACACTTACAAGTAAAGTGCGTTCATAAAGTTTCTCCGCAGTTGAAAATTGATGTTCATCTAAATCAGAGGTGGGGAAACTTTTGAAAGCCGAAGGCCGCTTTTCAAATCGCACGGAATAAGTTAGGCCGCAACTTTAAACAGCAGTACACATAGACTTGTCATGCATTAAAAATAAACAACTTAAAAATACACAAAAGCAATTTTACAGCATTTAGTGACTACAGTGAGGCTGTTTGTCACAAGCTAATGATGCGATCTTTGGTTCCAACATCGTTGATTTTAGGATTAGTTGGTCTTCCAAGTAAATATCTGAGATCTCAAGCGATTCTTGATTTGTGTCCTGTATGAGAATGGTGATTCACAGCGGTAGGTTGTACCAAAGCATGATAACATTTGTCGAGCGTGCTGATATTCTACAGCTCCATATTTCAATCGGATCCTTCTTGGCGTTGAATAAAGATTTCAGAATGCTACCTTCTGATAGCTCTATTAACTCCATTTGGAAACGATCAGGCACTTGGTTGACATCCACCAGGTGTAATTATAAACACATCAATTGGAAAAATTTGACCCCTAGAAAAAAGGCTGAATATTACCAATCCACTAAATCATATTTATCTAATTTATTGCTACCGTTGGAAGTTATTAATTGCAATAATGCTGGGTGTAATGATTCAGCTCATTTGGAGAGTATATCGACATACTATCAGGGCATCATTAACAGCCTACAAGCTTCTCTACCCTTGCAAGTATACAACTCTCGGCGCAACCAGCGTATACCTAACTGGTCTGCAGTCTTGAAAAACTCTCATAAAAAAGCCAAAACTAGCTACCTGACTTGGATCAATTCTTCAAAACCTAAAACTGGTCCAGTATTTGAACTCATGAAAAAACACAAAAAAGAATTTAAAAAGTTATTCCGACAGCATAAAAAGAAACTGAGAAAACAAGCTGCCGATACCTTGGCATGTAGTTTTATTGACAATCATCCAACAAACCAATTTTGGAAAAATATTAATATTCAGTCATCTCCTAAAACAACTGCACTGCCTGCAACAATCAATGGAGTCTCTGGCACACAAAATATTGTTAATATGTGGAAAAATCATTACCAACAACTACTTAACTCTACTAACAGCAGTAAGTCATCTGATCTGAGTACCACTCATTTGAAAAGCAAAACAATGGGACCACACAATAAAACTGACAAATTTGATGAGGTGAAAAAGTTCTTATGTACGGTAGATTTAGCCCGGTCTCTATCTCAGAAACTCAAACCAGACTGTGCTGGAGGACTTGATGGCTTATCAGCAAATCACATTATGTTTGCACATGAAATAATATATCTTCATATTAGCATATTTTTCAACCTTTGCCTTGTTCATAGCTACCTACCTGCTGCATGCACTAATTCAGTTATCACACCTATAACGAAAAACAAACATGGTAGTGTCTCTGCCATCTCCAACTACAGGCCTATTGCTCTACCCACCGTAATTTCAAAGTATTTTGAACATTACATATTATTTATGACCAGTAATTTCTTGTCGAGTGTGGATAACCAATTTGGCTTTAAGCCTGCACATAATACTGACATGTGCCACTTTTTATTAAAACAAGCCATTTCGCAATACAATACTCATGGAAGTCCAGTCTTTGTTGCCTTTTTGGATGCCTCTAAAGCATTTGATAAAGTTAATCATCATATTTTGTTTAAAAAACTTACTGAATGCAATGTTCCTGAGATTTTTGTAAAACTCTTAGCTAACTGGTATTCCACTCAACTTCTCTGTGTTAGATGGGGTACTACTTATTCTAAGTTTTTTACCGTCTCAAATGGAGTGAGACAAGGTAGTATTTTGAGTCCCATTCTATTTGCTGTCTATATGAACCAACTTTCACAGACCCTTAACAAACTTAACGTTGGTTGCTTTATTGGTCAACATTGTCTAAATAATATTTTGTACGCCGACGATATATGCTGTATTGCACCTAGCTGCAAAGGCCTTCAAAATTTGCTAGATGTTTGCTATGAATATGCACAAAGCCATGATATCTCTTTTAACTGCTCTAAAACCAAAATAATGATGTTTAAAACTAAGTTTTTGAAGTTGAATTTTGTGCCCAAATTACAATTAGGCAACTGTGTAATTGATTATGTAGAAAAAGTGAAATATTTAGGTTTTCTTTTAACATGTGATTTGCAAGACGACATCGACATGTACCGACAGCTTCGCTATGTCTATGGTACAGCAAATAGACTTCGTAGTAAATTCTCCGACTGTTCTAAAAACGTAAAAAATTATTTGTTTCGCACGTTTATGTACAGTTTCTATGGCAGTAGTATCTGGTCGTCCTATCGACAATCTACCTTTCACCGTCTCCGGGTAAGCTACAATAATGCTTACAGGATACTATTTAACTTGCGTCATCGAGTAAGTATATCTTCGACTCTTGTACAGAACAATATATGTACTTTTCAAGCATTGATTCGAAAATATGTCGCTTGCTTTATGATTCACTGTGCAAATTCCTGTAATATCTGGATTTCCTCACTGGTAAATTCGGACGATTTCCTAACCAGCCAGTTTTATAAACACTTTCTTCTCCTTCATGACCGTTAGGCTTTTGCCTTCTTAGGGATTTCAAACATGTCTGCAACTCTGTGTTTGTTTGTTGTTTATGCTCTGCGTTTGTTTGCTCTCGTTGAGCTATTCTAGTGTGATTTATGCTGGACTAAAGTTGACTTTGCTGTAAGTTAACGGGTCTGTTAAATAAATAAATAAAAATGCTTTAATCTGTCATTGTACTCTTCAATAAGCGAGTCTAGGACCAATGTGTATTCCTTCACGTTGCACAATCTGCCTGCTACTTTTGCCAGTTGGGGAATGTGCTCAGCTGAAATTTGCGATCGGCTGAGGACAGATTTTAATGAAGTCAGTTTCTTTCGAAAAGCCTGGATTTTTTGCCGCATATCATATACCAGTGGTGGGCAACCTTTTTTGGTTTGCGTGCCAAAATCGGCTAAATCTCAGAACAAAATTCTTCCGCGTGCCAGCCAAAATTTGTGAAAACATGAAGAAAAGATAAGTTACCCAAATGGTGAAAACACAATATAACTAAAATCGCGTTTACTCACATTGAAAATAGAGCCCAAACAAAACGGACTTTTGCCTCTTTTAAATTAAAACATATTTACAAAAAACTTTTAAACAAAACTTAAATTACTTTTTAAAGAAAGCATAAGTCCGACAAAATCTTTGGTTACTCTTCATTATTTCAGTGCGACTTCTGCTGCTGTATTACCGCTGACAGAGATTTTACATCAGGTCTATAGTTTGTGACCTTCAGAGATATACATGAACTACTAGTTTCATCAGTCAGGCTACTCCTACTACGAGACTTAAGTAAGTTCATAACTGAAAACAAAGATTCACAAGCATATGTAGATGAAAACATCGAGAGTAATGCAGTTGCAAAGTTTTTTAAAGACTTAAAATTATTAGGAATGGCATTCCAAGCCCGCAATAGTTCGTTTTCGGCACTTCTCTCGAGTATTCCCTTCTCTAATCGCCTTTTTTCAATGTTTTCCAAGTCAACTCTAAGGTCAATAAACTTTTGGTTCCAAATTGAGCTACTCTGAAATTCAATCAACTGCATTTCAAATTCATCCATGTCTATCCATAAAAACTTTTCTAGGTTCAGTTCCTCCATTTTTATACCGTCTGGATACCTCATGAATTTTGCTGTCTCTTCTAATTCTCTAAATTTTGAAAATCTTGTGAAGAACTGCTTAACAACTGACTCGATAATGTTTAAAAATAGCTTCTTTAGACTTTGAAGATTTGTTTTGTCATCGGTTTGGAGATCATTAAATTGACTCTTGAGGTTTGAAAAGTATTTAAATTTCTCATCTCCAATATCTTTCTTAAAGACTTCTAGTTTTTTTTTCAAAAGCCTTTATGTATCCAAACGTAACATCAAGTGTCTTACCACCGCCCTGTAATTTGACCTTCAGATGTTCACAAAAATCTGCAAAGAACATTAGATTTGAAACCTACTTAAAGTCAAACCTTTCTTGGTAAAAAATATCGTGATCTTTTAAGAAAATTTTTATCTCGTTAAAGCATTCAACGAACCGTTTCAGAACTAAACCCCGGCTAAGCCATCGAACATTGTTGTATATATTTAATCCTTTATACACAGATTCAACCTCACTCAGTAAAACGTCAAATTGTCTTTAATGTAATGCCCGAGCAGAAATACAGTTTACAACTTTGGTAACTGTTTGCATCACTTCCTGAAGTTCCTTCAGGCCAGCTTTTGCACATAATGCCTCTTCATATGTGATGCAATGAAAACCTATCACTGGATGACCAACTTCTGTTGTAAACAAACTTACAAAACCTGCCTTCTCACCAGTCATGCTCGGGGCGCCAACAGTTGTGACGGCCACTACTTTGAAAATGTCAATTTGACGAGAAGAAAATTCGTTTATAGCAGCCTTACACATCGCGGCCCCGGTAGTACGCTCATGTAGGGTTAGAAGGGCAACCATCTCTTCACATGTTTCATCACCTTTACAAAATCGAGAAAATATTCCGAACCTTGCTGATGATGTAATATCAGTACTTTCATCAATACAAATAGAAAAATACTTGTATGAAGACAAATCTTGTGTCAACTGCTTAGCAGTATTACTTTCCAACTTAAGTATTCTACAGGGTGGGCCGTAAATAACGCACCAAAGATTTAAAATAAATTGTGATGTGAAATAATGTAAATATCTTTTCTTTGGGTATCTGTTAAATTTAATTTCAATATCAGTTACTATAACTGTTAAATTTAATTTAATTTATTTATGGCCCAAAACGTTTGTTATTATTATCTGAATTGTTTTATATGCTTTGGTGCGTTATTTATGGCCCACCCTGTATCCTTAACTGTTTTCCTACTCAGAGATAAATCTTTAATACGCTGAATAGTCTTTTCTTTTTCTGAAAAATTGTCAAAAAGAAATGGTGTATATTCCAACCAAGCTTCTTTAATATAATCTCCAGCACTTAGTGGTTTACCATGTTGAGCAATTACTTTGAAACTTCAAAACTAGCGGCAACTAAGTTGGAACTGGACCTGCCTGAGATGAAGTTCATAAATTTATCAGCTTGTTTTTTGTTTTGCTGAGTTTGCTATTAATTAATTCTCTTTTTTCTTCTTCGGTTTTATTGTTTATGTTATCATGAACACTTTCAAAGTGCCTTTTCACAGATGACGTTCTACAAACAATCGTTTCAAAACAGAATATACAGAAAGCTTTATTGTCTTTTTCAATCACACCAAATTTTTCAGTCCAGTATTTTTGAAATACTCTGACATCTTTAATTAAACGACCTTTCTTAGTTGATAGTCCAGACATTATTACCATATGTAAGGGTAAAAAAGAAACGTAATGAAGTTCTTTACTGAAAAACAAGAGGTAAGCCTAAATACTACAACAATTCAAAAAATATAATAAAACTTTTCACTCATCTGCTGCGACTATATGTCTTTCAAAATCAACCTATAATAGTACAGTAGCAAGCAGCTCTAACAAGCATGCGCTCTACCAACAGCTTCATAAATCAAGCTGAAATGAAGAAAAAATTGCGGCGCAGACGAACGATATTGAGAGAAAATTTGTTAAGGTTGCGAATTCACCAAGTTGTTACGTCATAATGTATTTCTTTGTAGTTATATGGCATCAAAAGTACACAAAGGGTTAAATTAGATAACAGATTGTTAGCAAACGAAAAGAAAGAAACGGACACCGAGTTCCATTAAATAGTACTGCGACTTTTAGTTATTAACTTTTTCATTTGAAGAAGGATCTCGTTTCCGAGTCCTCGCTCGCTTGCCGGATAGAACTGCTCGCGTGCCAGGGGTTGCCCGCCCCTATTTCGTTTCACCTTGCAGAGAAACGTTGAGCTAATTTTGCTTCGACATAGGGTTGCCAACTTTGACAAATTTCAATAAAGGACACTGTGACTAGAGTTGCCAACCGTCCTGTATTTTAAAGGACAATCCTCAATTGGAGACCCTTTGTTCTTGTCCGGGTGGGTAATCAGGTGTTGACCTTTTTTTTTTTTTTTTGGAGACCACCATGTAAAAATACTGCTCGCGGACATGGTGGCCTCCAAAAAAAAAAAAAAGAGGAGGTCAACACCCGGTTTTCCATGGGTTGTGCTACACAACCGCGATTGGACTGTACTTTTGCAAAATTTTTCCGCTCTTGCAGTAAATTTTTTTTCAGCTCTAGAAATAAAGGACAATTCTAAGTTTAATAAAGGACAAGGACGGGGGGGTTCAAATAAAGGACTGTCCTTTGAAATAAAAGACGGTTGGCAACCCTACTTCGACATTACATCACACAAAAAAGCAGCATTTCTGCAAAAGTTTTGTTCTGACAATGTGCAAGATATATTTTTATCTTCGAAAAACTTGACAATTTGTTTTTGCAAAGATAAAACTTTTTCAAGCACTTGTCCCTGTGACAACCAGCACACTTTTGAATGGTACGGTAAATCTACATTGAATGTCTCGTCATCATACTGAAGCATTTGACGAAATTGCCGATGCCTCATTGCATTCAGTCGAAGTAATTCACGATACCTATCACTCCATTTAAGGTATCACTCAGCAAAGCAGATTTGACACACAAGTTTTGCTGATGCAACATACAATGAAAGGACATCAACGTGTCTGGATTTGGCAGTTCTCTTCGTAATAATGCCGCAAATCCTTCATGCTTTCCTATCATAGAAGGTGCACCATCTGTGCACACGCTTACTAAATTACTTAAATTTAGGTTTATTTTACAGAATTTTTCTTAAAACAAATTTAAAACGTCGATTCCTTGTATTCTCTCTGTAAGAGTACCCAAACCCAGCAGCTTCTCATAGCATTGAAAATCGGAAGTTATAAGACGAATGAAAAATAGCACTTGTGTCAACTCATTTAGGTCAGTCGCTTCATCCAAAGCAATCGAATAACACACATCTTCGTTTTGGCATAATGCGTAAAGTTGCTCAGATACACCGAGCGCTAACTCATGTTGCCGATCAGTTATGGTCCATCTAGAGAGCGGCAATTTTTTTGTATTTGTAAACTTTGTCGGAATCTAAACACGATACCGCTTCAATTATGCAATCTTTTATGAGTTCAGCATCACTATATGGCTTGCCTTTCTTGCCGAGAATGTACGCTATTCTGTAAGTTGCTTCAGTAATGTTTGTCCCTTGCCTTGATACTGACTGAAACACTAGCCGCTGTTGCTGATTATGAAGCTTCATCTTCTTTAGTGCTTCCTTACGGGCCTCACCTTCCAATGCAACATATTTATGATTTTTGTGAGTTCTGTAATGGTGATTAGCATTGTACTTTTTCACAGTTGTAATCATATAGTTGCAAAGTAAGCACATCCTTTTATCCTTTACAGCAACTACATGAAACTGCAACTTCCATTATTCATTAAATACTCTCCCTTCTTCCTGCAGTGTTCTTTTTCTAATGTTAGGCTTTGACTTGGTCTTTTTACAGAAAATAAGAATAGTATTGTTACTCAGATATATCGACTACTATTTTTAGTTTTCTCACATCTAGCTGCAAAAAAACTTGCAGGTTTGTGAACCATCTTCCAATCAGTAAATTCTAACGTTAAGAAAACGCAAGAAGTAGCTTACACTTCGACGCACAAGTGCAGCACATTGCTGTACAACTAAAATACTTGCTGTATAAATGTAGGTTGTTGCTGTAGCTAAAACTAAACTATTTCTACCATGCACAAGTGTGTCATCTTGCTGAATTGTTTTATCACGTCCGAATATTGCCGGGCAAAGTTCACTGAACGTTAAAGTTAGTAACATTGCAGACACCGCATGGCAGATTCAAGTAGAAAAAGCCATTGTTACGTTATCTCGTTTTTCGATTATTACGATTTAAACAATGTTACCTACCACACTCATGGAATGCTGATGAGGATGTTCCAGAAGAGTGTTTAATATTACTGCACACAATAATTTAAAGATTTTGATTTTCAGGAACAGGTTTTATATAAAACTTGTAAGAAGAACTCTGTGCTGTTTCAACTGGACTTATTTGAGAGTGCGATTTACACACACGAGCAAAACATAATTTAAAAAATATGGTAAAGTGAGTGAGCAAACGGTTAGAAGGCCGCACAAACTCTTCAAAAAGGCCGCACTTGTCCCACCCCTAATCTAAATCATTTCATTGGTGCGCGCGCTTACATTACAAGCGTTATCTCGCGACGTCTAGGATATTGTTCGATATCACATTGAGGACAAGTTAGTGGTGTTCAATCATAGGCGTAGCCAGGGGGGGCAAAGGGGCAATGGCTCCCCCTGAATTTTAAGTCAAATTACAAAACAGTATCAAAAAAATAAAAACATAAATTTTTTTGCGCCTCTGCAGGTACATTAGAGTTTATTGTTGACTTTTGGCAAGAGGGTGGGGAGGGGGTTGGGTCATGCGTGACTTTTTAAGTTTTTAAACTTTCAAATGTTATCAAACAAAATGTGTACGTTTTACACACTAAATATCGCCGAAGTTTTTCTTCTGTCGCAGTCGAGTGATGAATTGACAATCCAAGGTATGGTAATTCCAAGAAATAAGCGTCTCGCTAAGCGCTTTTTTGTTTTATTGCGATGCGGACTACTACAAAGACCTCGCTTCTTTTATCAGAACGTCCATCCTACCAGTGGGAGTGGTTTCCTTGAAATTCCTTAAATAGTGCGTTTACGTCACAATTGAAGTTGAACTATCAAAGCCGTTCTTGATAAAACTACATTAGATCAGTGAAATCGCATTCGCTCTTTCTCAGTTTTGTTCAGCAACTTTTATAGTAGCGACGAGCGTAGTTCACGAAAGGCAAAATGCCGTTATAAGTAAATGACGTCACATTAAAAGTTGCAAAATTTGGCCCCCCTCAATTTTTTTCTGGCTACGCCCTTGTGTTCAATTTTGATACATTGTGACATAGGAGAGTTTTACATCTTTATTAATCTAGTGTCTTTGGTGCAGCCACTTTTTATTCTGTCTGACAACCTGACAGGCCGCTTACGACTGAAGAAAGGATATTTCTGGTCGAGTTTGTTTTTCGTGAAGGAGACAAATATACAGTGGGTGTGCAAGAAAGATTCAAAGAACAATTTCCACATACGAAGGTATCGTGATACTGTTCGTGATTTGATAAAGAAGTTTAGAAAAGCTGGATCTGTCAAAGACGAAGGAAGAAGTGGAAGACCAACAAAGTTGGATGAATATGGATAAGTTGTGTCGAAGCTGAAGGACATCATTATCAGCACAAACTGTAACGACTTTTGTATGCTGTTTGATGAAATAATTCTGATGTAATTATGTCTTCACGAATATACGTTGTTCATCACTAAAACGATTTCAAAAAGTCTACTGCGGAGAGACTTTATGAACGCACTGGATAATCAAGTGACTCGGTTTGATGATAACGAATTACAGAAAAATTTGAAGTGCGAAAGTTAATTAAAAGTAAACAATGCCAAAATGTCAAAAATTGCTGTTTTACTTGAAAATAGCTTAATTTTGAGATCGATTTTATAATATTTAACAAGAGAATTAATGCCGCCTTTCACTGATAATGCTCACTCACTAAAAGATATTTTAGAAAATTTTCTTCAGTTACGTTCTTTGGATGCTTTTTACGAACCTGAAAAAATCAAATGACTCCGTTAGACGGAATCAAGACTGGCAGCCAGCCATGAAAAAAGCAAAATAAAGTAAAATTTTTCTCCGTTTTTGAAGTACACCAAGGTCATGCAAATTATTCAATCAAGGCAAGGCAAGGATGTTTCAACTTTCTTTCAATTCTTCCGGTATCAAACGGTGTTTCCGCACCGTACACTTTAAGCTGATGAGCAACTTTCAGCTTTAACCTCCTGTACCGATAGTACAGTATTTCGTAAACGGTTTGCCTATTCAGAACGTTTGTAGCTTGATTATTGTTGCCCGATATCTAAAGCTAAGTAAATTATGCATCGCGCTTGATGTTTGATTTCGAGCATTATATCACAAAAGGCCACAATGATAAAAAAAATATGTCCTACGTTTAGCATGGGCATCATAAATTGAAATCTGTAGGCTAGAGTACTTTAAAGCTCACATGTTTGCTATTATTAACTCATCTGAAAATACTGGAAATGGAAATTCCTTTCGTTTTTGTGGGTCAACTTTTTGAAAGTGGGGTTTTGATCCTCGTAACGCAGCGCTTTTGTTTTTCTCTTTCTTTGGATCAATTTTTCAAATCAAATCTTTTGCCCAAACAACGATTTCAGGCTCCCAGATATTTACAGACCCAAGTATATATGTACCATCTGGAGGCTTCATCAACGTTTCTGGTCACTGATGTAGCCCTTCGAAAAAAATGAACTTTTTTGGGGGGTAAGTTGACTTGATGCGGACGCTTTTGCAAAAACGGTTCTTGTCCTATTTTAAAAAAATATTTGCGCGGTAGTTTGCTGGTTAGAGCATCCGTTTCGCAATGGATACACCTAGTATATATTCCCTTGTTGGATTGTACCAAAGGGGTAAAATAATATTTACAGATCTGCTTGGCGCTTGATATCAAAAGTAATACAGGGTGGGCCAAAAGTAAGGTTGCAGTTCCTTCATTTTCTGCATAAAATAGGGTTATAATTACTTCATTATCTGTTTCAAATTCACAGTCACGTTTTAGACAAAAATTTATAGAAATTGATACTAAACTCTTGCGCTTGGCTACGGACTTATGTCTTAAAAACCTAATAATACGTTTTATAAATTCGTTTCATATGTTTACTACCGCGGACGTTTTGAGCACTTGAAAGATTAAATGTTTAATGTAAAACGTATAATGAGTAAATATATATGAATAAATGTCGAACAAATATAAAATGTCCAAGTGTTAACTGTAACCACACTTTTGGTCCACCTTGTATACGGAAAATGAAACTCAAAATGGTGCAAAATTTGCTCAGGCATGGTGAAAATAACTCCTGGCGATGAAATACTGCATGGTTGCACTTAAAAAGAGCCAACAGCTTTCTGACATTTTTTAGATTTATAAAAAGTGATCGCAGAGACACGGTGGAAAGTTTTCAAGGGAAATCTTTTCAATGGATATATTTTGCAATAAATGGTTATTTTTTAAGCGCTCGCTCATATTTAGCAAATTTTTCTTCGCTTACATATTTGGGTCAGCAATTACTTACTTCAATAATAAAGCTAAACAGCAAACGTTTTTGCCTGATTACACTCATTAATTCCATATTGTGTACCCATGCATTGACATCGCTAAACTGAAGATATAAGGATAGCGCTCATTTCTGAGAACTGGTTACTCCGAACCCGACTCAGCGTAGTGTGGTTTGAGTATCACCGACAAAAATGTTCTCCTGTGATTGGAAGATAACAATATCATAACTCTAATTCTCTGTATTACTAAGCTTGCTTATCTTTAAATTTTAACCAAGCCAAATTGCTTACTTCACTTGTTTAATTCCAAACTTTGACCAAGTTTAGGTTATGTTATTTACAGTGGTGGGCACTAGTGGCGAACGGCCGCGATTAAGGTCGCTAGTGATACATTGGTGTTCGCTTTTTATCACCGCTATTGTTGTTGTGTACTAGCAGCAAGAGTTGCGGGCGTTACTTTTTTTTGAGCAAGCGCAAACTTTTTGGATGGTAATTGCCGCAAGTGCTAAGTCCGCACTTGTTAAAATAAAAATATTGTCGTTTCAAAATTGCAGAGCATTCCCTTAGATTACGAGCTACCAGACAACGAATTTTTTCAAAGAGCGTTTGGGGAGAAGTTACAAAGAAGACAGCCGCACTGAGAAGCTGTTAGATGACTTTCGCAAAGAAGGATAGGAGTTCAACAGCAAAGCCAATGCTGCGTTGGTCTTCAATACGGCGTTAAGAGAGTTGTTTGTAAAACACAACATCGCCACACCTTCGAATACTGCAGTGGAATGTCGGTTTTTACTTGCGAAGGATGCGCTAAAGCCAAAACGATGTGGATGATCGTTTTTTGAAATAGGTGTGTGCTTCAATGAATATTTTTTATGCTGTCTTTGCGACAAATACTGTCTTTGTTGGTGTTATCTACTAGTAAGCTAGTATTTTCTATGCTGCGAAAGTGGAGTTTATGAAAATGCGCACTCCGCAGGAAATATGCCGGTGCGTTTCCTGATTTGTAGAGAAGAAGTCAGACATCCAAACCCAGCGAAACTTTGAACACAAATATGGAAAAGAGTCCCCAGCGAGGTCTACCAATTGATTGAGGCACAAAACAGCACAAAACATTTATGGAGACTGGTAGAGTGCTACAAAGAAAGGTAGCTGATTGATATTAAGCAACAGAAGAAGAAATGAAATATGCGCGCGCGGCATATACCAGAAGACATAGAAAATCCATTCGCAGGGCTTCGGTGCAATTGCAGACGCCACGCTCCGCTGTTTATGAAATTTTGCATAAAAGTTTACGACATAATGCATATAAAGTGCAGTTACCGCAGACACTTAAGCCAGAAGATAAGCAGCGACGAAAACAGTTGGCAATGATCATGATGGATAGGCTAGATTCAGATTTAGGGCTTTTGACACTGATTTGGTTCAGCAATGAGTCAAAAGTCCCACGACCCTGGAGTGCTAAATACATACAATTCGAGAATATGGGGACCGGAGAACCCTTACGAAACCCGGTAACTAGATCGGAACACCCTAAAAGTAAATGTGTCGTGTGGAATCATTTATGATAAAACTGTGGAAATCTTATTCGCTGAAAAATAAATCACAGCTAAAATTTATATCGACGCTTAAACAGAATATGTGGCACCATGCCTGGAAGAGTATCAGCCATCAGTTATGTTACATTCATAGCAATTAATTTACCTTTTTTGTCTTCACTAGATATCGCAGTGTGACTGATCAGCGATAGACTTGCTAAAAGCTTTTATTATAATTTGTGCGCTGTGCTTAATCGTAAATTGAGCTTGAATGATTAAGTCTTAGGTTATCGCCAATCTACGTATGTAAAACAATGTATTAGGACTCAGTTGTGTAGTCAGCTAGAAAGTTTTGCTGTATGTTGTTTGTACAGTTTTAACCGGATTCTAATTGAACAAGGCCTAGCTGCTAAGACATAGCAACGTAAAAAATTAACTTGACTTGTCAACTTGTTGCTTTTAGCTGAATTGTTTTGTTAGTTTTCTGGTGCTTGTTGCTGGGTTCTTTGTTGCGAAGTTGATTGAATAATTGCCTTTTGACTACTTACTGACTGGTAGTCAATTTGCCAGCAGCTTACAGACACAGTTTCGAACAAGAACAAGTTAATTGTTCTAATAGCGCTAGGTCTAGCGTCTGGACTACGTGTTGAGCCTTAAATCGGAATAGCGCTTAGACCTTACAAGTTGTTTTCCAGCACGACGGTGACCATCTCATTGGGGCCTTGAAGTCCGGTAATTTCTCAATGAAACATTTCCTGATCGGTGGATTGGACATGATAGTTCCATCCCTAGGCTACCTCAATCCCACGACATTACACTGTTGGATTTTCTCTTAAGGAGTTACGTAAAAAATATGGTCTACCGAAGCATAATTGTTTTACAGCACCGTAAAACTGAGCAGCTACTAGAGTTGCAGTAGATATGTTAGCAAGAACATAACAAGAAATTGAGCACCGGCTGGATATCTTTCGTGCGGCTGATGGTGCACTCGTAGATGTGCTGCTACACCTGAAAACACTTGAAGTAGCCTATTTCCCGTTACTACGAAACAAGCCTAATGAAAATATATCAAAAAATAAAATTTTATTGAATATTTAAAACTCAAGCGATGATTTAAGAACAACCTATAAATTTAGGCAATTTTTTTGTAAATTCGAACTTTGGTGGACTTGACTCGAAGGTTGTTGGACTCTGACCGACTCGAGTGCTTCAGCTGGGGTTTCGCTAAAATTCTGGAATTAGTTTTGTAGAAAAACCATTAATAGGTCACAACTTTCCGTCAATGTTCTTAATAGTGTTTCGCAGGTAAAGCCGGTTGATCAGCTATTGCTTACCATGACGTTGCTAGCCTAATAATGGAACAGAGCAGGCAATTTTACACGAGCGATAAGCAAGACGTTTTTATACTTGATTATGAAGATAGGTAGTGATGTCGCCTACATAAAATTCAATGTCCGCTGCCAGCATACATTTTTCAAATGCCATGCTACACCACGTCCGAAAAACTTTAGCCACAGCTTACTCCACACCCCATCGAGCAACATGGTTTTCAGAGAATGGAATACCTTTTTTATATCTATCAACTATGGAATTCGTTAGGTCGATAGTTCAGTCAATAGATCTTTCAGGATCTAACTTTATACAATTTGACACAAGTGAATTGGGTCAGAACTAATACAAGCACCATTCTCAAAGATGAGACTTTACCAGATATTTCAAATAAATTTTGCACATCGATTTTGACCAAAGGAATATGGCTGATTCTGGTATTTTAAAATTTAAATGTCGGAGTAGTTTAGTCTAGCTGCCCAGTCAAAACCATTATAGGCTATTATGGTTTTAGAGCTCACAAAAATGCTTCGAATACAAAAGCAAAATTACCTAAACCTCTTCACATACAGTAGGCCTATCGATATTCTTCTTGCACATGAGCTCATGTTCGACGTGCAGTCTCTTGTAATACGGAGCAACCGCGGCGGGTAGGCTGCGTGACGCTGCCACCTGTCTATCACACACAAAGGGAGATATACCGTTATGCGCCTTATACAAGGACACCACAAACTTATCGGCTTGTTCTCCATACCCAGTAATGATTTAAGGAATTTAGAAGCCTGAGGTAAGATTTCCATTGGGGCTCCATATCGGCCAGGTGCTCATTAGAGACCGTTGTTTTTTTCGATTATTTATATTTTGAAAATCTGAAATAGGTAAATTTCATGTTAACTACAAAGTTTTGCGCCTAAACTTATACGCAAAGTCCTTTTGTTTGGAGAGGAGTTATCCACACTTGTTCAAAATTGGGGTTTTGACCCGCCCATAAGTTATGGGTGAAGACCTTGCTTTATTTTTTGGAGATCACCTTTGTTTTGGAGGGCTTGAAAGCCTTTTATAGGACTTATCTCGAAGGGGCTCCCTAAAACCTTAGGGGCTTTGAAAGCTCAACGCTTAGCATATTAAATGTTGGTGCAACCAACAAATCACCAGCAAGACAGTACAGTACCGGTTTATGGCATTTTAAAACACAAATATTAAATTAGTCCAGCAACTTAATTCTGACAGCAGTCATGCTATCCCAGCTCACACAACCATCCAAAGATGATTTTGACTCAACAAACAGGTTTTCTGTTCTAACTCAATTGAATAATCCTTTTTATGTAATAACTTTTCTAGCAATTTCATAACCTTTGTAGGCTTTGCATGTTCGCAAGTAAGTAATCACACTATTTTTGAACCTACTTTATTGGTAATCAACAAACTTATTCAAATGAATGCACGTTAACAACATAGACATCAGTATTTCATGTATTTATAAGCTAGCTATATAAAATTTATAGGTCATATCTCTCATGGTATCATACAGATTCAAACCGTAAATGTTAAACATTGTTTGATGAAACGTCAACTATTAGCAGAACCTCGAATCAAAACATAGGAAATAAGAATTATGAGAAATATATTATTTAGGTTAAATTACAATGAAATTCATATAAACGCGAACATGAATCCACTGGAATATTCAACGAATATTAAGAGTGAAACGCCACATCTTATACGCAGCTGAGCAGAGTAGCAGACCAGTGATTGGCCAAATGGCCATAGTTGCCGACTTGAAATGCGCCAAAATTACAAAAAGGGCAATTTTGTTTCTAAAAAATTCTAAGATTCAAAAAATACTTGGCACATCAATAATTTTAGGACCACCTCATATGAAAAAAGATCTCGACGAAAAATTTTTAATAAATTCTACGATTTGCCATTAATCTCAAAAAAAGTCCCCATCCCTACTCCATAATAATGTCCTATGAATTAGTACCGGCTTTCCAAAACACATCACAAAAAATCCCACGTTAAACATTCAAAAATCTCGAGGCAAAGCCATCATTCTTGAAAAACAGAGAACACAAACACACATACTAAGATTTTTTTCAGTCGTTGCTGTCGTTACTTTTCTTTCAGGGCACAACTGATTATCTCTCACGGCATCCCCATGTGTTGCACTACATTTAGTTATAAATCACTGACGTAATGTTTTAGAAATAATTACATTTTCACATTTCTATATTTAATTTATTATTGCCCTTTCCATTTCGCTTTAATGGGACCACCGTTCTGTATCAATTTTACAAGCCTAACTGAATAAGGTGACATCAGCCTAACTGAATTGGCTGAAATTCGAAAAAATCGTGGAGTTACCGTGGGAAGTAACACCAACAAGTAAAAAGTGGTAGGATTGTGACAAGCAGCAAAAACATGGATCAAGAACCCAACTTACAAAATTGCAATACATCGAAAACTATTGAAAGAAGTTTGGCTGATGTACGCATTTAAAAAAGCACTACCAGTTCACTATTTGCCATCATATATTCCATCTGATGTTCCACACTTTGGTTTAAATGATATTTTTACGTATCTGCTTTTTACCGTAGCAGACCATGGCCAAAAGCAATTAAAACCATGCAAAAGTTTTGATGATTACAGACTTTTTGAAGATGGACATGCTAGGAGTTTAGAATTGAGTTTCAGCTAGGTCTTTTTTGTTTCAAGAGCTGTACGTTCGACTCGAAACACCACTACATTTCTCAACCAATCCTCATACAATCGCTGGTTTACTCTAAACACTAAATGACTTTTTCCAGGGTTATTATCAATTGCATGGCAGGTTAAGTCGGCTTTTTATTTTTTGCAAGGTACAATTTCATACGTATAGCTGCAAACTTTGCAAAAGCTTATTCAGCTATTTTATACTTCAAGTAGCATAATTTTTGCCTGTTTCTTTTATATTCTACTGGTTTGTTAATTCATTATCTACGCAATTCCAGTGTTTTAACTTTCATTTTTCACAATGTTTACGTATGGTTTATTAATATACCGTATTACCGTTATTTATAGTTGCTTACAATTTCAGAGCTGATGGAAGTTGTCAAAGTATAGCTGCTGCTATGTGTAAACTGCAAAATTATGCAAAAAATGCTCAGTCTGTGATGCATGCAATATGTCCATGGGCCATCAAGAGAAATTAAGAGTATTTGTCAAGAAAGTGCATTTGAGGTAAGCCTACGTACGGCAAAATATCAAATTAATCATTCAATATATTGGTTGTCAAACTGCGGTCCATTAGGAGTCTTCAAGGGGTCGGCAAAATTTTTGAATCTTGGTGTGTTTAGCTATCCCTAGCTGTGTAGTATAAGTTTGACATCATAAACTTTGATTTATCGGGTGGTGCGAAGGCTGCAGTGATGAATCTTAGGGACAAGTTTCGTCCGGCTGCAAAAAATTTGTACAACTATTTTGCTGCAGATGGTCTGATGCTTTTAACAGCTAATGAGAAAATTCTTAAAACGTTTGTCAAGTTAATAGCAAGTTTAAACAGATGATGTTTTGTTTTGTGCAGCACATTGAGTTTAAATCGTTGTGTGGTGCTAATTCTAATAAGTTTGAATTAAAACTGCAGAAGTCGAGTTTGATGGAAGAGTTCAAGAAAGGTTTTCCTCCAATAGAGGAACACAATTTGAAGCAAAGCTATTGAGTTGGCCTACAGGAAAGGCCATTAGTTTAAATCAAATTCTCGTCAATCATCAAAAAACAGCACAAAACGTTCTTTATCTGATGCCTTTAGTGCAAAGCGGAAGAAAAAAAAAACAAATATACAACGGCTTTATATGCAATACAGATGAAAAGAAGCCAAATGGTAAAGATATAGCAGAAGAAATATTTCGAAAAGCAGAAGCAAAGATAGCTGCCGCAAAAGTAAAATAGAAAGCGCTAAAGACTCTAAAAACCAGGAAAAGATAATGTAAAGTTGGTTGAGATGGTTTTAAAAAGAAACGCACTAAAGCTTCTGTTATTGCTGATTTGCCGGAATAAAATTAAAATAGAGCTGTTTTGCTGTTGCGCAAGTTTCAATAAATCTTTACACTGCTGCTGAGTCTTTGTCTATAAACAGTTAGTGTTGATCAAAATAATGGTTGTTTTGATGCTTCTGTAGGTAATGCCCTGACAAGTCCAATTGCTCAAACTGTAGTGGTTTCTAACTTTGACTTACACCTAAATTTGTCAAATTTGATGGAGATCCTCTCAAGTATTGGGCATTTGTTCATAATTTTAATACTCACAATGCACTTCAATTTCAAAATAACAGTATGCACTTGTTATATTTGCTACAATACTGTATATCATGAGTTAGGCAAGCGATCGAACATTTAATTAACATGAATGGTACTAGTTATCAAAAAGACGCCAGCAGTTAGAGAATTTTGGTCAGCCTCACCACTATTGCTAAATGCTGCGAGCACAAGTCGATGCAACGGTCGGGCATTACGACGCAGAATGTTGATACTTAAACAGTTCTTCCTAAGCAAAAAAGTATGGTAGTACTGAATGATTTGAGTAAACTTGGGAGTTTGAACTCGTTTGACTAGATCAAACAAAATTTGGAAAAACTTGTGAAAAAATTGCAGGAAAAACGAATCTTTTCCTAGCTAGTAGAAGTCAATCTTTTCCTAGCTATTAAGTTGCAACCAGACTTAAATATTCGAGCGATACTACAAGTCGCCTCAATTTTAAGAAATAAATTAAAGTTGAAATAAAATAAAATTTCTATTGCACGCGACAGCGTGTATAAGAGGCAAAATCACGAAGTTTATGTGAGGGACTTATATAAGGTGCAGCAATTCGCACCTGCAGCTCTTGAGGTCACACGCAGTTCTCAACTATACTTTGTAAATTTTGTCTCAAAGCTGTGAGTTTGATTTTAGATGAAGACAAAAATTTTAACAAGTGACATACTCGTACATGGACATAAGTTTGACATTTTTATCTAAAGGTCTCTAAAAATGTTTAAGACTACGAGTTCAATACATGATGAGAGTAATTACGTGAAAAATGTTAACTCTTGAATGTAAGTAGATTGTAAGTTTACAAAACTTTTTTGTGAAATCAAGTGTGATGATGCCAATGTCGCAAGTTTAACGAATATAGTGAAAAGAAATTTTCAATTTGTCACCTTATAAATGTTATACTTGGCATTGGTTTATATAATTTCAAAGAAGTCACGTGTTCTTTATCAGTTGATAACGCTATCAGTGTTTAGAGCAGTGATTCCCAACCGGAGGTACTCGTACCCCCAAGGGGTAGGAGAGTGAACATCAAGGGGTACGAAGATCCTTGAGCCACCGAGCCATTTAATTGCTAGATTTGTTGAATAATTGCTAGATCAATTTAATCATTTTAATGTGTAGAATATATATTTTTACAATTTTAGATCAATTTCAATCAGCTAAATCTTTTAGTCACTAAAATTTAATAAGCTTATTATGGCTAAATCTTCAGTAGCAAAGAAGAGAAAATGGAGGGAAGAGTACACACATTTTGGCTTTACCATGACGAAAAGCAGTGATGGAGATGAAAGACCTCAATGCATTCTTTGCAACGTTTTGTTTTGCAATGCGAATATGAAACCTTCAAGACTAAAAGAACATTTCAACAATAAGCATGGAGGTGTTAAGCCTGGTCAAGATTCGGAGTCACTAAAAATTAAAAGAGTTCGCTTCGATTCGAGTGGAACTCTTCCAAAGATGGGGTTCGTACCAGCAGATAAGCCACTGCTACTTGCCTCCTACAAAGTAGCATATGAAATTGCTAAAAACAAAAAACCGCACACAATTGCTGAAAATCTTATAAAACCGTGTGCTTTAGAAATGGCTGGTATAGTTTTAAGAAAAGAAGCAAAACAAAAATTACAACAAGTACCTCTCTCTGACAATGCTATATCGAGCAGGATTTCAGACATGAGTGATGACATTCTGAAACAAGTAATTACGGACATAAAAAGCAGTCCAACAAAAATCTCCATGCAATTAGATGAATCTACAGATGTTGCAAAATGTTGTCAGCTCTTAGCTATGGTTAGATATAGAAAAAATGAAACTGTCTGTGAAGACTTTCTGTTTTGCAAACCACTGCAAACAACAACAACTGCACTCGATATCTTTAATTTGGTGAAAGAATTTTTCTTCAAACATGAGTTAGATATGAGTTTGATTGGTTCTATCTGTACTGACGGTGCACCCGCCATGTTAGGTAATCGTTCCGGTTTTGCTGCTCTCTTGAAGCAAGAATTACCGACACTAAAAGTTACGCACTGTATGATTCACAGACAAGCTCTTGCCTCAAAACGTATGCCGAAAAGTTTGAAACATGTCTTTGACACATGTGTTCGGATCGTCAATATCAGAAAAAATGACACGAGTCACAGAATTTTTCAGTCTTTTTGCGCCCAAATGGGAAATCAACACGATATTCTGCTGTACCACACTGACGTAAGGTGGCTATCTCGAGGCCGAGTGATGTCACGATTTTTTCAACTTCGAGAAACAATCAAGTTGTATTTACAACATCGAAATTCTAATCTGGCTGCCTCACTTGAAAGTGATGAGTTCGTTCAAAGCGTGGCTTATATAGCTGATGTCATGCATCACCTAAACGAGCTAAACCTGTCGCTTCAAGGGCAACAGATAAATGTGGTTACAGCTTGTGAAAAAGTTAAAGCTTTTAAGCTAAAATTATCCCTATGGTCTCGAAGAATTGAAAATGGAAACCTTGCTAATTTTCCTTCTCTTGATGAAATTGCAAATAACTCTTTGCTGCAAAATGTCAAAAATGAAATTATTTCCCATTTAAAGATTCTGGTTGATTCTTTCGATGGTTACTTTTCTGCTGGTGAATTGAATTATTACCAGCATTGGATTATAAATTCATTTCTTTTTGATTTAACAAAAATGTCTGATGATGATAATTTGAAGGAGAACCTCATCGAAACGAAAAGCTGCCAAGAACTGAAACTGCTATTTGACAACTCAAAGTTAGAAGATTTTTGGTGTGCTGCTATGAAAGCCTTTCCAAGTCTTGCTGTAAATGCCGTTCTTGATACAACTCTACGTCTTGCTTTAAGCTAGTTTCCTTTTTTGCCTTTTCAAGAAAAACGCCTTTTTTTTGTAACGTCACCGAGTCAGTCCTTTGTTCGTGTCAAACGCCCAATGATTTAATTTGGATTCAAGTCGCAAGCTACCAGTGTTGTTTTAGAATAGTAATAGTACAGAATTGGACCACTTTAAAATTTATTATCTATATATCTTTTGTTGTAGCAATATTAAGACAAATTTTCAACGTTTTATGTAATCAAGTATTGAAACCAAAAAGTGATTATCAATGCGATTTATCGGTAAGTTCTTGTTTTACGTTTACGTTTGTCATTATGTTTTATCAGTTATACGATTTATTGTTTGTGTTGTTTTCAGAAAACGACACCCGAAACCAGTGCAAATACGATTAATTCAAATCAAATTAAAACTTCAAATCAAATAACTTGGTGGTGTCAGTTAACGATATCCGGAATAAGATAGTCACGTAAAACCCAAACGCCAACGAATTGGCAGTCACATTAGTTTTCGATAAATCTGCCAATATGTCAAGTTCTGGTGTTGTTACTCGATCCAAGTCAAAATCTAAATCCGACAAATGTGCGGCTCCAATTTCTGTAATGCAAAGTGCACAAACAACCGGTCCTTTCAAGTCTGATCGTATGAGTAAAGAAGAATCTTCGATCGCTTCGACTCACAAATCTTCGATCAGTTCGGCGCTGAAGACGACATCAACCAAATCAAAGGGGTCGCGCTCATCGAAAAGAAGCTTGAAAAGCGCCAAAGTAAAGATGGCAGTTACCCTATCAAGGTTGAAGTCGCAAGCTGACATTCACGCACTCGAAATGCAGCAATGTCAAAAACGTGCAAAATATGAGCAAGAACAATTAGCTCAATCCTGCCGCCGAGAAGAGCAAGAACGTCAAGAACGTGCAAAATATGAGCAAGGACAATTAGCTCAAACCTGCCGCCGAGAAGAGCAAGAACGTCAAGAACGTGCAAAATATGAGCAAGAACAGCTAGTTCAAACTTGTAGCCGAGAAGAGCAAGAACGAAGATTTCAACATCAGCTTGCCGAACTGAAATTGAACGCTGAATTAAACGAAGCAATTGCTGAGGCTTCTGTTTATGAAGAAGAGGCACAACTTGAAGTTCCTTCGCCACTGCCAACCAATCCAAAAACCGTGAGTACTTTGTTACGATGTCCTGAACAATCAAAGGTTTTAGAACGCGTGTGTGTAATCACTCATTCTGATACAAATGCTTTATCTAACCCAGTAGTTGTAACCCACAGTATCGATGTCGCTAATCAAAATGTTTCTGTGTCCTCTAAAAATAACGTGTTAGATTGGACACCATTTCAATATGGCAACGCGAGTCGCGCACCTGACACTGGGGTACCTATTATGTCGTCAATCGAAACACCACGTTGCGGCTCAGGTTTTTCTAATTTTTCTCAACCATTTTACGCAGAGGTTTCGAACCTGCATCCCGCTGGCCAGACCTCGAAACTTACCAAAAATGCATCCAACAGTGCTACAGTGTCCTTTTCAAATATTCCTGCCACAGAAAATGATAAAGCCAGTCGTAAGCCTTTTCAAGGACCTACCTCTAACAGTAAAGAAAAAGTGAAAGGTCTTTCACCCGAATTTGTCGAAATCGGTAAACCCTGTGCTCGGGCACATGAACCCATCATAATTCAGGCTCCTGCTCCATCTTTAGAACCACCTGTTTTTGATGGCAATCCCATGAATTACCTTAACTTCGTTGACGCATTTGATTCCTTAATTGCCTATAGTGTACCAGAGCCCAAACGTAGATTGTATTTTCTTCTTCAGTACACTAAAGGGCCAGCTCATGCCTTAGTCCAAGGCTGTCAATATATGCCTGAAGAGTCTGGTTACGACAAGGCTAGAGAGCTTTTGCGACAAACCTTCGGTCAAAAATTTCAGATCGCTAAAGCTTCTATTGATTCAATCACCAACGGTCCTGTCTTGCATCTTAACGATAAACCTGCTCTAATACGATTCTCTGCCGAACTCACTGCATGCTTGAATACACTTAAAGGCCTAAATTACTTGCACAAACTAGATAATCTAGATGTGCTTGCCAAAATTGTTAAACGTTTACCTCTCGCTTGGCTAAGCGGTTGGCAAAGTGAAGCGGATTCCGTTATTCATATTCGCAACGAAGAAATTAGCATTCAGCATTTGGCCGATTATATTTCGCTAAAAACAAGGCAATGTACAAATTTCTCGAGTGAATGGGTTTACTCAACTAGACCACAAATGAATAAAAAAATCTTTCCTAGTCGCAAGGAAATTACAATGGCGACTCAGGCACACAATGACGACAAAACTTGTAAGCTTTGCAATAACCCGCACTACCTAAATCAGTGCCGAAAATTTCGAAATCTTGACTACAAGGGCCGCATGGACTTTGTAAACAAAAATAATCTATGTTGGTGTTGCCTCGAGACGGGTCATTTCGCCAAAAAATGCACTAGAACCGATCCATGTAAGAAGGCAAGATGCACCGGCCGTCACACAACACTTTTGCACCCCCCTGATTCTTCCTCGCCAATTAAAATCATAAAAGATTCCAGTCCCGAATGCTCATTGTCCCCTGTTCAGATAAATTCAGGCTTCGCTGATACAAGCACTACACTCGTTCATAATGTACTGCCTGTGGTTCCTATAAAAATAAAATTAAACGGCTCTGACCTCACTTTTGTCACCCAAGCTTTCCTTGATTCAGGAAGCACTAGCTCATTTATAACCAACGATCTTATCGACCAGCTAAAAATCTCGAACGCTCCTACGGTTGAAGTTACTACCGTGACTATTCATCAAACTACTGAGACAAGAAAGGCTAGCGTGATAAACAATTTGCAGATTTCTGATATTAGCGAATCCAACTTTCTTGACCTTAAACCTTTACTCCCTGTGCAATCCTTATCTGTCTCTTCTGCGGATATCCCAAATCAACAAGATCTCAATCAATTTGCCGAATTTGAAGACATATTTATACCTACTGTTGCATGTGATGTGGGACTCCTTATAGGCAACGACAATCGGCATATACTTTAACCACACGAAGTTAAAAATTCACAAGCTGGTCATTATGCTTTCAGAACCGCTGTTGGGTGGGTCGTCAATTGCCAAAAAAGAGAAGGTTTTAGCAGCAGGTTTAACAAAAGCTTCCTCATTAACTCTGCGCAAGTAACACACCCTATGTGTTCCCTTTGCACAGAGGCGGTAGACAGTGTACACGACAAAAACAATGTTCTTTCCAGGGATCAAGCTCGATTTATCGAGTTGGTGTCATCATCCATCTGTCACCGCGAAAACGACCATTATGAAATCCCCCTGCCTGTCCGCGACACCAGCCTTACTTTTCCTTTCAATAAATCTCAAGCCGAAGTAAGGGCGCAGTTTCTCAAGCGAAAACTTCTGAAGAACCCGCAATTTTATGAGGAGTACCGTAACTTCATCACTCAAATGCTTGTCAATGGTTACGCAAAAAAGGCGGAAGAAGTCAAAGGACGCGATGGTAAAACATAGTTTATTCCTCATCATGGTGTGTATCACAAAGACAAAAATAAACTAAGAGTGGTCTTTGATTGCTCAGCAAGATACCAGGGCATATGCCTCAATGATTGTCTGTATCAAGGACCAGATCTTACAAACACACTGATTGGAGTTCTGCTTCGTTTTCGTCAAGGACCTATTGCTATCCAAGGAGACATAGAAAGTATGTTTTATCAAATTCAAGTCCCGGCCAAAGATCGCGACCTTTTACGGTTTTTGTGGTGGGAAGATGGGAAACTCGACAAGAACTTAGTAGAGTACAGAATGTGCGTTTATCTATTTGGAGCCGTATGCTCTCCGAGTTGCGCTAACTTTGCTTTGTTACAAACTGCAAAGGACTTTAGTTCTGGCTTTGAACAAAAAACTATCGAGACGGTCAAGCGTTGTTTTTATGTTGATGACTGCTTGGCCTCCACCTCGTCAGTGAACGAAGCAAAAACCTTATTATTAGAGCTACAATCATTGCTTCGGAAGGGAGGATTTAAAATAACAAAATGGATAAGTAACAGCCGTGAGGTTATGAAAGAGGTACCATTGGCTGATCGCTCCAAGACCTGCTTAAACCTTGACCTTTCTAACGACAGGTTGCCTCAAGAACGCTCTCTTGGACTATGCTGGGATGTAGAAGAAGACTCTCTGCGTTTTAGAGTACGAATCAATCCAAGGCCTACCACTCGAAGGGGCATACTGTCAACCGTTAACTCGATATACGACCCTATTGGATTCGGTTCACCCATCATTCAACCAGCAAAAGTGCTACTTCAAATTTTATGCAAGTTGAAGCTTGACTGGGACGAACTCATCCCATCTACATTGCAGAGGCAATGGCTAAAATGGTTGAAGCAACTACCTCTATTGTCCTCTTTCCGAATTCCCAGATGCTACTTTCCAAATAGTCTTACTTCGATAAAGTATGCGAGTGTACATCATTTTTCGGATGCCTCTGAAAAATCATATGGATACGTGGCCTACCTAAGAGCTGTCGATATCAACGGCGTTGTTCATTGTTCATTTCTGGTTGGTAAAACCAAGTTAACACCGTTGAAGGTCCTCACAATCCCAAGGCTTGAATTGTGCGCCGCAACAATTTCTATAAAGGTTGATTTAATGTTGCGTGAAGAACTTCGCTTGTGAAATTTTACCGTCAACCTTTTGGACAGACAGCACTTCGGTGCTTCGTTATGTCCACAATGAAAACAAAGTCTTTCACACGTTCGTCGCCAACATGATCCAACACATAAGAGATCATTCTTCCCCTCACCAATGGAAATATGTGCCTTCGCAACTTAATCCGGCCGACGACGCCTCCAGAGGATTAGAAGCCAAAATGTTTCTCAAACGAGAGCGATGGAAATCAGGCCCTGAATTTCTATGGCGTCCTAAATCATGCTGGCCACAGCAGCCCTCGTTTCTCCATCCTAAATTGTATAACGATCCTGAAGTCAAGGAAAAGGGCTTGTCTTTCGTCATCCTATCAAACGAGTCGCACATTATCGAAACTCTCACCTCCAAGCATTCGAATTGGTACAAAATTCTGCGCATTCTAGCTAGGGTGATTCATTTCAAGCTTCTCTTTTTAAAAAAACTAAAATTAAAAAGCGTTTACAAAACAACTCACGATCTTGATACGGCAGAAACGATAATTCTTAAATATTTTCAATCGAAGTTTTTCGCTGAAGAACTAAAATGCTTTCAGCAAGCCAAACCTATCAAACGTTCAAGTAGCATTATTAACCTCGATCCGTTTTACGAAGACGGCTTAATCAAAGTCGGTGGACGACTCAAATTAGCCGAAGTTCCGTACGCAAGCAAGCACCCTATTCTGTTGCACAACGCCTCTTCCATCGTTCCATTAATAATACAAGATGTCCATAATAAATTAGGACATGTGGGCCGACAACATGTATTAGCTCAATTACGAAATAAATTTTGGATTACGAAGGCTAATGCTGCTGTTCGTAGAACGTTGTCTAACTGCACATTTTGCCGAAAAATGTTCGGTAAACCAATTGAGCAAAAAATGGCTGATTTACCAAAAGAAAGACTCAAACCTAACGCACCTCCTTTCTCCGTTGTAGGGTTGGATTATTTTGGCCCATTTTTGACTCGTAAAGGAAGATCTTTGGTCAAGCGATACGGTGTCATTTTCACTTGTTTGTCAATCCGTACATATTGAAGTGGCTTCTAGCCTAAATACTTCAGCCTTCATACAAGCACGAAGAAGGTTTATTGCCAGAAGGGGCCAAGTAACCCAGATCAAGTCAGACAAACGGCACCAACTTTATTGGAGGCGAACGCGAGCTAAGAGAAGCGATTTCCCAATGGAACCTTGAACAAATTCGTACCTTCCTCATACAACGGGGAATTGTCTGGTCTTTCAACCCGCCTGGAGCTTCACACTTTGGGGGGATCTGGGAAAGACAGATTAAAACCATTCGAAAAATTCTTACGGGATATGTAAAGAGCAAAACCTTACAGATGAGTCTCTCATCACTCTCATGTGCGAGGTTGAAAGTATCATAAACAGCCGTCCTATTACCACTATCTCCAATGATCCTAACGACCTCGAACCTTTGACCCCCAACCATCTGCTTTTACTTAAGAGTCCTATGGCTTTACCACCGGGCGTTTTCAATCCTCAAGATTGCTACTCTCGCAAACAATGGCGCCAGGTACAATATCTCGCTAACGTGTTCTGGAGCAGATGGATTAAAGAGTTCTTACCTCTGCTACAAAAAAGACAAAAATGGTGTCAAACTAAAAATAATCTTTCAGTCAACGATGTTGTTTTGGTTGTCGACAAGGCCTTACCTCGGGGTGCATGGTGCATGGGGCGTGTCATTGAAGTCTACCCCGATTCTAACGGCCTCGTTCGTACGGCTCGGGTGCGAACTAAACATTCAGTTGTTCTGCGACCTATCAGCAAATTATGCTTGATAGACTCTAATAACAAAGAATGAAGTAATAGTGTATTGTGTAATGTTCCAAGTATTGTGTAATGTTCAATATACTCTTATTAATAAAGAATGTAGTAATAGTGTATTGTGCAAGGTTTCAAATTAATGGCGCTTTTATGTTTCTGTCGTACTGTATGCCGAATATTAATCGCCCCCCTTGGTGCGCTTAAAGGGGCGGGAATGTAAATGCCGTTCTTGATACAACTCTACGTTTTGCTTTAAGCTAGTTTCCTTTTTTGCCTTTTCAAGAAAAACGCCTTTTTTTTGTAACGTCACCGAGTCAGTCCTTTGTTCGTGTCAAACGCCCAATGATTTAATTTGGATTCAAGTCGCAAGCTACCAGTGTTGTTTTAGAATAGTAATAGTACAGAATTGGACCACTTTAAAATTTATTATCTATATATCTTTTGTTGTAGCAATATTAAGACAAATTTTCAACGTTTTATGTAATCAAGTATTGAAACCAAAAAGTGATTATCAATGCGATTTATCGGTAAGTTCTTGTTTTACGTTTACGTTTGTCATTATGTTTTATCAGTTATACGATTTATTGTTTGTGTTGTTTTCAGAAAACGACACCCGAAACCAGTGCAAATACGATTAATTCAAATCAAATTAAAACTTCAAATCAAATAACTTGGTGGTGTCAGTTAACGATATCCGGAATAAGATAGTCACGTAAAACCCAAACGCCAACGAATTGGCAGTCACACTTGCTATGGAAGCCATGACAGTGTTAATTCCCTTTTCAACAACTTATAACTGCGAAAGTAGCTTTTCAACCATGATGTATATATAAAGAATAAGTACAGAGATCGTCTACAACTGGAAGATGATTTACGTGTTGCCACTAGTAAAATCGAACCATCATTTGAGCGAATTTTATCAATGAAGCAACAACAAATATCTCGCTGAGAAGTGACAAACAAAATAACTGACAATTTATTTCTTTGTGTGATTTTTGCAATTTTGTGTAAATACAGGTTTAACGTTTAATTGACCAATAAAACCAATATAATTCAGCAATATATATCTGCAAAATTCCACCAGAATTTTTTGGGGGTACGAAAAATATTCTGACCTGAAAAAGGGGTACGAGCAGCAAAAAAGGTTGGGAACTACTGGTTTAGAGAAACGTTGTAATAAAACACGTTATTTATTTGTTTGACTACGTTGGTCACTTAACTATGTCTGTGGGTAATATAAGTTTCTTTGCAACTATTTTTTCTCTTTGAGGTGCAGCTCTGATTGACCGTTTCTACTCCATTGGTTGGAGGAGGCTCGTGTCGAACTTGAGATACTTTGCCCGGTATATTTTCCTTATGACAGAACTCTTGAAGAGATGTGGCTGGAGCAGCAGTTGATCTCGGAGTCTCCCCCACAGCCCAATCACCAAGGCTGGTGTGGAACATATTTATGTACAATGCTTCACCCATACTGCTGTAGCCTGCCCACTCACTCATTCTGTTCGAGAACGCCCAGCTGCTGATTCTGCTCGAGGACGTGCAGTTGCCAGTTGAGAATGATCACCCAGGAAGACTGTTCTTCCCAGTCTCATCTCCAGTCAGCCCAAATCCCAATAGCTCGTCTCCTTTGCAGCTTGCTAGAGTTGCTTGGGCTGCATCAATTAGGTGAACACACTCGATTGCACTGTTTTCACGCAGTCACCACGCCAGTTGTTTCTCGTGCAACTTGCAACTCCATAACTGCTGTCTTTGTAGGGGACCCATTGTCAGTGTTCTTCGTTTTTTCCCTTGTGAATTGTTTTAATGAAGCATTTTATATTTTAACAAGAGACTTTTCTGAAAAGGCGGTTATATCAGAGAGAGAGAGAGAGAGAGAGAGAGAGAGAGAGAGAGTTAAGGTTGAAGGCAAACTGTAAGCAAAAAGCTTTGTAATAAACAGGCTGAAATTGTGTTTGTCCCCTACTTTTACAACCGTTTTGCAGCCTTTATCTTAAAATGTAAAATTTAATTGCAGAACAGTGCTTTAAACACAAAAATCTTTAAAAAATGCTTTGGTACAGACTTGTGAAAATCTCTTCATTAGAGCTTGTCGAGCACTGACTATATTTCATGCATCACTAAACACAGTGAAGTCATACACTCACTAAACAAACAGTTTTTTCAAAGAGAATCTTTTGTCATGAAAAATGGTAGGTATCCTTTTAAACACCTTTTGCATCTTACACTTTGGACTCTATGACACCCTGTCTACAACAGCACAAATCACAAGCAATTTTAACAAAAAGGTTTTTAAAAATACCAGGTGTACGGAGTTTAAAACTCCACAAGAACATCGTCAGGAGCAAAGTGTTGCATTTTTTTAAACAAAACTCTGATTTGGTAGCTTGGTTCCAAATTAGCTCAAATAAGTATTCATTTGTTATGATCTTTACAGAAACACGCTTCAATTCAGTTTCATAATTTTCTAGACACCCTTTCATTGTTATGTCATCATTATCTTCACTGTGATCTGCTACGTTTTACCTGTTTTTCCCAGTGACTGCAATAGACTGATTTGCTTACGAGTCTGCGAAAGATAAGATCTGAAATTTTTTAGGAGCAAAAATAAGGAACGCGATTTGCTAACATTGCCCAATCAAAACGGTTTGGAGAGGAACTTAGAAAGTGATGCCAAGTCACTTCTGCTGTTAATTCTCTCCACACAGCGAACTTATAATCGTTGCTACCACAAATATAGCCATTGCATTTTTGTTTCAAGAAACTTTGACTTCACTTGAAGGTCAAAAATAAATATTTTGTCAGTTACTGCAAATAGTAATAATGAAACGAAGTGTACATCCAAAATGAAATAGGTTATTGGTGGTATGGAACATATAAAAGAACTTTAAAGAAGTTGTTTATCCTAAAGCTTTTGCAAATATTTATCAGTAGTAAAATTATTTGATGCAATGCACTTTATAATTAAGCTATGAAAAATCTTTAGCAAAGCAGTTGTTTAACAAGCTGCAGTACGATCTTAAAACGTGATGCTTTGCACAGCAAGCTAATTCAATACAGATAGGAGGTAATAAGTGCACAAATCAACAATTAACAATAAAAAACAACAAACTTGCTACTATTTAAATCTGCATCTATTAATACTTTCACACAATGCAAGTGCATGCTATTCTCACATTATCTTGATTAAAGCACTGAAAAAATATTTCAGTCAACTCTAGCATAGTGCAGTGGTTCCCAACGTGCGAGTCGCGACAAAATTAAGGCAGATTGAAAATTCTTTTGAGTTGCTTCGTTTCATAAGAAAGCATTGCATTTTTGTTGATTTTAATATCAAACTGTTGACAGTATCAACAGGCTGTGTGCAGCTGCATATAAAAATTTATATGCAGCATATGAATTCATTGCAACACTAAGCGTCACACAGTGCACATGTGAACGAAGTTTTTCTAAACGAAGACGTTGGAAACAAGGCTGAGGAGTTCACTGACCCAGAATAACTTGGAGTCACTTATGCTAATTGCTATTGAAAAAGCCATTGCAATTAAAATCAAATTAAACAAAGACAAAATTATTAATAAAATTGCAGAATCTTCTGCTGAAATGAGTACATTGTTTATATGTTAATTCGTTGTAATTAGGTATAAATGGAAAATTTGTTTGACATGTCGTTATGCTTTGTTGTTACTATGAGCATGACTTGTGTCCATGAACATCTTCATGAGTTTGAAGTTTTTAAATCTTTTTTGCATATAAATACTTATACAGTAGGAACTCGATTACCCGGACGCTCGAAAAATTCTAAAATCCTAGGATGGCATAAAAACCCTTTAAAATGCTTGTAATACAGTCCAATTCACTTGATTTCGTCACAGGATATTCTATACAACCACTTTATTTACCCAAAATACTCGGGTAGGGAACAATAATAAAAATTGCACACAAAAGCTAGTGGTTTCGTCCAATTTTCTATTTGATTCCATCAGGGTCGCGCGTAGTTTCTAGCATTAGGTTTTGTCTATTTGATTCGCATATTGTTTCATTTCATTACGCTTTACTGAAACAAAAACCCTAAACGTTTGTTTTATTCAGTTTTACTGTAATCAAGTTTTACTATGAACAATATAACGGCTAAAAGAAAAAGAGTTGTATTAACTCTAAAAGATAAAATTAAAATCTATGAACAATACGGTAAGGGAGCATCAGCTAATCTACTGGCAAGTGAGTATAACATTGGAAAGTCTAGTGTCTACGATATTGTACGGCAAAAAGATCAGTTTAAAAAGTATGATGGTGTTCTTGATAAAGGGCTTTCAAAAAATAGAAAGGCAATGAAAACTGCAGTAAATCCTGGCTTGGATAAAGCACTTTATCTATGGTTTTCTCAAAAACGTAGTCAAGGGCTGTCTATTTCTGGCCCATTGTTATGTGAAAAAGCTCTAGATTTCAACAAAAAGCTGGGAGGAAGTGATTCTTTTGTGGCCAGCAAAGGATGGCTAACAAACTTTAAAAATCGTCATGCTATTGGGCAACTAAAATTCGAAGGTGAAAGTCTTTCCGCTGATGCAAAAGCTGCTGCTGATTTCAAAAGAGTTCATAAAGCTTTTGCAAGAGGGGTATTCCAGAGACCGAATTTATAACGCTGACAAAACGGGCTTAAACTGGAAAGCTTTGCCTGACAAAACCCTTGCGTCCAAAACAGCTAACTCTGCACCAGGACACAAAGTGAGCAAGGAGAGGGTTACAGTGTTGGTTAGTGCTAATGCTAGTGGTTCACATGCGTTGCCTTTGTTTGTAATTGGTAAGGCACAAAAGCAACGTTACTTTAACAACATTTTTAATCTTCCGGTGGTCTACAGAGGGCAAAGAAATGCTTGGATGAACGTGACCAGTTTACCAACTGGTTCATTAAGGACTTCATCCCTAATGTCAAAGCACATTAACAGAAAACTTCGACAGAAGACCTTGCTTCTGTTAGGCAACACTCCCTGCCACCCTGCATCAGAGGTTCTTGAGAAGGAAGCACAGCTGGCTGGTTACTCTGAGTTCAAGGTCATGTATTTGTCCCCTAATGTTACTCCTTTAATACAGCCTATGGATCAAGGTGCCATGGAAAAAATAAAAAGGATGTACAGGGAAGAAATGCTAAGAAAGCTGCTCATATTGGATGAATCAGGTGTATTTTCAGCATGCAAGAAATTTAACATCAAGGACTATTGTTACATGCTGAGAGATGCATGGAAATGCCTTACACAGGACAACTTGTCAAGAGCTTGGGAAAAGTTGTTGGTGGACGAAGAGAGAGAAGGGGGGCAATATGAATTGCAAGTTGATCAGTCTGCTGCTAAATTTACCTCAATATTGCAAGAAATTCCTGGCTGTTCAGATGTTGCTGTTGAAGATGTCAATCAGTGGTTAAATCTGGATGCTGAAGATGTTGGATTTTAACTGTTTAATGACGATGAAATTGTGAGCCAGTCGTTAAACAAGGATTAAGTTGATGTCAGTCCTGAAGAAGACGCAGAAAATGAAGGCCCCACTGTTAGCCATTCTGAAGCCTTCTATGCTTTGGAAAAGGCATTATGTTGGTATGAGATACAGGAAGAGTGTGTATCTACGAAGTACCTTGTTCTAAAGCAACTACGAGACGTGTTTACTGTATAAAAATAGGCATACATTGTTTTAAGGAAATTGTAAACCTTGCAACTAATTGGCAAAGCAGCCTACGGGCGTAAGGGGCATTAACAATTTATTAAAATGAATATGCCAGGAAACAATAATGAGTATACCACCCAACCAATTTAGACGAGACCATCCCTGGACGCATTTCGTCCTTTTGGACTCATCAGCAGGGCCCGTCCCGTCACAAGCAAACGTAACCCACTCATTTTGCTTGTGACGGGACGGGCCCTGCTGATGAGTCCAAAAGGACGAAACGCGTCCAGGGATGGTCTCGTCTAAATTGGTTGGGTGGTATACTCGTTATTGTTTCCTGGCATATTCATTTTAATAAATTGTTAATGCCCCTTACGCCCGTAGGCTGCTTTGCCAATTAGTTGCAAGGTTTACAATTTCCTTAATACAATTTCTTCGCCTAATAACTTTCAAATCTATACATTGTTTTGTTGTCAGCTTTTATTTGAGAGTTTGTTTCATATCCGGAAATTTCAATTATCCAGAATGGCGCTTGTTTCCTTTGGTCCGGATAATCGAGTTTCTACTGTATATAAATCTTTAAAGCCCTTACTTAAGACAGTATGCCAATACGCACAGTTCACCGGCTGCATAGCTTATACATCCTGCTTTTTACTGTAAAGAGCAGGGGAGGGGGCCCATTGTATTTTCTGCTAGAGGGCCTAGAACACTCTCTGTCCGCCCCTGTCCCGAAGTTTGGTTTGTCAGAGTAGAGGCTCAATTTTGCTGTAGAGTCATTACTTTAGATTCAACGAAGTTTGATTACGTGATAACGGCTATAGATAATGGCACAGCGGGTGAAGTAAAAGCAATTATTTGTCAGCCACCACCACAGGACTAGTATGTCGCTTTCAAAACAGCTCTCATTTCTGCGTTCGGCAAATCACAGACGCAAAAAGACAAGGAACTTTTTAGTATATGTGGACTTGGAGACAGAAAACCATCAAGTCTGCTCAGGAAAATAGAATCCCTTAATAACGACGCAGACACTTTGCGACAGGCATTTTTCTTGGCCCAACTTCCATCTCAAGTTCGCGCTATTTTAGCTTGCAGAACTTTGCAGATGTTCACGAGCTCGCTTTAACAGCAGATCGCATTGTTGAAGCTAATAACTTACCTCAACCTGCTGTGAACACCATCGATCGTCGAAAAACCCCAACCAACGACGTAAGACGTTTAGGCCCAGTGACTCACGAACCCTTTATCTGTTACTTCCACAGACAATTTGGTCCTGATGCTCGTACTTGCCGTCCAGGTTGTCGGTTTGCAAAGCTTTTGCAAACAACCACTACCACCAATCCCACCTCTCAGGGAAACGAGATAGCCGGTCGTCATTGACACCGGCGACCGGCATTAATTCCATCAACACTCTCTCGGTGTGGGACCGTCAAAATGGAACGTCATTTCTTGATGATACAGGCGCCGATATTGCGTTTTTCCAGCTTCGCCCATGGACAAAAAGACCCGACCTCCGGGTCGCAAGCTCATCGATACCAGTTGCTCCAATATTCTGACGTGGGGCCATCAATTACTCTCTGTTCACCTGGCGAACGGCCGCAGTTACACACAAAATTTTCTTTAGGTTGATGTCACGCATCCTATTCACGGAGCAAATTTTTTCAGTGCAAACAATATAGCAATAGATTTGCGTGGCCAGCGCCTTATACAGTAGATTTGAATCATGGATCAACACTCCCTGCCAAACGCGAACCCAAACCTGCCAGTCTTTTTGAGTTTGTGTCTTTCTACCCCCACCTGTTTTGACAAACTCCTGAAATCCTTCCCAGAGATATTAGTGCCCCATTTTACCTCTGAAACCAATAAATATGGCGTCGAACACCATATCATTACCACAAGCCCACCTATACATGCTCGTCGTTTACCCGCCGATAAATTGGCACAGGCAAAAGCAGAGTTCCTTCAAATCAAACAAGCTGGCATCATTCAGCGTTCCCACTCCCCGTGGTCTTCCCCTTTACATATGGGTCCGAAACCCAAAGGGGGTTGGCGTCCTTGCGGCGACTACCGTCGTCTTAACGAGACAATTAATGACCGATGTCCCCTCCCACATATCCAGGATTTTATTTCTAAATTAGGAGCTAGTGTTTTCTAAATTGATCTCGTCCATGGTTTTATACCAAATTTCTATGGCAGCTGACTCCGTCCCCAAGACCGCAATTGTCACTCCTTTTGGACTATGGGAGTTTCTCCGAATACCCTTTGGATTAAAAAATGCTGTACAAGCGTTTCAACGACTTATGGATGGCATTTTTCGTCAACTTGATTTCGCTTTCGTCTATTTGGACGACATTTTGATAGCCAGCTCTTCTGATGATGAACATTTTGACCTCCTTTCTGCTTAACGGTCTCGTAATCAACAAATCCAAATGCGGTTTTGGAGTTACCGAACTAGACTATTTAGGCCATAAAGTCACAATTAAAGGGAACCAATCTTTACCTGACCGCATTAAGTCTATTCAGAATTCCCATAAGCTGGCTCCACTGCATCTCGCGTCCAGTGGTCGAGGAAAGTCAATAGAATGGTCACAGTCTTGCCAAGAGGCATTCGATTGTGCAAAATCCGCTTTAGCTTCATGCAACTTAGTTCATCACCCTCGTGCTAATGCGATCGCTAGCACTACAGTAGACGCGTCAGACGTTGGATTGAGCGTTCAACTAGAACAGTTGCTCGAAGACACGTGGGTCCCTATTGCGTTCTTCTCTCGAAAACTATCTTCTGCCGAACGAAATTGCACTGCATTTGACAGAGAACTACTGGCAGCTTATGCAGCCATCCGCACTTTCGCCATTTTGTGGAAGCAAAACCTTTCACTGTCTATACAGATCACAAGCCCCTAGCCTTTGCCTTTGCAAGTTTAGCAGACCGTTCTCCCAGGCAATCACGACATCTTTCCTATATCGCTGAGTTCACCACTGACATTCGCCACGTTCATGGAAAATACAATGTCGTCGCAGACACTCTATCTAGAATAGAAACTGTAGAACTACAAGACATTGACTTCCAACAATTGGCGAAAGACTAAGCAACTTCTACCGAAATCTCAGCTTACCGTACCGCTATCACCAGTTTATCCTTCAAAGACATCCTTCTGAACAACACTGCTTTATTGTGTAATCTATCTTTAGGAAAACCATGTCTTGCTGTTCCAAAGGAATGGACTTTTAAGTGTTTCAAATCCACTCGTTGTCACGTGCTGGCCCGCGCCCAACACAACGAGCTGTGGCTGACCGTTTTGCTTGGCACGCCATGAAGAAAGATATCCGATGATGGTGCAAGGAATGCCACGGCTGCCAATCATCTAAAGTTAATCGACATGTCCGAGCACCCCTTACGCACAGGCTACCACCATCAGGTCGTTTCAGAAGCCTACATGTTGATCTGGTCAGTCCGCTGCCCCCAGCGAAGGAATGACATATCTCTTTAGCATCATTGACCGCTTTACTCGATGGCCAGAAGCCATCCCCCTTTCCGATTACAAAGGCAAAAACATGCGCCCAAGCTCTAATCAGTCACAGGAGTGTCACGTTTTGGTCTCCCAGAAGACATCACGTCTGATCGAGGCGCACAATTTACTTCCTCACTGTCGCTGAACTGGGTCAAATCTTAGGAATGCAGTTACACATCACCACCGCTTACCATCCGCAAGCTAACAGCATGATTGAAAGATTACACCGTTAACTCAAGAGCTCCCTTAAAGCTCTGACTACAGACCCGTATTGGATGGATTACCTTCGTTTGGTGCTTTTCGGCATCCGTGTGGCCTGGTGTGAAGAACCGGGATGCTTCCCGGCGGAATTGGTGTATGGCTCTAGTCTTCGCATTCCAGGGGAATTCGTTGACCACGAAAATCCTAGAAATACCCAACCCTCTGAAGATTTTGTTCGTCTCCTCCAACGTGCAATGCGTACATCACTACAAACACCAGCCATTTACCATTTAAAGCCATCATCATAAATTCTTCACAAACTAATGCAAAGCAAATTTGTCTACGTACGTGTTGACAGCCATAAGAAGCCATTACAGCGTCCCCATGATGGACCATTTCGCATTATCTCAACCGGCAACAAATTTTTTATGCTCGACATTAATGGTCGTCAAGAAAAAATTTCTGTCGATCGATTAAAACTTGCATTCATTGGAAATCATTCTTCCACCATGGACCCAGAAACAACATTACCTATTCCTACTGATCACTTGTCACACGATGAAACTCCATCCACGACAAACACCTACCATACCAGAAGCGGAAGACGTCGATTTCCAAGACGTTTGAACACTATGTTTACGCAATGACATTGCACGCCGCTCCCCATTGTTGGGAGGGGCCATGTGGCGACCATTAATCATTGTAAATACTCGTGTAACTTTTCGCTTCATTGACCACGTTGCTATGACGAAATAATGCCGCTGTTACGCTTTGTGTTGGTGTATGCCGATCAGTTAGTAGAGTGATAACTTAAGACAAGTAACTGAATAAAATTGGTAACTGATTTATTGATAGGTTTCTTTATCAGGAAGCAGCTATAATATCAGTATTAAGGTAAAATGACAATTTTGCGATAGAAGCATTGTTATTCTTCAATTTGTCTTCAACCGAGGATATCATTAACTTTCCCTCACCTTTTTGTCGTGACAGAATAGAACTAAACTACCAAATTTATCACCAGCGCGGTGGTAAAGTTTGGAACATCTGCTTTGCAGTCGGTACACTCAAGTTTAATTACCCTTGACGAGCCATATGAAAGATTTAACGATTGAATTCAAAGCCGCTCTGCTTAGCGCTCAGTAAACTACGCAGACAATTTGGAGAAAAAGGCAGCAAGTTTGCTTGTCGAGACCTTTGGAAAACCACTTAACAGGATACCTTCACCTTCATGTGGCACATAGATCGGTAGCGAAGAGCAGTGGCATCATCGTGGCTTAGTGTGACCAAAGACATGCCACTACAGCATGAGCTCATATGCACAAATAAAAAACTTAATATAAATTCGGGTGAGAAGTAATTTGATTTTGCATACTATACCACAAGCATTTAATAATTGCTAAAATCAGCACTCCGTTTGTTGTTTCAATGCTATTTGTTAAATCATTACCAAGTTTTGAGTAAGTAAAAGGATTGAAGCAATGATGAATGGAGTGGGGATTTTACCATTATTTATGAGCTTGCTTGGATAAAATATCTTTTCTGATCCTTCCGGTTCAAGTACACTCCTGGGATGCAAAACAAAGTCATGCAATAGAGTTCAAAGTTATCCCTGGGATTATGTCTACGTCGTACTGCTCAACTTAGTCCAAACACATCCTTAGAATACCTGTTTTGCAAAAATGGATTTTTTTGTCGATTCTACCTGTGATTAATAGTATTCTTTTAATGTTATGAGAAGGTTGCTAGGGTGAGCATAGGGCTTAGTTTGCTTTGTTGATCAATTTCGACTTGTAAACTTAAGCAGTGTTTCTCTCAGCACTTCTCATGTATAAGTACTCTATTTAGTTTGATTTTTTGTAGATTTTGATGTTTGGCTAGGCCTAGCAACCTGTATTGGTATATTCAGAAAATGTTACATCTTTTTGAGCTTTTTCTTGGCAAGCCAACCACAGATGGCTTGGCATTTTTCCCACTGCCATTTATTGCACGAATTGTATCACAATTGGTGAACGAAGTTCTAGACAAAGTCAGGGGTCAGGTCATTATGTTTATACTAATCGCTGTAATACAAGCTGTATTGTTGCTACGCAGCTACAAAAAACGGTAGGTGCATCTTACAGGAAATATAAAAATTGCAATTGGAGTGCCGGCAAGAAAAGGCATTGCAGCTCAGGAACAATGATCTGATAGTCTACAGGCATCAAGATGATATGATACACGGTGGTCCATAAAAAGTGTTCCTGTTTTATTTGTAAATATTTTTGTCTAAAGTGATATTTTCTTTTCTGTTTCAGATCGAAGTTGAGGCAAGCATCTTAGAATTTGTTTAATTTCTTTACATTTGTTTAAAGTCAAAATGGAACGCATTTCCACACAGGATAGGACCAAAATCGTTGAACTTTACTTTGCTACCAATTCTGTGGTTTCTCGCCCAGTGCACTTTTCGGAGAGAGTTTGCAGGAAGACACTGTCCATGTGCAAGAACTATCAAACGCCTTGTGGATAAATTCAGGAACACTGGTAATGTCGTAGATGACAATAAAGGCCACAGTGGTCGACCATTTTCAGCAACAACTCCAGCCAAGATTCAAGAAATAAGAGACAGTTTGCAGCAATCCTCACGAAAATTAACAAAGGATGGACCGGCGGCGCGATGGTGTAGTGGTTAGCGCGTCCGCTTCGTAGCCGGTAGACCTGGGGTTCATTTTCCTAAGTCGAGTCATACCAAAAGACTTTAAAAAATGTTATTCACAGCTTCCCTGCTTGGCTCCCAGCATAAAAAAGGGATAGTGCGGAGAAGAAGCCGGCAAGCTTGCTTGTTGTGTCCTTGGGCAAGGTACTTAACGAGATGCTTCCACCTTTATGTGGCAGACAGGTGGCCTACCCGTACTTCACCGGGTTACAATTGTGAAGTTGCTCACCCAGCATGTTGCAAAAGGCGATTCTTGGGTACCCACTAGTGGCAGTCAGCCTTGGTGGTGGGGCTACCAGTCAGTCATGACTGGTTCGAAATGGGCTGCCATCTTTCCCCTAGCCTAATTTCAATTAGATTGACGGCATGAACCGAAAATGCCGTTCGTGCCGTATCTTCATCTCAAGGAAGAGGAGGGGTAATCACAACAACAACACAGCAAAATTAACAAGGCGGCTGTCACAAGAGGTCGGTATTTCAGGGACATTTACACAAAGAATCGTACACTAAGACTCAACATTGTTTTCAGACAAGATACAAATCCTCCAACAACAAAATAACGCAAACAAGAGAAAAAGGGTTGAACTTTGTCAAAGCATTTCTGAAAGAATCGAAAACAACTCAGTTCTCAGCCTTATTTTCTTCAGCGATGAAGCCCATTTTCATCTGAGTGAACATGTCAACAAACAAAACATGAGATTCTGGGCATCCAATCAGCCTCATGAACACATCCAGCAAACATTGAGCCAAGAAAAAGTAACAGGCGTGGTGTGCAATTGGCGAAAGAGGGATCGTTGAGCCCTTCTTTTTTGAAGACAATGGCGGAAATCCTGTGACAGCGAATTCTGAACGTTACATCCAAATGCTTCAAAGGAGGCTTAATCCAGCTATACGCAGATGGAAGAATATAAACATTCACACAGTTGTCTTTCAGCAAAATGGGACACCACTTCACTGCTCAAACATTACTCTTTGAATACCTGAGGCAACACTTCCTAGGTGACAGACTTCTTTCTCGCCGCACAGACAATCCCTGGCCTCCATAATCACCAGATTTAAACCCAACTGATTATTTCCTTTGGGGTTATTTGAAAGAGAAAGTGTATGCAGGCAATCCAAGAACAAATGAAGACCTCAAAGAAAGCATCAAAAGAGAAATCAGAATACCTGCACAGATGTTGACAAGACAACTTCAATGTTCGCCTCACAGCTGTAATTCAACAGCGCGGAGCGTGGATTGAGCACGCTGTAAACTATTGACTCTGTGACTTTGAAAATGAACCGATTGGGGTGAGATTTGCTCAAACAAAATTTATAACATTGTAGTTTGTGTGGAATAAAATGTCCCATAAAATATTAAATTATATTTCAGTGATTGCACAACAAAATGTGGACACTTTTTATGGGCCGCCCTGTAAATCTGGCTTAGCAGGACAGACGACTGACACTCATGCTAAGCATCTGGCATAATGTAGACATCCCCCCACATCACACATGGGCGATAGGCAAAAAAAAGAACATTGAAAAGCCAGTGGTTGTCAATGATTACACCTCCTATATGGGTCCTTAATATGGGTGATTAATTGTTCACATCATTACTGTGCATCATATTCCTTCTCACGAAAAACAATGAAGTAATAGATGAAGCTTTTTGGCTCATTTAGGTGAGCGTTGTAAATTGTTTTTGTGTACGGAAAATGAATGGTCTTCCAAATACCAGCAGACATTTGTGCTTCAGAAACAACCTTATTGCACAGCTTGTAGGAGAAGTCAGAAATAGTCAGTGACAAGGAAGAGCACGTACTGGTGATCGCAGTGAATGACTAACCTAATTGGACTGCAAAATGTAGTCGTAGTCGTCGTTTGAGCTATCGTGCTGGGCACTATGCACGAAGATGTACATTCACTGCGTAAGAGCTCATGCTCTGTTTGCGAGTCATCAGTTAGACTGGGCCACCACGATGGGTAAACGGCTTGGCCCCGTCACGTGCTTGACACATAAAGATGAAGGCATCTCGTTAAGTGTTTTGCCCAAGGACACAACAAGCAAGCTTGCCGGCTTCTTCTCCACACTATACCTTTTGTGCTGAGCGTCAAGCAGGGAAGCTGTGAATAACATTTTTTAAAGTCTTTTGGTATGGCTCGACTTAGGGAAATAAACCCCAGGTCTACCGAGTGCAAAGCGAACGCTCTTAACCACTACGCCATTGCGCTGGTTGCAAAATGTAGTACGTAGCACTCACAGCTATTTTATACAACTTGAAATGCAAAATTTTCTTATCAAGTCTACAATGCAGATTAGCATATCACGACTTGATTAAACTACTCTTTAAAACAATAAAAATTTCTGGAAAAATCTGGCTTTCGCTAAAGGCTTTTAACTCTGTTGTGGCTATGCACTTGTTGCATTATAAGTAACGGAATCATTGGGAATTATCACAAGATAGTGGTTAGAACGTCTGTTTTGCAGTCGGTAGATCTGGGGTTCACTTCCCAAGTCAAGTCATATCAAAAGACTTTAAAAAATGGTATTCACAGCTTCCCTGCTTGGCGCTCAGCACAAAAGTGGTGACGTGGAGAACAAGCCGGCAAGCCTGCTTGCTGTGTCCTTGGGTAAGACGCTTAACGGGATGCTTCCATCGTTATGTGACAGACAGGTGACGGGCCAAGCAGTCTGCCTGTCGTGGTGGCCCAGTCTAACTGAAGACTAGCAGAAAGGGCTAATGAGAAGCTTCTCCAAAAATCAAAGATCGTGCCCATACAAAGATCACAAGGTAATACCTTGATAGCATCCAGTTTCTGTCATCACAGAAAATGTTTATCACATGCCTTTTAGTAGGCTTATTTAAACGTATCTTTGGTCACGAAATTTTACAAAAATTGATTTTTTAAAAATATGGGTCGCTTCGAGAGATTGGGAACCACTGATATAGTGTGTATGTAAGTATTTGTTATATAATTTCACAGTATAATCAGCCATGCAAGTTACAGCCATACAACAACTGAAAAATATGTTTTATACAAATTAAGTTTAAAGTACTTCATTAGGCCTACGCTTTGTTTCTAGGAATTGCCCTTAGAAAGACATCGGATTTTGGCTGCATGCTGGTTTTGAAGATGATATCTAACGGCGGTGCCTAAACCAACATCATTTATATACTTGAAGATATCTAGAATTTTACTGTTAGGTTTAAACGGTGCTAAACAGAGATAAAAACCAAATAAAAAGTTAATTTTTTTGATAGTATGGAGTTAAACATTGATGGGTATAGCGTGCATGTCCGCCACAAACCGTTTTTGAGTTAGAATTTGTTTGGGAAGAAAGCCTTTGAACTCCAGATGTCTTCCTTTCAAATACCAATGATAATTACTATCTTAGTAGTGAACCATAACTACGAGCTCAAAATCCATATCCTTTTCGCTGGAAATTTACGAAATAATAAGTCATACCTTCAAACAGTTTAAAAGTAAATCAAGAAACGACGTGTGCCATTCCCAACCCCAGCAGGTGAAAAGTAAATACAGGGATTGTACTAAGTTCAAAAATAAGATTTATTATGAAATTCGGTGATTAACCGGTTGGGGCTGAGACCAGCTTGTCCTTGGAGATTCACAACCGCTATCTTTACTTAAAATTTCAGTCTGCCACACAAATGACTCAACTTCAAATTAAGAATAAAACTTACTGGGGTGTTTTCGCATGGTTTGAGTATGAAATTTTGCAATATTTTACAGCAAGCCAATTTAATTTCCAGCAACGCTAATCTCTTAGCAATACAACTACGAGGACCAGTTCCGAAGGGTGTAAAAGTCATTGGATCAATTTTGCTCATATCTTCCATTCTACAAAAAATATCCATTTAAGATTTGGTTCAACATTAATGCTTTTTTACAAATAAGTTTAAATGATTTTGATTTCTTCAGTCATAAGAGCATGAGAAAATCATAAAAATTGTAGAACTTGGGGCAGGCTGATAAGTACTGCCTTATCAGGTTGTAACTTTGTGCAAGACACGGGTAATAACAAGCCTCTCAAAGAGCAAATTTAGTATCTGGCAATGGAAGATCGACTTAAACTCGACAATAACACGAGCTTTTCACCAAGTCTGACTACTTGGTAAAGCTGCTCATCTAGCATGTTGTAAGCAGCGAGTGTTGGTTACTTCTCAGGTGGAATTCCACATCGATGTCACGGGGCTATCAGTCGGCATTTACAATTGATTCGAAAGAGACTAATGCATTTATACAAACTACAGAAAATCAATAAATGTATTTCACTGAACATTAGATTAGCAGATGAGAGGTAACTAATCAAGCACTGGCATGACAACATGATTTTTCATGCTGCTAAGATCTAGACGAAATCTATCACCATTTACAAACGATATGAAAAGACATAATACAAACATTGAGCCAGAGAGCTCGTGGCAAAGTGATTGCTGTGCGGAGGGTGAAAAAACGTCACACCATTACTTGTCAATAAGAGTGAAATCGCGTGCACAAGTGATTGATGTTAACTCACGACTAACAGCATTTTATTGAATATCCATATGCTATCAGACAATGCTCTGTCACTCAGGCACGCTATCGTTAAATGGCTTCCGTTGACATTAATGCACATTGCCTGCTGTCTAATTGCCCAACCCATAAGCGTAAAAGTAGGGGATAGAGGGGGGGGGTCTTAGAACTGTAACTTTTAGCAAAATTTCGAAAAGTTGAATAAAAATAGTCTTCAAGTTAATTTGGAGACCAATACAGGCAAAAGATCACTTTGAAAAAGCTGATCTAAAAAATGATTTTAAAGTGGTTTTTGCGACTGAAATAGGCACAACAAGCACTATGGAAAAGTTGACCTCCAAAAATGTCTTTCTGACATCAGCCCAAAAGCTAATATATCGTTTTGCCATCTACTCCAAAAAACGAGTAGATGGCAAAACGACTGAAAAACCAACATAGGCTAAAGCATGTACAACTGAATTTATTAAGAGCAAACTAAATGTGACTTAGAAGCATGATTATCGCACCTAGATCAACACAAACGGAAAAAAGAACAAAACTTTTTCAAATCACAACCCACTTTTCAAAACAAAAATTTTCGAGACCCACATAATTCTACACGTACTTCGAAGTAATTCAAAAAAAGTACAGTGAAAACAATACAGATATTCAAAACGATAATTTTATTCTTCCTCTAATTTGTTGAGCAGAAATGGGGAGGGAGCGATTTCTGATTCGAACAAGCCAAATTCTACCTAAGTTTTTAAACTAATCTTTTAGCTTCTCTCCTTGGAAACTTGTTACAAGTTTAAGACTTTAATAGTAAAATGTAGGAAATTTATTTAATTTTTTTAAAGGGTGAAAATTTTAATTTACTGAGTGGGAGGTAAGTGTGGAGATTTTCTGAACTCATTCTGTCCCATTTGTTGACACCCGCCTACCTTAGCACTCAAGCGAACAACGAATTATTCAAAACAAAGCATGCATTAATCTAAATTTTGGATGACTTTTGCAACCCAATGAAATTCCGTCCACAACCCACCAGTTAGTCACGACCCATAGTTTCTGAACCGGTGTTTTAGAATATCTGGTATCCTTTTAATTTAATCACTTTTTGTTTATCATAAGGCAAGAAATGAAATGCTCAGTTGAATTAACCAAAATGACCTTGTTATCAGCTCATAAAAAGTAATAGGCAGAAAAGCATTGCCTCATATATGTTTTGGTTTTATGAAAACAATTTCCTTTGTCAACAGTGAGCAACTTTTGTTGCTAATGCTGGAGATGACGACGACAGAACTTTGATAACAGCAATAGTTCTGCTAAAAAGTAGCCTACCGCCACTGCCTAGCAGAAGCCAGTAAGTAATGCTGCAATTTATGAAGCCAAATGCAAATACAATCGAATCTGGTTAATTGCATATGGGATAATCACATAATCCGTTTTATCGCAATGAAATCGTAAATCCCAAACCACAGCCAATCATTTGTTAAGAAAATATTTCGGATAATCGCATAGCGGTTGATTACATAATCCGCTTAATTGAATAGAATTGAAAACAGTTATTCGATTACTAATCAAAAGGTTGCGAAATTTCGGTGACAAAAACACGATTGTTTCAAAGCCTTAACAGAAACAAACTGAAAGGTACAGAAGAACGCCAATTGCCAACGTCACACCATGAAAAAGGCCGCCCCGATTAGAGATCAAAAACAACACAACGTGCGATGTGATTAATGCTTAGTGTGCAAATCTTGCGCTTGTATATCACGTTTATGTGAAGAAGTTCTACAAAACAATCAAGTTGAAAACGACGACGCTAATTAAAAAAACTCTGCCGACGCAAGTGCTGTGATTCCACCAAAAAAAAATCGCTCACGCACTTAATATAATTAGACGACGACTGCAATTTGATGGGGAGAATATGGACACATATCTTCGACTAGAAAGAAAAATGCAAGATATTACGCAAAATAAAATTAAACAAGCAACAATCGCACAGTATTCCGCTTGAAACAAATAAAATTGAATTAGACCCTTTATTTGCGTGTATTTATTTATTTTTTGAGCAAAAATAAAACAATCGCATTGCGCTTGCTTTGAAGTGTAGACGTTGATATGCGTGACGACCATTGCGCTTCAGCTCGGCTTCGCACTTTTGCATGAACGCATAATTCGCTTAATCGCATAAAAAGGCTTGGAGAATTGACTATGCAATTAACCGAATTCGACTGTAATGATAACTTTACAGTATGTAGGCTTGAAGCATTAGCAGGTTTTCGGAGGTTCATGAAAAGTCATTGTTAAATTCATTAACTGTATCACTTTGCAGTAATGTATAGTGCTCCTGTATTGAATTAGATATTTTTGATTTGCAACTTTTTTTATCAGCTGTCAGAATTTGAATCGAAGATCGTGTTTGAATCATCGAGATCAGTTTTGCTACATATGTGAAAACTTAACACCAGCATCCCCCCTGCCCCCATGAAAAAGCGACAAGAGGTGTGGCAGCAGCATATCAGCATTACTTTGAGTATAAGATTGGAGACCAAGACCAGGCTTGGGCGCCTCATATTTGCTTTCGAAACTGCTATGTTGGTCTAACCAAGGAATTTTCAAACTGGGTATACACAAAAAAGGTCTTCGAGTTGAGAAAAGGAAAAAACAATGAGCAAAACAATCGCTTTTATCAACATCTCAAAAAAATATTCTTTTTTAGGAGTACGCCAACGGCCATGCATCCAAGTTCAATGAAAGGGTACGTAGCTAAAAAAAGATTGAAAGCCCCTGGTCTAACTCAATGGCTAAATGGCAAACAAAAAAGTATGCCGTTAGAAGAACTGATGATACGGCGTGATCCAACAAATCACTTTTCAGACTGTCATTTGTGTCTAACAAAAATTTACATGCAAAATAGCAAAATATGCAAAACGCGCCAAGTCAAATATTGTCTACCCACAATGACATTTCACGCTACGCCCAGTCACTCATTCTGAAAACATACCTGTGCCTATTACCCCTATACTTTCACAGCAAAAATCTTACGATAGCTCAGCAGAATCAACCGTATCATCTCTAGTAACAGAAAATCTGGTCACAGCCTGCGTTGAAAAGCCTCTTTTCTCACAAGTGTCAGTGGCCCGACACTTATTGAATCAAAAAGATTTATACGATTTGGTTCAGGATTAATCTAAGACAAATCCAAGCTTCTTCAAGATTAAAGCAATGGAACCTAATACAAAAGGGCGTCAAATACAGTTATTTCCGTACAAGACATTCAAACCTTTAAAATTACTTCTCTGTGCAGGATAAATGCATGCTACTGTAGCAATATTGAGGGCCTGTTTGAATCACTAGGTGCTGATCATGATTTTACTAAGTGGAGATCGTTCACCGATTCCAGTACAGCAAGTTTAAAAGCTGCACTGCCGCACAAGGTGAAATGCCATTTCCCGTTCCTTTCGTGCATGCCATTGGATAAAAAAAACCTATGACGCTATGGAACTTATTTAACGCTTTATAAAACAAGCTAACTACCATTGGAGCATTTGTGGAAACCTGAAAGTAATTGGCCTTCTCGGCATGCAAACGGGCTACGTGAAGCATTTGTACTTTATGTGCCACTGAGAGAGCCCCAATGGTGATCATCATTACTATAGAACAAAGTGCCATGAGAATATTCCAGGAAAATTCAACATCTAAGGTAGTTCTTCAGCTGATTCACGAAAAATATATTTACCACTAATATATATCAGATTAAGGATGTTTAAAAAATTTCTTGAAGCAAACCGGTACTGGATTTGCGTATTTGAACCAAGTTTCCAACCGAAAGTAATACTAAGCTAAACGCTGGAATTTTCGTTGGTCCAGAAATTCGAAAGTTGATGAAGGATGAGAGCTATAGTGAAAATTTAACTTTATTCGAAAAAGAAGCATGGAACCAGTTTTGCTTGGTGGTTGATAACTTTATGGGAAACCAAACACATCCTGCATATGAGAGCATTATTGAAAACTTCATATCAAACAGATATAAAAACCTTGTGCAAGGATGTCACCAAAAATTTTCTTTGCTTGCACTTGAACTTTTTCCTTCTAACATGGGCAAAGTAAGCGATGAACATGTTGAGCGATTTCATCAACAGACGGAAAAGCGGTATCGGGGTAGGATAGGTAAAATCATAATGGCAGATTACTGCTGGTTTCTGCAGCGAGGAAGTGGCACACTGTATAATCGCCAAGCAAAACGGACAAAACGTATCTAACGGAAGTGGTTTGAAAAACTTTTTGCTGCCGGTGTTATTTCTCTATGTGCCATTACATGAAGTTTGCTTGGTTTTACAATAAAGACATCCAAAACATTGAGACAACCAGTTGCAAGCGTAAATGAAAATTTACTCTATTTTTGGATTATACCGTATTTAAAAACTACTATTTTTCCTCTAACACACAAATAACTGAAAAATATGACAAGAGCAAAGACAATGGCAAAAATGAACTCAGTGCCCGAAAATTCACCCTAGAACCCCACCAACCTTGCAGATAGCAAAATTTTGTTGCCCAGTGTAATCAAGAGGTAGAGCGACACACTGAAGTGGTTTCTGAGGCAAACTGGGCTGTAGTGGAATATCAGAGTCGAACTGGTTGGACTCGAGAAAAAGTGCGACCACAAAAAGTGATGTCTGGATTCACCACCAAAAAACATTCCCAATATAATGATGACGAAGGGTCTTACTTTAACACTCAAATGCGTTCCAATAGTAGAATTACACTACCAAGACTACCCTTTTGGAATTAATGCAAAATTTTGTTCAGTTGTGAACAGTTATATACAAAGTACATGTATATATCATATATTTTTGACCGTGAGCAATCTTTTTGCAATGTAAGCATTATCGCATTTGGTGCTTGTAAATTTAAACGTTAAGCGTTCGTAACAATACTGTCTTTCTTAAATTACAACACTGCAGACACGTTTTATATGCTTTTGCTATTTTTAATTTCCATTTCATTGTCAACGGTGTTTCTTGAACAATACATTTGCATTTGGCCAATCAATTACATTCAAACATGTAATAAGAAAAAGTGATTATTGGTATATTGTCAAAAATCAATGTAAAAAATATTGGCCTTTTTGGCCATAACCTTTTTTCTGGTGTATGGAGCGAATATTGCTTTCTTACAAGGGATATCAACATGGCGATTCCGCTACTTTTAAGCCAAAATCAAACTTTTCAGCTTAAATATTAAAAAAGTTCAAATCAATTTTGAATTTAGAACGAGTTTTTCTTTAAATTGGGAAGTAGCACTGGGCCCATTTGGGCCTATCCCAAAAAAGTTTTCGGTCATTTGTTAGGTTTGCAGGCCATTAGGTGTGTAAATATCACAAGTTTTTTTCAGCCCACCTCAGTCTACATATTCAAAAACGTGTCATGAGAACAATCACTTAGTGTGAGAGCAACTTTCTGGTCCAGCGTAACCTGCAATTTTAACTCATCTGCCATGGAAAAAGGGTGACAAAAAGCTTCACAATCTCACCGTTCTGGCTTATACTTCATCGGCTCATCCCAGTACTCTTCATCATGCGTAAGACAATAAACAGGAATGTCAACTTGGGTTCCAGCAGGTATACGTAAGCCATTGATTGTTATTTCGTCTTCAGCCAAACGGGAGATCCTACAAAACCAATGACTAAAACAAAATTGTTTTGCGCAAAGCGTTTCGTGTCACCATTATCTAGGGTGATACCACATTAACGGTGAAGGGACGAGAACGAGAAATAAACAAGGCTCAAAGATCTGTTTAGAACATAGACCGCATTCACTCCACGTCTTTCCAACATCACTAGACATAATTTTTTTCAATAATGTTTAGCATTCCACAACTATCCTACCACACCAGATAACGATTCGAACTCGTAACTACAAGGTTTGGTGTTCAATACGCGTGATGCACAACCACTTAATGTACTTTAACCAAATGTGATCCGCACATTAAGGATTAGTAGGCTGATAGCACACGTCATATTATGTTGATTGCTGTTACTAATACTGTCAGCCAAGATAAGCCCTGGCAATGAAGTACCTTCTCACAACACATTGCCAGCATCGGTTATGATCTCATATGCTAGAAAAACAATTTGTGACAAAATGCATTGTGCTAGGAGTACTGCTACTTCAAAGTGGGTTTGAACAAAAATTGCTAACCATTGGTTTTACGAAAAGATGATGCCATAAGTTGTGTACATTTATGTGTGACCAGCTGAGCCGTACAGCCCATAAAATCAAACGGTCATCCTTTCATGCTTGTAAAGCATGAGTGTGCCAAGATAATTTGAAGAGTCTAGTGTGATTGTGTCCACCGCTGCTAGTACATCACGCCGAGTCCAAAAATCTTTCCTGCCTGTACATAGCCTCTTTGTCACAAGATCTATGTATTTCCTACACGTGATGGCACCAGGATACTGGATGCCTTGCCGCTGCAAACTAATTTGAAGGTGTCGGAGATGTGGCCCCTAGACTAGTGGTATGCAGGCCTACATCTGGGTGGACAAGCTGCTACCCATGAGCCACATTTCTAGATAAGTGCGCATAGCATTATTGCATGCCACGAGGTCTGGCAAATTGGGCAATATTCGAGAAGCCACAACCACCGACTGACCTCCCACAATGAGTGAAACTGGTTTATTATTGGTTACTTCTTCCCACTAGAAATCCTTCCTTACAGATGAAGTGTGTGTGGCTGAGGGATGCGCGACCTCTTCACCACTTACAAACAATCATTGGCACAGGTTTCTTTCTCACCTAACCCATTGCCCATGCTCTTCTTGCTGGTCTTTAGTCAGACTAAGCCACCACGATGAGTAGACAGATTGGCCTCCCCACCTTCTGCAACACAAAGGTGAAGAAATCCATTGAATGATTAAAACAATACCTTGCGACTGGTGGATAAAGACGTAGTGATTCGTTTAGACACATCAGAAGATATTTCATGCTATTCAACGCATCGTAGCTAAATTCACCCTAGAATGTTAATTATTGTTAACTTCTTACCACTAAATTTGTCTCCAATACGATCGTGAACAATCAAACCTTAGTTAGCATATTATACGTCAAAAAATGAATGAACTAAAAATTTAATCAAGGCGGAAGAAAAAAGTAGTTAATGCGTTGTATGGCATAAGCAACACATAACCCCAATCTGCTATCTACCGATGCGTTGAAAGAAGCCATATTAAATAGATTAACGCGTAAAATAGAAAAACAAGAGTCGGTGGAATTCCGTTGATTGAGTCACTTTTAATTTTTAAAACGTAGTGTTTTTAGAGCACAGAAGTCAAAAGCCATGGTTGCAATTGTACAGAGCGAGTCACGGGAAACGGATGTTTTTAAGAAAGACAAAACTCTGCGAATATTTTAACAAAAATTTTATAATGTACATAAAAGCATTCACTAAACCAGGGGTCACCAACCTTTCTTGGACCACGGGCTACTTTTTGGATATTGATTAAAGTGGGGGCGCACTTATCCTAAAGTTTGCAACATCCCCGACTTGATGTTCAATCTATTTTGTATTGGCAGGCGGTGTCATTACATAGCTGTTGCCATTACTTCGGTGGCCGATGTCTCGCAACCCTAGGCTGCTTTTTTTTGAAGCCGCCATCGACTTTTGAAAAAATTTTGAGAATATTTTAAAACAGGCTGGCGGGTACCTCATATTGCCTTCACGGGCGACATGGTGCCCGCGGGCACACGGTTGATGACCCCTGCACTAAACTATGCCATTATAGAATATTTAGGAGCGAAAAATTATGTCTGACAAACGATGGCCATTTTCACAACCACAAATTTGAAGTCACTTTCTAAAGTTAGCTTCCACTTTCACTAAAGTTTCTTCACCAATTTTTTTAATATTTTCACGTATTGCAGTCTTCAATTCTCCAAGTGTGCGGGGTTTCCCAGCATAAACGCGTGATTTCAAAAATCCCCACAGATAAAAATCGCACATGGAAAAATCGGGTGAGCGCGGAGGCCACGGGAGATCTCCAACGCGTGAAATGACATGATTAGGGAATGCAGCTCGAACAGCAGTCATGAACGCTCTCGCTGTAAGAGCAGTGGCCCCATCTTGTTGAAACCACACTGATGTCCTATTGATTCCTCGTCTGCGAAGCTCAGGTAGGAAACAGTTTTCAAACATTCGAATATAGCGGTCAGAAGTAATCATTGCTGTCTCTTCTCCTTCTCCGAAAAAGAATGGACCAAATATCCCGCACTTTCCCAAACCACACCAAACAGTCACTTTTTGGCTGCGTAGTGGTCGCTGATGTAATTCATGAAGATTTTCTGAAGCCCAGTATCGAAAGTTTTGCTTTTTAACTGTACCATTTAGATGAAAATGGGCTTTATCACTCATTATTAGGGTCAAATCCTCGTTTTCTTCAAACATGTCGAGCATTGTTTGGCAAAAAGACCAACGTTGTTGGTAATCCCGCGGATTCAGTTGTTGGACAGTCATAATTTTGTATGGTTGAAAGGCTAGGTCTTTATGGAAGATTCGCTGCACAGTGCTCTGACTTATTCCCAGTTCTGCAGAGCGTCGCCTAGCAGAGCGCCAGGGACTTCGGGTGATTGCTTCTCTCACTCGATCCACCTTTCCTGGTGTTCTGGCGGTTCTGACAGGGCCGGGTGGTTTGGTTTTCAATAATAAACCAGTCGTTCTTAGTGCATTAACCCACCTAAGAATGGAATTGCGGCTTGGTACATTCCCGTGACGACCGATGTTGAACCTTCGCTTGAAGAGACGTTGGGTTTCAGTCACTGATTCACCATTTTTCACTTAGGTGTCATAAGCAAATACACGGTGTTCAAGACTCCACGGTAGCATGAGGGAAAGCAATTTAAAATCAATTTAAAATTAAGAAGAAAAGCAATTCAAAATTTATGACTAACAAAAACAAAAATTAACGCAAAAGATAAACAAATAACAACAAACTAAACGGCATCTTAAGCAGGTTTAAAGACTAACTTCCTCACTCCCGAATCACTTGCTCTAGAAGAGCAAGGAGCGTTCTAAAAACATCCATTTCCCGTGACTCACCCTGTATTACTGATTCTGATCTTTGTCAGCAATCTTCACTCTAGCCAAAGTATCGTGATTTAATCTGATTTTGAAGAAAGGAATTTGATTTGAAGGAATTTGCACTCTTACTTCGCTATTTTAGCTTAGTTTAATGCAAAATTTATGAAAGACTGATTCGCACCGGACTCACATTGATGAAGAAAATCAAATACGAAAATTTTGATTAATCTATTATGCATTTTTTGTGGCGTGTGTAGTGTAAATGACCCCTAAAGCAAAACTCACATAATTTTCAATTGCTTTATCTATTTCTTCGCGCAGTTTTTCTTGTACTTCAGGATGTGTTGCAAGGTTGTACATAAGAAATGTCATCGCATTGGTAGTGGTATCGTAGCCAGCCAGTATCAACAAAATAGAATTTCCCACTATTTCGATCCGGGTCAAACCTATTACAACAGAATTATGAAGGCAAAAACAACTTAACTTGCCTTCAAATGTTTCTGCCAAAACCGTTTCGTGATATACCTAATAGTATTGCGTCCTGACGGCAAAAATCGGTTTGCAATTGCTCATTCTACCACGCATACTCTAGAACTGTTTTGTTTGTTTTTACCGCGAAACTTCAATAACTGATCTCGCACGGGGCAGCAGTCAAGCAGTTATGTTAATCAATCAAAATACAACGAACATCAATACATAAAGGAATATAGTTAATCGGCCCGGCGTTAAAATAGTCGTGAAGCAGGGTGGAAGTGCAATTGGATGAAATACACTCTACCCACCACCAGTTTTACCAACGCAAACTTAATTGCTTCAAGATTCAGCATAAGCTAGAAGACCGTGTGAGTGAAACAGGTCGTTTAAGTCACAGCACTGTCAAAATTAACGTAAAAGTCACTAGGCCAGCAAAAAGTATGGTGAAAAATATAAAGTCCTTTCACCATGAATCATTATACATTAGAAAAATTATATTGCATAATGACGCGACTGCTCTCATATTTTATCAGTAATTACGGGTTCAATACTAACTCACAAAGTGCCAAAATACTTATTAGCTCTTCTTGTATAATCTGAGACCAATAGAGGTTAATAATAACAATGCAATAATTGCGATATACTTACTCTATATCAGGTATTCACAAAAACAAAGCCAAAAAGACATTCAAGAGGGAACTAAATTTTTCTAGCAAGTTTGTCAAAAATCATATTTAATTTCATTGTTTTTTAGTTGCTTAGAACAAGGGTTCTTAAATGTGGGCCGTGAAAAAAATTTTGGCGAGAACACTTTTTTAACTCTTTTGCTCCCGCGTGAAAAGCGAAAAAAAATGTCCGTAAGATGGCAGCGTGAAAAACTGTCATAATCAATCATAATTATGTACCTCAAGTTTGTTTGTAAATCATTACTCAGCTGTCTACTTCTACATTAAGTGTGATATATCGTTGAAATCTACATTTCTTGAGGATTTCAAATAGAAAAAAAACATTTTTTTTGAATATGCAAATTTTATGCAAATTAACCCCCCAACTGGGGGTAATTGTCTTCAAAATTAAAGAGGTACCCTCACCTCAAAGATCACTACAGATTTTATTTTCTACCAATTTTTTTAGAAATGGTCGCAAAAGGATGCTAAGGAAATAAGCTTTCAAGGTACATCACTCAAAACTTACCTAAAAGCCTAGGTTTTCTACAATTTGCAATTTTCTAAGGCAAATGACCTTTTTTTGACCGGTACCGACCAGTACCAAATTTTGGTAGTTAAATTCAGTACCTAAAATACGATCAGTCATTATCTGCCAGAGGTTAGCCTAAACCATGTAACATTATGTATTTTTGAACAGGGAATTTCTTCAAGATTCAGAAAATATCAAGTTTAAATAGAATATGCTGTCACTGACAATGAAACAGCCGCTTGTTTACACCCTTCCCATTTCTTGAGAAACAAGGGGGATACAGCACACTTTGATTTACGAAAGCCAAACTTCTGCTAGCTTTTAAAGTTGTATTTCGCTTCTTGTCTCCTTGGAAACTTGATACAAAATGACGACTTTAGTGGTGAAACATTTGCAATTTATTTTATCATTTTATAGGATGTAGTTTTTCTAAAAATTATCATTTAGTGAAGGCAAGTCAAAAAATTTTGGGGGCGTTTGAACTGACATGATGCACAGTACTCATTTTTGATCAGTAAATATCATATACCACTTAACTATTTAAAGTTATATATTGGTGGAAAGCAAATTTCCTAAGCTTTCAAATGAGACCGGTATTTAGCATCATATCATATTTTTTACGCAATAAATTTACTTTTATCTACTTACTACTCAAATTTGTTTGGGGTGTTTTGAGACCCCTAAAATATTTGGAAATTCAAAAACGTAAAATTTATTATTATCGCTTGAAATTTTGTCAAATGATGCCCCAAAAGAGTAGTTTTCAAACTGTGTTAATGATAAAGGGTTTGGTGTTGTGGTAAAGATGTAATCTCAATTTGATTTTAGCGTAGTTGGCACGTGCTGAGAATTTGTCCGATTTTGTCGTCTGCAACTAGGTTCTTGATCATTTTAACCCTTTTTGGGTATAAAAGTTCAAGAATTAGGGCACAAATTATACATCTTCCGATGCGTGAGGAAATAAGCGTGATCTTTTGAAAATTTTATGAAAATCGGATGAAAAATAAAGTAACAAATCGATTTTTTAGTAAACTAATTTTGTAACTCAATTTAACAAAATTTGTGGGAAACACTGAAAACACGAGATCATCAATCGATAATCGCGGGAGCGAAAGAGTTAAAGACCTAACAGGAAAACATGGCACTTTGTTTTGAATGAAATGTGAGGACTATTTTTAGAAAATCGTCAGCATAAGAGATATTTTGTATTAATTAATGGTAACACTTTTCTTTTTTTTGGCAATCAACACTATTTTTTTTTTTTTTGGCAAATCGACTTTCTTTTGTTGCCAATCGATGAGGAGCATTCTGTAGATTTTTGGAATTATTTTTCGTAAAACTCTGCTCAGTAATGCAGTTTTACAAAAAATAACTAAAATTGGATCGAGCGGCTTTGAGGGATTATTTTTTGGGCCGCGCTAAAGTCTTTTTAGAAACGATGGTTTAGAGCAATTTCTCATCGTACATTTAATGAGATTTGACAAAACTACCATCCACTTTGTGCTCTACTAAATTCAAGTCGATATAAGTTTGACGGTAAAACCGAAAGAGAATAATACTCTTATTAAAAATGATAATCTTCTTTGCTACTTTATTTAAAAATAACTCAATTTAGTAGAGTTCAAGAAATTTGAAGGGGTCATGACCCCTGTGCCCGATCTCAGGCTGCGTCTATGGGCAGTTATTGGTAGACAAACACAGTGTCACATCACAAGCGTCCATCCAATATAATGCTATTATTTTTACCTTTGGTTATTCCTTCTTTGATTTTATGTTCGGGTACTTGCGCTTGCAGCATAGTTTGCATTATATCCACCCTCTAAAAATACATTTAAAAGCATGAAATCTTCTCGTATGTGGAGTGACGATTTTTAAGCATTTTCTTCCGCTAAATTGAACGAACATGTACATAAACTTAGACCTGCTCAAAGTTGATAATAATGCTGGCATAAAGTATTTATATCTCAACACTGCAGTGTAGCAAGAAAGATTTACGTGAAGTGTCTTGGCCAAGTGCGCAAAAACAGAAATTGCGGTCTATTAATTGCGCTATACTGCGTTCAAAATAGCAAGGTTGTTCGGCCAGCTAGACGTAGAAGAGTTTTTGAAAAGCTATACATGGCAGCCAGTTGTCAGCTTACATTTTTGTATAATGCTGGTTCGACAAGGATTGTCACTTAGCCAAACAGTCCTTGTCGAACCAGTCATATACAAAAACGTAAGCTGACCATGATTAGATTCGATTACCGGTGCGAGCCTGTGTGTCGGTGTAAGCTGACAACTGGCTGCCATGTATGGCTTCTTACACAGTTCCTCCTTCCTCAGAAGAGGGGAAAACAACCACCGGTTTTTTCAATGCAAACCCAGCATCTAAATGCTTGAACTATCTTGGATAATGTTTCTATGTTACCCGCGCAAGCTTTGCTTTGTCAGAAATCAAGCAATCCACAAGACGACTGAAGTACCGCAAAACGTCGCTGCCAAATATCGAGTAGTTGAATTTCTCTGCTATTTTCTCAGTAAAAGGAAACAGGGCTGCATAAAAAAGTTTTGTAACCGTTTTCAAGTGGTCCATAAAGCTAAATTTTCGTGAAGACAAAACTGCTTAAACTAGTGCAGCTCTACTATGTGCGAACAGAAACATTGCATGTCCAACCGATTGTCATAGACGTCTCTTCAGCACACACAAATGGAAATCAACTAGATTGATTGGGGAACTACTAGTCAACAAATTGCATAGATGACTAGTTTGAATCGAATTGGCTCTTTTTTCAGTCTGATCTTGACTGGTAGATTGCGATGTGAAAGTTTTATCAATTTCACACCACAACTAAGTTTCAAAAAAGAAAGATAGTGAACAACCACAACTACTACTACTACATTAATGATGGGTGCAGATCTAGCAAGCCTTCACAGCCCAGAGTAAATATCACTTCACAACTCCTTTTTTATCAGATATAGCATGGGAACCGACAACAGCAATTTGTCAAAGCATTTTGACTTTCCAACATAACGTGACCAAGCACCTTTGCAATGATACAACAATAAAAGTAGATGAAACAGTTATCAATCGCTAAGTTTGATCTCTTTCAGAGTAAAAGCCACTGAAGAAGTACTGAAACAAGTAGCTAGGAGACTGAGATAAACCGCATCATTGACATACTTAAGAAATGTAATAAAAAATAATCATTTAACTTGGCTTACACCGTGAATACTCACCAAACAAAAACAGTAGAGGATTACCCAACACATCTGAACTAAACAACTTTTTTGCATGCGTCACAACTTGGTTTTCTTCATTAGCTGAATTCTTCCAAAAAAGAACTTAGTTATTACATGCTTTACCAGGTTAGAACAGCCCCTAATGAAAACCAGACATAGAGATTCATAAGATAATTAGATACAAAATATTCCATTTGTAGATTGAAAAAGTCAGGGAACCTAGAAAGACAAGCAGACTTAGTTGGTGAGCTGCATATATCTCAGAGATCATTTAAACAATTATGCATAGACGGCACGTCTTCGACCCCGTTTAGAACAGATTAAAATGGCTTTTGGCCTTCTCGAGGGTTCCAGTTACCCCGGGCACTCCCCTTATACAAAACATTTTTGCCACGCTGCTCCCTGAACGACCGCAGAAGTGCAGCACACAGCCTCTTTGAAATCGTTTGACTGTTTTTTGCTCTTCTTCTCCTGCCTCTTTCTTGCCCGTCTTCTCATTCTCCTTCTTCTCCTGATAAGCGGCAACGTTCATCCTAACCTTGGCACTGTCTTTCCCTGTTCAGTGTACGCTGGAAATGTCACCTGGAAGGGTAGGTTGGTGAAATGTTGCACCTGCTCCAAAGGGTCGATTTAAGGTGCTCACTACTCTTATTTTCTAGATTCAAAACTCTAGGCAGCTCTCACTCCTGGAACTGTCCTCCTTGCTGCATCCCTGCTTCTTCTGGAGGTCTCACATCTTCTAACACTGTGTCTTCCTCTTCCTCCAGCTTGTATATCCCCACTGTTCAACCTGGTCCATCTAGTCTCCTCTCTGCCAATGCAATGCTCCCCAAACGTCTTATCCTCCTTCTGCTTACTTTGTATCCCCTCCCTCAGCACCCGCTCATGTTTCTGGTTGCTTTCCTAAACCTCCTGTTTCCTCTTTACCCCTGACAACCTCTCCTGAGGATTCTTCAATGGAATGCCAGAGCTCTTCGAGCCAAAAACACTGAACTACTATACTTTATCTCGTCTGATCCTGTGGATCCTATGTGTATCCAGCAATCCAACCTTAACTCATCTTAATCTTTCTGGATCCCTGGATCCTCTGCTCTGCAATCTGATCGCACTCACTCCCGATCTGGCATTTTTTTCTCCTGCTGGCCTGCATGCTAGTGGTGGCGTCATCATTTCTGTCAACCAGAGTTTATCTTTTTCTGAACTTTTTATTCCTCTCTCTTTGCTAGATCCCTACTCTGATTATGTAGGGTCAACATCTCACTAAACAACTTCTCCTCGCTCTCTTTCCTTAATGTTTATGCTCGTCTATTCACTCTTTTTTGATGGATAGCAAAACCGACTCCTTCTCCTTCTCCATTTTCTCCTCCAAAAATCTCTTTATTCTGGGGGAATTCAACTGCCATTACCCCCTCTGGGACTCAAAAGGTACTTCTGACCACTGTGCGAATAAGGCATTTGATTGGGGCATCTCCTCTGACCTCTTTCCCTTAATCACCCTGACATGTCAACTCTTTTCCATCGCTCCTCTGCAAGTGGCTCCTCTCCTGACATCTTATTTGCTCCCTCCTCTCTTGCTCCTGGGAGGTACTTCAGGACTTAGGCTCTGACTGCCTACTAATTCTACTAACTGTCCCTCTTTCTCTGCTCTTTTTCCCCAATGTACAACCCCATTTCTTCAATTTTCAGAAAGCTCGTTGGGATTACTTTGCTTTTTATTTCGACTCTCATTGTCCTTCTGCAGAGAAATACTCATCTCTTTCTCCTTCCTCTGCTGCTGGTCTTTTTACTTTTCTGGCACTGAATGTGGCCAAATTTTCCATTCCTTTCAGTCACGTCAAAAGCCAATCTCAAGCCTGGTGGTCTCCTGGAGTGGAAGCAGTAAGCAAAAGACATAAGGCTTTTACTGCTGCTCACAGAAGTAATGAAGATTGTCAGGGTTACTTCTCTGCTTCCCGACATGCCTTGCCTGTCATTGTCAAAGCCAAGGCTGAGGAATGGCAGGCGACATGCTCATCTCTCTAACACTAAATGTGTGCATTCTTTCCTTTGTTCTGTCACAGGCTCTTCTTCCTCATCTTCCTCCTCCCCTAACTTTCCCAACTTTTCCTCTTCCAATAAGTTGGCTTCAGTCTTTGCCGATTGCTTGAGATCTCACTTTTCCATCTTTCAGCTGAAGGCCTTGCAGAGCACAACCAGAGGCTACCTTCCCGAGCTTCATTGAGCCACATGCCCAGAGGAGTCCATTCCTCTCTCTGCTCTCACTTCTTTCACACTGAATTTTTCAAAGCTGCCACAAACTTCTACTCGTCCACTGCCACTGGCCCAGACAGAGTTGCCTAACCCATGCTAAAGCATCTTCTTCGCTCTGGAATGGATTTTCTCTTGCACATTTTCAATCTGTCCAGGTCTTTGCATTCCTTTCCTTCCATCTGGAAGATATCTTCCATTATTCTCATCCGTAAGACGGGAAAGCCTCTGGACTCTCCTGCTTCCTTCCAGCCTATCTCTCTCACCTCCTGTATCTAAAAAGTTTTTGAATGCATCGTTCTATCATATCTACTCTTCTTTCTGGAGTGTAACTCCATTCTCTTTCCCTGCCAGCCCGATTTCCGCCCTGGACGATCTCATCTCAATCAAATTCTGTTCCTTTCTCAGTCCTTTCAGTCCTCTCATTCTTTTTAGCTTAACAAACCCAAGCCAGGCTCTTAAACGATCCCTGCTATAATTGACTTCTACAAAGCTTTCAACTCTGCTTGGCATCACGCCTTTTTTCACAAACTTATTTCAGCTGGCCTCCCTCCTTGCTTTGCTCGTTGGACTCAATCCTTCCTTTCTGACAGGCACGCTTGCATGGTGTTTCAAAATCACAAAAGTTGCTCCTTTCAAGTTCATCAAGGCGTTTGGCAAGGATCCGTTGTTGGCCCTGTACTTTTCTTTCTTTTTGTCAATGATCTTCCTGCTTCTCTGCCTTCTTTGATCAGTTGTTCTCTTTATGCTGATAACCTGACCATTTCGTCTTCCTCCCCCTCGGTCCCTGTTGCAGTAAGACAACACAAGGAGCTTTGATTCAACTGGAGCACTGGTGTGAGTACTGGTGTCTTCCTCTCAATCTGAGTTAATGTGAGGTCTTTTTCTTCTCAGTCGATCCTCACCAAGCTAACTTCCAGCTCCACCTAATTTTATTCAACTCCCCCTCTGCTTCAATCCCATTCCAACAAATCCTGGGGTAACCTTTGACCGCACTCTTTTCTTTTCTAAGCATGCATCTACACCAAAGGCCAAGTTCTTCCCTTGTCTCAAGGCCTAATGCTGTACCTCTGCTTTCTCATGGGGCGTCTTCAAGGAGTCCGTCTCTCTTATGCATAAAGCTTTTTTTTGGCCCCTTCTCACTTATGCTTCACCCAAATGGTTTCCTTTTCTTAGTGTTACCAACTTTACCAAATTGGCACTTCTCATTGAGTGGCTAGTCACACCATCACCGGCTGCCTCCCATCCTATCCTATCCCATTTCTCCTCTCTGAGGCGTCCCTTCCTCCACTACGAGTCGCCCTGACTCATTTTGCTCTGTCATCTTATGAGTGGGTGCTTTGTCTCCCAACCTCCTTTCCCATTTCAGGTTTGGCCAAACTTGGAAAAAAAACAAGACTTCCCAGATTGTCCTGGAGAGCTTTGCATCCACTTACCTACTCATGCTTTTTTCTAACTGTCCTAGGGAGGTTCTCTTTGCTTGCCCTCCCTCACCTCCTTGGAACTTGCCTTCCTTCACTGTGGAGTCCACCCTTTCTTCACCATGCTTCAGCTCTGATCCACCTCTTTCTCTCCAAGGGGGAACACTTGCTCATCTCGACTCTCTCCCACCTCACAATCTGGTGATCTGGACAGATGACTCTGTTCCTCTTCTCTTTGGCAAAGGCAGCTCTGGTGTTCTTGCCAACTGCTCACTTTGTGGCACTGAAGCCACCCTTTCTTTTTTGGCAGTCCCAGTATGTTCAAGTTTTTCTGCTGAAGCCTGTGCCATTCTGCAAGCTCTCTACTGGTCCTGGCAGCCCCAACAAGTCTGCCATTTCTCTCGCTCTGTCTTTGCCACTCTGTCCTCTCTTCCATCTTTCCTTTTACCTCAATCTCTCTGGCACATCTGGCAGGAACTGTCTTCTCTCTCCTTTACTATCAGGCTACAATGAATCCCTGGACATTCGTTTCTCCCAGGGAACAAGGTGGCTGATGAGTTAGCCAGACGGGGAGTACTATTTGTGCCCCCTGCAATCCCTTGCAGTCTCTCTCCTCTTACCTCTCATATCCAATCATCTTTTCTCAGACTGGAGGCATACTATCTCATCTAAATTCTTTGACACATAGGTTTCCTTGATTTCCACTGAGAAGCTTGTGCTCCCTTGTCATGCTCACAGTGTCCACTCTCGTCTTCACTGCAATGAACACAGTTTTCTGTTAAGCTCTTATCTCACTTAATTAGGCAGAATCGAGAATCCTTCATCCAGTGTCTGGGGTCATCTGTCCCAGAACATCTCCCATCTCATTCTGCACTGTCCAGCTGCAGACTTTTTGTGCCACTCACTCTTTGGCAACTCTTTGTCTCTCCACAATCTCTGGTCCAGGCCCTGGGGAGTTGCGAGACTTTTGGGCTCCATGGTCGTCTGCCATGCCTCCATCATTTGGAAAGGGTCGGGTAACAACAACATTAAGCGCAGAATAGGTTGTGTTCAAACCTGCTTTAAAGTTGTTGCCATCAAAACGTTACTTGGAAATACAACCATCATGCAAAAGACATTTTTACAAAAGTCGTTCACCAAAGAATAACAATGCAGAACCCGATAAGAGTTAAACTTGCACCAATTGAACTAGAAACCAACGATCTTTTTACACCTTGAGCAATTGATGTACACTAATTTAACAAATTACATAAAACTCAACAGAATTAATACACAGCCATTACCTGACTATGCATATCAATACTAAACCCCACTGAACACAAAGTATCCATTGAGAGTTCACCAAAAAGCCTGAAACACAGCAGTAGCTCGCATTAAATCTGAAGCTCACATTCAAACTTTTGAATAAGATAGAATGTTCATCCAGCTTGTAAGTATTGTTCATTAATCATATACAGCTACTAAAATAAAAATAGGTGCTAAAGAGAAACTTCTAAGCACACTAAGTCACTGAAATCAACCAGAATCACTCTACAATAAAGATCATCAATAGGAAGTTTCCAATTTTTGAAGAGCAAATGTTGCGAGCTGAAGATGATCAAAAATCAAGAGGCAATCACCTTCAGAATGATTCTTTTATTAACCATTGGCAATTACACTACTGCAAAAACAGTAATCAAAATTATCAGTTGTCAAAGTCTGCTTCAGCCATTTGCCAACTGCTTGCCAAAAATTATACATTTTTATTTTGTTATAATAAATCAATAAGCTACCTCTTCGGGAATTTGCATGATGTCACTGCGAATATTTAGTTTTTGTTTGCTTTTCTCTTTTTATATTGCAGTGTTAAGGTGGATTTTCACAGCATACACTTTTGTTGATTTTTTTGCTCATGCACTTTTGCACAGAAAATTTCATCCAACTGGATATTTGTATGGTGCTTTACATTAGATGTGGTTTTCCAAACACCGGGTTTTGTTCCAATGTTCAAACAAGTAAGTACTAAAAGCACATGTGTTCTTGTGAACAAAAACGTACATAACACTGTTGGTACTTACTTTGAGGATAAAATGGGATATCTGCACAACTGTAAAGCACCACCTAAATACCCAAGAGGATGAAAATTTCGTACAAAAATGCATGAGAAAAACGTACATAAACATATACTATGTACATCCACTTTGATTTTTTTCTGCAAGAAATTCTCGTGCATGACACTTGCGCCAGTCTTTTGAGTTTGAATTATGGTTTTTTGTCACTAAAAACACAATGTATTTCTTGTATTCTATGCATTTGGTTGTGTTTCTTTGCCATTTTCATATTATAATTCAGAGAGAGATTCACTTCTTAAAATCCAGTGTGGTCTCCCTTAAAACAGGTGGCTAGATTCACCTCATGTTTCTTGAAAATTTGTAAGAACCATCACGCCACTTCGTTCTGTCAATGATATCTTCCTTTTTCAGTCCAATCTGATTGGTATTTTCTTCCACTTGTCTTTTCCATGTTATATTTGGTCGCCCATGCCCTCTTCTTCCCGCCACTTCAAAATCCATCGCTCTTCTCAAAATGTCACCATCATCCCTTCTCAAAACATGCCCAGACCATTGTATCTCACTCACCATGGCTAGTCCAGACAAAGTATCCTTTAAATCCAGTAAACTGATAAGTTCTTGCTCTATCTTTTTTCAAACAACGTAACTTCACACATTGATTTCATCGTTGCTTCTCTGTTTTTCTCGACATTGCCATCTCATTTTCCCTCAGACATAATGTCATGCTCCCATACAGCATAGCCGATTTTATGCAATTCTGATAAATCCTTCCTTTCATTTTTAATGAAAACTTTCTCCCATGAAGCAACTCCACACATTCTCTAAATTTTATCCATCCAATTCTCGTTCTTGCTGACACTGCTGCTTCACTTCCACCAGTGGCGTTCAACCTGTCCCCTAAATAACTAAACTCTTCACAAATTTGATCTGGTCAAAAAATGATATTTCTTTACTTGGTTCCGCAATTCCTTCCATTGTATTAACACATAGTTCACAAACAAAACCTTTTGCCAGAATTGAAGTCACCCTTTTCATTTTTGCACATCTACCATGCACCCATTTACAACACTTAGTGCACATCACCGAATTTGCCATCACCTTCTTGCCACACTGGGCAAGAAGTCTTCTAGTCTTCTTGAGGTTCACCTTCAACCCCTTGCTTTTAAATGCCTCTTTCCATTTTAAAAACTTCTCTTTCAAATTCTCTATACTTTTACTCATTGAAACCAAGTCATCTCTATATAAAATTTCTTTATCTTTCATCCTTCTCTTGCATTTTCCCAGACCACATTCACTGGAATTGCAAAAACCAGTGGCAACAACACAGATCCGTGATGCACACCAACTTGTACCAAAAATTCTTGAAATAACTCAGATCCCACTCAAACTTTCGTTTTTGCTTCATGATAGAGGCTCATCACCACTCTTACAATTACTTTTGGTAAACCTTTCTTTCTCATCACTCACTCTATCACCTTTCTTGGAATTCTACCAAATGCGCTTTCAATATCTACAGAACACATGTATAACTTTTTCTTATAATCCCTATACTCCTCCTGCATTCTTTGCACTACAAACAATGCGTCTATCGTTCCTCTTTCAGGCATAAAACCAAACTTGCATTGAATCAATATATATCAATTCTCAAATCCTTCTTACAGCACTCTTTCAATGATCTTCATAGTGTGTTCTAACAGCTTTATTCTTGTGCAAGTATTGCAATTTCTAACATCTCCCTTTTCTTTGGTACCAACACACTTGTTTGCCATTGATTATGTATTCCTTTTTTATCTAACACACGTAGGCAAAGTTCCACCATCACACTAACCTACTTCTACTTCTCCACTAACAGATATTATCTCTCCACATACTTCAGAGGATCCAGCTGCATTTCCTGGTTTCATTACTTTTATTGCTATAGCCATTTCTTTGCAACTAACCTTTTTAACCCTTTCCACTCTTTTGTCGAGCTGGACTTGACATTTGTGATTTTCAAATTTTTTTAAATTGAGTCACAAAATTAGTTTACTAAAAAATCGATTTGTTACTTTATTTTTCATCCGATTTTCATAAAATTTTCAAAAGATCACGCTTATTTCCTCACGCATCGGAAGATGTATAATTTGTGCCCTAATTCTTGAACTTTTATACCCAAAAAGGGTTAAAATGATCAAGAACCCAGTTGCAGACGACAAAATCGGACAAATTCTCAGCACGTGTCAACTACACTAAAATCAAATTGAGATTACATCTTTACCACAACACCAAACCCTTTATCATTAACACAGTTTGAAAACTACTCTTTTGGGGCATCATTTGACAAAATTTCAAGCGATAATAATAAATTTTACGTTTTTGAATTTCCAAATATTTTAGGGGTCTCAAAACACCCCAAACAAATTTGAGTAGTAAGTAGATAAAAGTAAATTTATTGCGTAAAAAATATGATATGATGCTAAATACCGGTCTCATTTGAAAGCTTAGGAAATTTGCTTTCCACCAATATATAACTTTAAATAGTTAAGTGGTATATGATATTTACTGATCAAAAATGAGTACTGTGCATCATGTCAGTTCAAACGCCCCCAAAATTTTTTGACTTGCCTTCACTAAATTATAATTTTTAGAAAAACTACATCCTATAAAATGATAAAATAAATTGCAAATGTTTCACCACTAAAGTCGTCATTTTGTATCAAGTTTCCAAGGAGACAAGAAGCGAAATACAACTTTAAAAGCTAGCAGAAGTTTGGCTTTCGTAAATCAAAGTGTGCTGTATCCCCCTTGTTTCTCAAGAAATGGGAAGGGTGTAAACAAGCGGCTGTTTCATTGTCAGTGACAGCATATTCTATTTAAACTTGATATTTTCTGAATCTTGAAGAAATTCCCTGTTCAAAAATACATAATGTTACATGGTTTAGGCTAACCTCTGGCAGATAATGACTGATCATATTTTAGGTACTGAATTTAACTACCAAAATTTGGTACTGGTCGGTACCGGTCAAAAAAAGGTCATTTGCCTTAGAAAATTGCAAATTGTAGAAAACCTAGGCTTTTAGGTAAGTTTTGAGTGATGTACCTTGAAAGCTTATTTCCTTAGCATCCTTTTGCGACCATTTCTAAAAAAATTGGTAGAAAATAAAATCTGTAGTGATCTTTGAGGTGAGGGTACCTCTTTAATTTTGAAGACAATTACCCCCAGTTGGGGGGTTAATTTGCATAAAATTTGCATATTCAAAAAAAATGTTTTTTTTCTATTTGAAATCCTCAAGAAATGTAGATTTCAACGATATATCACACTTAATGTAGAAGTAGACAGCTGAGTAATGATTTACAAACAAACTTGAGGTACATAATTATGATTAATTATGACAAATGAGAGTTGGAGAGCGCAATGGTCAGATTTTAATAGAGTGGAAAGGATTAATGGGTCCCTCTAGATACTTGCTTTTGTCACGTGGTCCCAACCATTTTTTTTATCCATGATCTCCTCCATGTGATTTTTCCATATTCCTTTTCTGTCTTTTTCACTGAAACCTAACCTTCCTTCTTTTCCTCTCATGCATCTACCTCCTTTAATACCTTTCTCTTCTTTTTTGACGAACTTCAGAAGTGTAAAAATGTTATTTAGTTTTTTGTTCAATGTCGTTAACTCTTTCTCAGCTTCTTTCCTCATAGAATTAGCAACCACTCTCTTTGTTCAATGTTTGATATACTTATATCTAGCCTTGTTTTCCTCTGATCAGTTTTCTCACATCTTTTTATGTGCCACTTTCTTTTGTCGCATTGCTTCCTTCACCTCTTTATTCCAGCAGCACATATCCCATGGTTCCTCCAACCTTTCTTCTTTTCAAATGCTTCTTCTCTAGCTTTTAATAACCCATTTTTAAAAGTATTCCATAGATAGGGCGCATCAACATTAACCAATTTCTTAACTCTTTTTTGAAATATTGCTTTCAAGTGGTTTTCCTTTAACTTCCAAACCCTCCTTTTAACAGTTTGTTCGTTCTTCACTACTTTCTTCAACTTTCTTGTGTCTATGTCTGTCACCACAAGGCGATGTAGCAACTCCCAGGAGATGGCTTTTACATCTTTTAAATACTTTCTGTTGTTTTTACCAAACAATACAAAATTAATCTGAATTTTTTTCCCACTCACACCGTAGGTTGTTTTCCTCTGATCCTCCTTTTCAAGCCATGTGTTTGCCGCGCACAGCTACTTTTCATTACAAAACTTCAGTAGTCTTTTTTCTTCAACATTTCTTTCGCCAATGCCATACCCACCACGCACACACTCAAAACAATCAATCTGTCTCACAGCATCTTCATTGAAGTCCCCCTACCAAAAACCACTTTACCAGGGTATTGCAAATCCCACTCACCTGGCACATCACAATAAAATTTATCTTTCTTGCACTCTGATCTTCTCACCTAGGCAGCATATGCTCATATAACTTTCTCCTCAAAAATCAGCACCACTGCCATCAATCTGTCACTTTTTCTTCAGACTTCTGCAACCTTTTCACATAGTTCTTCTTTCACTAAAATTACAACACCTCCTAATCTATCATCATTTCCAGACAACCACAGCTTATCTCTCCTACCGCTGCTACCAACTAATAGAGCTCTTTGCCCTCTCTATCTTACTTCCTGCCGATAACACATCTCCACTTTTCTCTCAACTGTTCACACGCTTCTGTTTCTCTTCCACAAAAATTTCCAACATTCCAACTTCCAAATCTTTCCTCAAATTCCTTTAATTCAGAGATCCTTTGCACCCCTGCCCATTTGAGAGCTGCCAGGGACTAGGAGCCAATTCTTAAACAAACTTTGTTATGCGATAAGTTTTTGGAGCTTTTTGTCTTCTATGGAAAGCATGCCTTTGCTTACCTCCAACTTCAGTTTTTGGACATGGGGGGTCCCCAACCTTAGTTAAAAACATAGGCTGGTACCCTAAAGTCTCTTTCGACATGCTGGGTAAACTGCCTCACAAATCTATTCTGGTGAATTACGCTTAAAAATAAAATGCATCATTATTATGATCCAAATTAGCAATAAAATGCACTTTTAATAAACATATAGCTGTTTACAAATGTAAAGCATGATAAGATACTGATGAACGAATGCCTGAAAATGTTTTTCCAAGGTCATTCCACAAGAGGCTAGTAACTTTCACCTGATGACAGTGAGGACTAAATTTGACAACATAAACACACATTAATGTAAACCTCCAAAATATCTTAATACTATTCCTTCAATACTCACACTTTTGCATTAAATCTTCCATTATCTTCCTCGACTAAGTCATTTATATTCACAACAGTTTTGTGAATACATTTTTCAACAATTCCACTCATTTCTTTCAATTTTAAAACAGAAAATGTTGGCGACAAAGTCTGCCTGTAAAAGTAGGAAAATATGTCATAAAACGAAGCAAAAATCCAGACAAGAATGATATTTTCTTGCAATTGTTATTTCATAGGAAGCTCTGTTGTAAAGCAAGCAAGCCCTACCTAATTCTTTAAACTAGTTACCACTAGAGACATTGGTTTTTGGATAAGAAGCATAAAAACGACAATTACAATGCGCTGCTATCCTAGATCTTAATTGCTCTCTTACCAACAAATTTTATGTTCCAGGATGCGTGCAATAGTTGTTAGAAAATAAAATAAGGAAAAATCACGAAAATAAGTCAAGACTTTAAGCGTATTAGATAATTTGCTCAGAATACACCTGACCAAAAGCCTCTCACAATATTCGCCGTACAATGAGTAAAAATGTCAACTGTATATAGCATAAAAATCCTTGGCATTGAACTTCGCTGTCTGAAATTTTTCACAAGCAAGTGCAGTAACTACAGAAATATTTTTATTGACAAAAAAGTAAAAATACAAACAACAGCCCATACGATTCTAATAATTATGAGACGTTTAGTTTTTTCTAATAGATAAATAAAAATGAAAAGGTTTTGGTAAATATTGAAACGCTTCGTGGTGATGCGTATCATATGATCACTTATTTTTTTTTTTATAAAAGTTGGCAAATGTTCCTTTTTGTACGCTTCAAAGATAGGAAGTAAGGAGTTGGCATTCAAAAGATTTCTGGCTGCTAGTAAAATGTTCTACTGTGAAAAAGCGTAAGTTCTGCTTTCCTTAACAAAGATACTGTATTAACAAACCCTACCCAAGATCATTCCACAACAGAAGGACCCAAGAAGTCTGTACATCATTGAGGCCGATTGGAGATTTTTAAACAAAACCCTGAAAGGTATCCAAAATTTGTGAATTGAATATACTTGAATGCTTTGTTCGCCGTAGTAATGAAGGTGCAAAATCAATTTTGTAGCCATTCACGTCAGCGAAAGTCGAGCGTGCGAAAGTCACAGCCACAATCGCTCTGATCTCAAAGATGTTGCCACAAACATGGCATCGCAAGCTTCAAACGCATTATTTGCCATTGATAACGTGGTGACACCAGGCGTTCTTATGTAGCCATTCACATACGAGGTCTCATTACCTCTGCAAAGCCTCACCTCACACTCATCACCTCTGTAAAAAGTCAGTCAAAAAGCTAACTACTACTTCACACCAACAAAATTATTTTCGTTGCTGCTCAAGCTCTCGACTTATGAGCATGTGTAATGTTTCAACTTAGGATTGCTTCGCTTAGAAAGTTTTTTGAAGTTAATAGCTTTTAAGTCACTGGCGACTTGTTTGTTCTGTGCCTAGCTGATCTGGCGTCGATCTTTTCCGAAGCCTAGTTGGTGCGGCACCTATATGCGCATGCCGTGTTTGTTCGTGTCGAGTTGTCGGGTATCGCAAATAGCTTACTTAACATAGTAGACTTAATACAACACAATAACTTCGGCCATTTTGGCAGAACATAACATGTAATTAAAAAAAGCATAAACCAAAGAGCTCACCTTATTCGTTTCCACTGTGCTCCACTTACGATAAACAGCCCTTGTTTCAATTCCTTACCAAAAGCGTATCGGAAGAGGTTCTGATGAAAAAAAAAACCACGGTAATAATAAGTCAACACTTAAATTTCAAATTGGGTAATTTTTGAACCCTGTATATCATTATCCTAATTGCAAAATGAGGTCACAAATTAGTTTTTGAGTAAACTGATTTTGGAAAAACTGCAATTTTTGAAAGAATTATCATATGACCTCTGGCAGCGAAAGAATATTAATCTTACCAAGCGTTATGACATCATAGAGCGAGTTGTAAGCGTGCGAGCGAAAAAATGTATGCTTTAAAGGCTTAAAACACTAAAACAAAGAACAGCTCGTTGCATTATCATTGCTTTAGAAGCAGAGACGTAGCAGCCGCCCCCCAAACCCCCAATTGGGGGGCCCAGGCCAACTTTGGGGGTCCAAGTTAGTCTGAAATTGCTTTTTGGCTACGTGACTATTTTCAGTTCAGCAGACTTGTTTACAACCGATTTAAACTGTAGGAAGAAATTGGCTTGTGACATCATAAGTGAATGCAACGTCATTTTATCTCGCAGAATCTAGAATATTTCGATTGATTTTCTGGTAGAATCTTGAATATTCGATTGACGTAACAATGCCGTTGTTACGCAACAATCATAGAATGGTCTGGAATTCTGTTTGGCTATAAATACCGGGACAATATATATACACTGCAGAGTGCAGATAAAGTATTTTATTGACATTGTATAGAATGAAACGTTCAAAAAGTGGTGCTCAAAAGAGAAAAGAAGCAGCCACTGCTCGAGATGCTGTAGCGAAATTGCCCAAGATGACAGATTTTTTCAAGATTACTGAGCAGAGTAGACCTGGCACTAGTACCGAGAGGGATGAAGAAAACTATAGTGTACAAGAAAAAGAAGACTATGACGATCAGCATCAAAGTGATTGTGAATTTCCAGAAAATGTAAGTTGTGATTTACCTGCCAATACGCAACCTTCAATATCAAAAATAACTGAATCTCAATTTACCCCTATCCCTGATGACCCATGTAAATGGCCTGAAAGTATTTCTGATGCTCAACGATGTGATATAGTAAAGCGTGGACCACATCAACTAATAATGAATTTTCCATATAATAACACAACTCCAAGGCGACGTTTTTCCTCCAACCATTATAAACGTGTGTTACCTAATGGTGAAAGTGTTTCACGGTCGTGGCTAGTTTATTCTGGGGAATCAGATCAAGTTTTTTGCTTTTGTTGTAAGCTATTTGGAAAAACACTAAGCCCCTTTTGTAGTGGTATAAATACATGGGAGGGTTTTTCGAAAAAACTGAAAGACCATGAAAACGGCATTTCCCACCAAGAATGCTGCAGTCAATGGACGTTGCTAGCTGAAGGGATAAGAAATTCATCCACTATCGACAAACGCGAGATGAATATTTTTTTCAATGAAAGACGTTTTTGGAGAAATGTTTTAGAGAGACTTATCGACATTGCCTTGTTTCTATCGGAAAGGAATCTTGCTTTTAGAGGATCTAAAGAAGTCTTAGGATCTCCTCACAATGGAAATTTTCTGGGTATATTTGAGCTTTTGGCAAGGAGAGATCCGATCCTAAAAGAGCTTCAAGACAGAATCAAGAATAAAAACACTAAAGATCACTATTTGAGTCCTACCATACAAAATGAACTAATTGAATTGCTAGCGACAGAAGTTGAAAAAGAAAATTTACAGCAATTGAAATTGGCAAAATATTTTTCTATAATTTTGGACTGCACTCCAGATATGTCACATCATGAACAAATGTCTGTCATTCTCCGTTATGTACTATGTAATGAAGAAGCTGCTGTTGTTAAAGAAACATTTTTTGGCTACTTGAGAATAAGTGACAGTACTGGGAAAGGCTTGTTGGACGCTTTCTTAGAAAAAGCGACCGAACTGCAACTCGAATTGTCTGATTGTCGAGGTCAGTCATATGATGATGGTGCTAACATGAAAGGAAAACATTCTGGGGTCCAAGCAAGAATGCTAGACATCAATCCCAAAGCTGTTTACGTGCCCTGTGCAAACCATACCCTTAACTTAGTTGTTGTTGACAGTGCTAATTCATCGACGGAAGCATTGACATTTTTTGGAGTACTTACAAGGTTGTATGTGCTGTTTTCTTCCTCTGCTCAGCGTTGGGAAATTTTGAAGAAACATGTGGAGCTGTCCATAAAGTCACAATCTGATACTCGTTGGGAAAGCAGAATTAAATGCATCAAACCTCTTCGATACAATTTAAAAGAGGTGTTGCTGGCACTGAAAGACTTGGAAGCCATTTCCATAGAAAGAAAAGATGGAAGAGCTGCCTCAGAAACAAAATCGTTGATAGCTCATTTATCAAAATGGAGTTTTCTTTTGTCGGTGTTTATTTGGTATGATATCCTATTCCAAGTCAATAAAGCAAGCAAGATTCTTCAACCGTATGGAGTCTCCCTTCATACAATGGAAACGGAAATCCAGGCAACTGAAAAGTTTTTGCAAAACTATCGCACAACGGGTTATGACAGTGCCGCAACATCTGCTGTTGAAATAGCACAGGAATTGAATATTGATCCTTCTTTTCCTCCGTCAAGAAGTGGAAAGAAAAGAAGATTGTTTGATTACCAAGGTGAAGAGGAACAACGAGCTACTCCTGAACTGAAATTTAAAAGCAACTTTTTCTATCCATTAGTAGACCAGGCTATTATGTCAATAAAGGAGCGCTTTAATTTGTTACGTGAGGTTTCTTCCGCCTTTTCGTTTTTGTACACACGAGACAAACTTTTGCTTGTGCAACAAGAAAATGCTCTTCTTACTTGCTGTAAAAAGTTCCAAAAAAAGTTCGGTGACATTGATTCTGATGAAATGAGCGCTGAGCTACAGCGGTTTGTTTTAATTTTACAAAAAAAACGCAATCTCAATACGGCTCAAGACTTTCTGAACTATCTTCTAAAGACTCATTTATTTGAATTGTATCCGAATGTGTACATCGCACTTCGAATCTTACTAACTTGCCCCGTGACTGTTGCCAGCGCTGAAAGAAGCTTCAGCAAATTGAAACTGATCAAAACTTTTAATAGAACGTCTATGACAGACAGTAGACTATCTTCATTAGCCATGTTGTCAATCGAAAATGACTGCGCCCGATCTCTTGATTATGACAATGTCATAACAGCATTTGCGAACAAAAAGGTTCGATCCAGACTATTTAAATGATACTGTGTTTTTATAACCTTTTCATGTTTTTCAGTGTCATTGCTTTCGTTTCGCAGTGTCTGCATAAATGTCCTACTGAACTCTGGCATCGGTGCCGAATTTTTTATGACTTGCACCTTCGGTATCGGCATGCTTTATTCTGACATTAGCTTGTTTACTTATGTACAAATTGTGGTGTATTTTCTTAATGCAGCTTTTCAATTTTACACCTCTAAAGTGATATGACCTGTGCGCAGGGGCTCTTGCGCTTACTTTGGGGGGGCCCGAAGTTGGAGTGCGTCGGGACTGTTTAGAAGGCTTAAAATACTTAAATAAAGAATTGCTGGCTGCCTTGTCAAATAAACTTAAATTGTTGTAGAGTTGATTCTATCAAAATCACCTTATTAATATCTTTTGAAAATGCCTTTAATCGCTTTTCTGCAATGAGTAGTTTTTGAGAAAATACCACCAAAAATTGTGCAATCAAGCGTTGATTGTGATATCACCTTAAATACCTCAGGGATGAAGTTTTTTTTGTAAGGTGATAGGTTGCGTGCTAGCTTTCGTTTAAGCATAAAACGGATTTGCTCTGTGAAGAAACCTAAATTTAAAGAATAGTATCTCTAATTGTGACGTCATCAACATCTTTATGACGCTTATCTCGAGGTGGTAATCAATTGTGCCAGGTTTGATGTTTGTACGCCCAGTAGTTTTGGAAGGGTTAAAGCGTATGTACTGACAGAATTGCGCTTTATATATTACACTAATCCAAACAACCATATAGTATACAAACCTGTCTATCTCGAAAATTTGAAAATTCTTTGACAAAAACTTGCTTTATGATTGCAGGATCAGCAATAAAAATGCGAACTCGAAAACCATCATAAGTACTAAAATTGCACAACATTATTCACTTGCACATAAATCTGGATTTATCCTCTTTTCGTTCAATATGTTGTCAGCAACATGGTTAAAAATATATGCACATCGAATGTGCAAGTTGCAAAAGATTTTTGGTGAACAACGGATGAAAACACTACACAATAAACCAGAAGTGTGCAACCTGCTGCCATCAACGTGAAATTTTGTAGCATACGGAAAGGATTGCAAATCTGGTAGTGAAAACCTTTACTTTTGGAGATCAATACCTTCTAAACAACATCTATACCAAATTTTACATGTTTAGACCTATTTTGTAATAAAGATCGGTATGAAAGTATAGTTAAGTTCCTTTAAAAGTGCATATCTCCGAATAAAAAACGATCTTCAAACCCACTTTGCATGAACACAAACTTTGCCAGGGCTGCTAAAAGTTCAAGAAGTCAGAAATTGGCCCACCTGCAAACAGGTTGCACACCCCTGCGATAAACGATTGCCCTCTTGAACACCAAATTAACATTACTTTTGAAATTGTACCCAATCTTCTGAAGCAGTTAAACTGATCATTACATAAGACAAAAAAATATCAATCATACACTGCTATGAGTTTTACAATTTTTACCTACAGCCACTAAAGACTTTTCGTCATACCAATATACAAAATCTGTAGTCAGCTACCTACTGGGAGTTGGGGGTGTTGTCAAGCTGTTCTTTTATTTTTACCACCATCACTACAACCCAAAAGAAAAAAATTGGCATAAAATGGTTCTTTAAATGCAAAATAATGCCAAAATATACAAACCCATAAATTTTTCCAAACTTCTTTTTCTTCACTAAATCCATCTTAAAAAACTAAAAAAAGTGAGAAGTTTTTTAATAACCTCTTCATATTTAAATTAACTTTAAACAAGGCCTTTAATTTAGATTGATAACCCCTACGGATGGTTAACATGTTTCTGCCATCAAAAAAAACAAAAAGATGTCTCAGAGGTAATGGCAAATGAGGAATAGACTAACATTGGGCATTGTATATTTTCAGTTTTAATAACATAGCGCTATAATTAGGGTTGAAGAAAAGGGCAGTAATGATAATATACATCTCAACTTAACTTTAACATAAACAGCGACTTCAATTCAAATAGAAAAATAACTTCTGTGAAAAAAATGTTAAGGTAATCAAATTTATTCTTGACCCCTAGATTCATTTGGTTTAGATCATGTGTTTCTTAATAGCAGCCAGTGCACTTTTCTGGCATGCATTTTGAAATACCTGAATTAAAAACAGCATCATATTCTTTTATTACCCAGTCATGGGAAAAGCTTTCATGACTTCCAGGTGGGACAGAAAAGAGACTGTACGTACTGTTGGAAATACAATTACAATTACAAAAAAGGTTGAGTTCACTAGTGCTTTGGTCTTTGTAAAGTAGAAGGCTGCTTTCACAGTTCTCTACAGTTATTGCGTGATTCTTGTGCACCTTACTCTAAATTCATTTGTGAAATTACAAAACTGGGCAATAATGAGCACTGAGCAATAAGCAAAGCAAAAATTTCTGGTCCGGCTGGGTGAAATCGCTGCAGTGAGTGTATGGAGAAACCATGATATCATGTCAAGCGTCTTTGAGTGGCACAATAGTTGCATAGAGGGACACGAGGATCTGGACAACAATGCAAAAGCATCTTCTTTTATATCAAAAGGCCATGCTGACTGCGTTCTTTGGTGGAAGTCCACTTTGACTTCCTGCCACAGAATCAAACCATCAACCAGCAAGAAAACAAAATGATATCAGAACATTTCTTTGGAACAATCTGCACAATAAGTTCAGAAATGTGGAAAAACAAGTCATGCATAGTTATTGTTGCAGTCAGTGTAGTATCACCATCACAATAAGGCACTGGCTCATAGGGCCCTTAAGTATCCAGCAATACACCAGAAAAACAGCATCCCTACGCTGGAACGATTATTCACCACACCGGCACTTTGTCCCTTTTTTCTTCTTTTAAAATTTAAGGAAGTTATTAATGGAACCAATTTTGGACAGTGTACGGTATAAAAAGAGCAATGACCATGAAATTGAATGCCATTTCAGAAAAATCCTTCCAAGCATTCACAGATGTGTGGCAAAGAAGAATAGCAAAATGTGCTAGACTTGAGAGACAAGTCTCAAGGGAAAACATTAAGTTCATGCTTAATTTGAATTAGAAATATGGCAGCAGAGTGGTGTAGTCAAATGAGCAATAGGCTTTAGTATAAGATTGCAAGTTGAGCACTCAAAGTATTTCTGTATGTTGCATGCGGCATGGCCAAACGAAACCAGTGTTTGCATTAAGCACACGTTTTGAGTTAAACCATGATCTGCACTGACTGCAAGAAGTAAGAGTGACTGTTGACTTGAAGATTGTTAAATCATTTTGTAGTCTTGATAACTGTCTATTCATTGTACGTTCAATGAGTTGAATAAGTTCTCATCATCTAACTTTTTTAAACAAATTTTCCATGCCACCAGTCTCATTCCTTTTCTGATACACAGAGTAACTACGCCAGAACAACTAGAGTTCAAACCACAAATTAAAAGCAAAACAAACTGCAGGTTTTCAAATATGATCGCATTTTTTTCTTGAGAACATAGCAACACTTAAAAAGTTGGACACAGCTCTCAGCCCATGTGCCTATCACTATAGCCAAGGCTTTTGATTGAGCACATACCAAGTTGTCAAAAGCTTTTGTATATCTCTTAATTCTACATTTAAACTAGAAAAGGTTGAAAGGTTTGATAATGTTTAAAACACAAAGTTTCTTTACAAGAGAGATCTAAGAAAATTAATGGCTGAGTGTAATCTTAATAAAACAAAAAAATTAAACAACTAACATTGTTTGGATCTTTCAATTCTTCTCTTAAATTCCCAATACCAAGCACTGTTGGAAGATCATGAGGAATGTTAAGCTCTTTTAACACACTCCACCGTTTTTTGATATAAAGCCTGAAAATATTTAATCTTGAATTTAGCCAAATCTAAAGTACATTTTGCAATACTTAGCATTCAGGATAAGAATGTTCACCAACTGATTAGAATTGTATTGGTAACTACAGCCATTGAATCGTAAACAGCTAGTGCATTAAACCAGCAAGCATACTACTTTTAGATATGGAACTGTTTTATTTTAGGAAGTGGCTATTTTGACGTTGAAGACATTTTACTCTCAGAGACTATTTTGCCATTATCTTTCACATGAGTTTATATTGCCATAATTGCTACAATTCTGCCAGCAATGCTGTAGTATGTGGATAGTGCACTGGTTTAAAAAGCAATTGTCACGACTTGATTGGAAGGGCACTCCGAGAAAGGTAGTGTGCACTGGAGGGGCAGGCCTTGTATGTGAATGTATGGGGCAGTGCACATCGGAGTGTACACTGGGGATGCAAAATTTTTTAATTAGTTATTGAAATTGACCAATCAGAAGCGAACAAAAGTCATATGTTGAATATGTCATTGAGATTGACCAATCACAGATAATTCATGGCAAAATAGCCTCTAAGGGTAAAATTAGTTTTGCCATGAGTCACCTGATTAGCATTAAAACTTACCTGATTAGTATCAAAACCGAAAAAAGCAGCAAACAAGTTTCTACCGAGAAGAAAAAAAACATTTTTTCATGCAACTGTGTACGCCATCTATTCAGTATTAAATGCAAAAGTAGCTTATCTAACAAAAAATAAGTTATTCATAGTAACTGTTAAGTGATAGAATTAACAAATCAAGCTAGATATTCTCAAAAGTAATTTTGTTTAGAAATTTGGTAATTATGTGGAATGGTAATAAATAGGCATAGTAAAAGCCTGTTGTGTGGTAGGTGCACATAGGCGTAAGTCAGTTGTAGCTAGCATAGCTTATATATTAAATTTTTAACTTAGCACTGGTAATTTAAACTCATGTTTGAAGTTTTGCAGAATAGATTTAAGCCACTGTAGCAACCTCAGCCCTTCAACTACAACAGCAGGGACCACTGTTTTGATTGGGAAATTGTTTTCTGATCAAAAAACCATTGCCTGATCGAGCAATCTTTATCAAGTGATGTAAGTTGACGTCAGATTTGATTTCCCGATCGGGCAATAAACATAGTTTGTAACCAATCTAGTCACTAAGCTGCTGATAAGTTTGTTGTTTCAATTGAGCTAGCTAAATTACAGACTTTATTTTTTATCACTGTCATTCTGCCAGAAAAAAGATCCACTTTTACTCTCAGGCCAATTCACAGTAAAAATTGAGGAACAACAAATAGAAGAAAAGAGCTCCATCTTTTGCACGCATCTAACCTATTTCTGAGGCTTTGCAATTGTAGTTTTTGGAACACTGCAAATGAAAAATTGCTAACGTACTGCAAGGTTTCATGGTGAGACCACAGGGATGCCTAAACATACCGGGATGTGAAACTCAAAAAACAAGGAGTTAAGAGTAAGGATATTTGTTTTTCGCTTTCAAACTGGCAATTTCAAGTTTTAGCACCAAAATCAAAAATAGGAACCACTTTTTTCAAGCTAAACTATAAGCTATTTGCAATGTAACAAGTGATAATCTGCATACGTAGTTATTTCTTAACTGTGATGTAGTTTTGACGTTGCATTACACATTTGCTGAATCAACAATTTAAACAGCATAAACTGTAGGTTAATTGTAAAGCTATGCAACAGCCAAGAAATACAATAAACTACCAGTTTTATTTCATGCTACAAACATTAGCATGACAAAAGAAAACAAATAATGATTACAAAAAATTGCAGAATTAAAAGTGAAATGTTGATGAATTTTGGGTTTTTGCATTTTACTCGTAAGTTTGTGGAATTTGCAAGGTGTAGGTCTAGGATCCTCATGCTTGGGAGCATGTAAGCGCTTAAGTTCAATATTAGCAAAACAGTTCAATGTACAATTAATGATAAATGTAAAATTGGAGTGTCCTTTTAAGCAAAGTTGATTGACAGCACTCCATAAAGTTAGATGAGTCCTTCACCAGTCACCACAGTTTCAACAGCTTGTAAGAACGCAGAGTGCTGATTCAGACAAGCAACGAGTTTGGCTTTTGTTGCATCATTTAAAGGCAAACTGCAATAGTTTTGCACAGCTAATGTTGTCACAACAAAACAAAACTCAATTGGTCAAACCAGACCACCTTGGTAAGCCATCTCAAACAACTTGCTGTGTTCTTTGGAATCACAAAGGAAAGTGGAGGAGGATTGTGAGATTTTACCAACAAAACTTTGCAGGAAGAGCATTGGTGGCATCAGCAAATGTAGCCAATGACATAAAAGATTAAGTTGGCACATTTTCTGATAAATGGTCAAGAACAACCTCTGAAAAGAAGTTGACCAGCCATGGAATTTCAGAGCTGGATGTGCTCTCTCTAGTTGTTATGGCTAATGCCACAACATCAATAATACGCAGCTTAGATGCTGCAAGTAAGCTGTACTGTCGGAATAACCTAAGCCTTTGGATTTTCTTCTCCACTTCAAGCAGTTGCTTTGAAGACATAAAAAATTTCCATGGTTAACCTGATGATACCAGCCAAACCTCGCTTTGAAAGGATCAGAAGTGAATTTTCTGGTTAGAATGTAACAAAAACCTAACTTTTTGTGCAAATATTGAGCAAGTTCAGGTACTGTTGACATAGTTTGAATGCCAGCAAGGAACATTTGATCAGTGAGACCAGCTCAGCCTGATTGCTTCCACTGCCTGTAAATATCTGGAGCTGCTTTAAGATAGCGCAAGTTCGGTGGTTCCTCTTTTTAATGGCATACACTTGTCCTCTCTCTTCTCAACACCTAAACACATTATTCAGTAACACATTTAAATTTATGAGCAAATTCCAAGTTATCTAAGAATGTCAAAAACTGTTAAATAACAAGTGCACAAAGTACCAGTTTTCGCTATTTTTCACATTGAAATATTTATGGTAGGTACATTGATAAAATATTGTTCCACCCTGCGTGTCGAACAAATTATGACCAAACAAAACTTTTGGCTTTTAGAAGTGCAGGATATTGTACATTATATCATTAGAACCTATGAGGCAGCAGAAATACATCAGTTTTACTGTAAAAAAAGCTGTATCATTTTATACATGTTTCAAGTAAAATATTGTATAAAATATACGTGTTGGGATGTCTAAAATGCAGAGTATACAAACTGCTGATATTTGGTAGACCAGTAATTACTCTGCATGCATAACATGTATATACCTTAACACCTACACAAAATAATTTGCTAGTCCTGGTTACAAGCATTGCAGTTGTCTGTTCTGCTCACAAGTGCATTGACACAAAAATTGTAATTTAGCTGCTGGTCAAGCTTTTAAGTTTATTTTCATAATACTAGGTTTCAATACTGGCGATGTTTAAGCTTGCTTTGACTAATTATTAAAATTGCTTACCTCATACAAATATGTTGACAGAAACAGCAATTTCAAGGAAGATTTTGTCAAGCCATCTCAGCACTTTATCAAACCAGCAATGCAATATGTTCATACCAAGTTCTTCTACTGGTACTAAGCAACCACATCCTTGTAGCTTTGACAAATAGACTGTACCACAAATGTTAAAACTGTCTGAGCACATACACTATCTTCTCTCAAACCAACAAAAGTTATATTTTGGTATTTCATGCGATTGGCTGTATATACAGTACTTTATCTATGAGCACAGCTACAGCTTTTTCACCTTCAGAAAAGTTAGCTGTTCTTTGTTTCAGATATTGCACATCTATGGAGTAACTTTCAATGTTGTCATCACATGAAAGTTGTTGTGATCTTTTAATTGAAGGAAGCATAGAAAAATTGCTCAGTTTTTTGTACAAAGATGTGCTTAGTTTCCACAAAAATGCAACAGTCGAACACAGCAAGTATATCCCATTTGGAAACTAACAGGATACTGGTAATACTGTAAGACAAACATGAAAAATAAACCAGTACTTTTCACAAATTGCAGTTGTTGTGTAAGTTGCTGTACATTTAAATCAATCACAAAAATTGACAAAAGTAGTAGACTAGATATTTAGAGAGTAATGGATAATTAATATCAGAAAACCCAAATTAAAAAATATCTGCAAAACAATGACAAAAACATTAGTTACAAATCCACAAATTTATTAAAACATTAGAAAACCTAAAACATATACTTGCAATATTATGTCTTGTTTTTAGACATTAACCAATGAAAAAGACATTGCTTTAAAAAACCATCTACTACTTAAGTCTAAAACTTGATGGTTTAGACAAAATCTAGGTTAAAGAACCAGCTAAGAAATATGCCGGTTTTCTTGTCAAAATTTATAAATACACCAGTTTTCTAACCAAGATTTTGAGTTAATTTAACTTCAGCGTTCAAAAAAATATAAATAAAAAAGCATTTGTTTTTTCAGAGGTGGAGGTAATAGCATCAGTCTTAAAAATGAATGCCTACCAATACTTTACTGATCCATAATTCAACCTTTCATTAGATGTTTTAGCGATTGAATTGGCCCAATAAGCTACTGGTAGTATACAAACTAAAATATAACATGCTTTAACTTCCTGCAACGTACGCACCACACATCTACCACACCAACTCTCACCTTTCAGAAGCTGTGTTGCTGGTAAGCGCATGCAATTTGTAATAGCCCTACCATTAGCACAACGTCGCACAGAAAAAAGCGGAATTTCGCATCCCTGTAGTATAGGTATCCCTGTGGGGCCTTCATAAATTGCTCATCAGAATAACTATGTAAACTCGCTTGGTTATTCATTATCTCACAAGTTTGTAGTTATTCTGATGAGTGGTTCATGGCAGTCTCAACATGAAACTTTGCAATAGGTTTGCAATTTTTTATTTAGGTTGTTTCAAAAACTACTTTTGCAAAGCCTTGGTAATGGTTTAGATGAGTGCAAAGAAGGAGCTCTTTTCTTCTGTTTGTTGTTGATCAATAGGAAGGTTGCACGCACGTGATCAAACGTCATCAAAATGCGCTTTGGAAAAAAGTGGATGACCAAAGCCAGTGTTTTTGCATTGAATTGAATAGGAGTGATATCGTTTTTTGCAAAGCAAATGAAGAAACGTGACAGTTGTTGAATGCACCTTAAATATGTTGTTTTATTGATGTTAAGGAATAAATCTAAGGTCAAAGTAAGGTAAGAGATGCTAAGGTTTGCTTGCTATTGCTAATAGTTGGGCTAATTTTATGGGCTAAACATGCAGGCGTATTTGTAGCCAGCTTCTGTGAGGGTTTCATATTCGATTAATCAGCGTGTTTGGGAATGATGAGTTTAAGTTAATTGTAATGTGTAACTTATACAGTATATTTAGTGGCATAAGCATACTGAAAAGTTGAAAATTTAAGTTATAGTGTAGCCTAAATGACAGGGCAGACTTCTGTACCGTTTGACATATGCTGGATTAGTTATTGTTGGATAAAATCAGTAAGTTTTTGAAATTTGTTGTCAATAGTAATTACAGGCCAGTCATATTGATATGTCAGATGTAATTGTGTGACCTTAACCATTCTTTAAACAATTGTTTGGGCTATTACCTAGGCTGCTGGACCAAGGGTAATACAAAAATTACGGTACCGATTTATTGATTCATGCGTAGCGCTCATGCTCTGTTTGCATGTCTTTTGTCACACTGGATCACCGCGACGGGTAGACTGCTTGACCCCACCACCTGTTTGCCACATAAAGATGGAGGCATACCGTTAAATGCCTTGCTCATGGAGACAGCAAGTAAGCTTACCGGCAAGCTTACCGTACCGGTAGTAATGATCAAATAATGGTTGTTTTTGCTAATGTACCGACTGGTATCTAATTGTTATTGTTTATTTTTAAGTGAGGAGCAAATGGTAGTTAGATGACACTTCTCTTAGGGGCATTTTTTAAAAATTAGCCTACTATGCTAGGCTTAGACTAGCCAACTGAAAGACCAAATCTCAACCAAATTGCTTTTGGTCAAATTTATTTCTTTCCAAGAATCCAACTAGCAATAATTCATTCCAAATTTTAATTAATTTTTCATTAGTTTTCAAAATAACCCGAAAAGTTGGTGTTCGCCCTATACCTCTCCAGCATAAATTAGAGCTTTTGGTCATCCACTTTTTTTGGCGCGAAATCCGTGACGTCACATGCAACCTTCCTATTTTTTCGCGAATTTGCCTGAGACAAAAAGCGGATCTTTTTTTTCTGGCAGAATGAAAGTGGTTTATTTTTTTTTATTGTATAAGTTTAGAATTAAAATGAATTTGGTTGATTAATTGCATACAAAAAAGGACTACAGAAATATCAAATTTTTTCGTAGATAAAGGATGGAAGACCATGAACGCGTACGCCTCACCAACTATATCCTCGGAAAGTGAGGAATAGCTGTCTAGTGTGGTGTTAACTAAACTTTTTATCGCAAAGCTGGATCTAGAATTTTTGCTTAGGGGGAGCAGGACTTTGCATCAGACCTGCCGGCGCAATGGTGTAGTGGTTAGAGCGTCTCCTTCGCAGTCGGTAGACTAGGGGTTCATTCCCCTTGTCGAGTCAAACCAAAAAAATTTTAAAAATGGTATCCACAGCTTCCCTGCTTGGCAAGGGCGTAGCCAGAAAAAATTTTGCAGCTTTTAATGTGACGTCATTTAGTTATAACGGCATATTCACGTAATATCTATAAAAATATAAATTTTACAGAATTTTTGCCTAGTTGCAAACTGACCGCTAAATTATGCAAAATTTCTAATGCTTTCTTTGAAAAGGCCAATTAGGGATAATTTTTGATAAGACAATCGTCACACAATGCACTGTTGAGCCAGAAACACTCATCTGTCATCTTATAAACGCGTTCGCCATTTTACTGGTTGTTGAGAATTAAATTGCGATAAGATACAGTGCGTACAGTAGTATACGTTACTAGATCAGTAAGTGCTCAGCACATGCAAGAATGTCGAAATCAAAGTTAAATAGGTTTTACTTCCAGTTGATCACGCTCAGAAATCAATTCGCCGTCGCTTTTCACCAGCCATGATTGCCAATATTCGATTGCTCTTCTCCTCATCTACTCTTTCGTGATGGCAGTAAAGCCCGCACAAATCAGACAAGCGATTCGAGGTCATATGTGAACGTAACCAAGTTTTGACTCGCCTCATACACGAAAATGACCGTTCAGTCTTAACGGTTGTTGCAGGGAGTGACAAGATAATCTGTATGACGTTGCGCACACTTGAATAAGCTTGGGCGCTCAGAAAAAGCTTGGGCAAGCTTTCCTGGTTTACTTGAGGGGTGAGAGAACTTCTCCACAACTTTACTTCATTTACAAGGTTGTCCAAGGAATATAAGCTCTCAATGTCATTGATGTTGGTCGGATTGTTCGGAGGCAAGATAGAGAGCAACGCGAAAAAAGAAGGGTTATCATTAAAACGTTCTCGAAGAGAGCTGCTTAGATCATCAATGCACGGGAGGAATATCGAACGTTGATAATATTGAGAGGTCGATTCTGCTTCAACGTTATCACGATGAACTTGGATTCCAACAACCCGAGGCACTGAAAGCTGTTTCGTGCCAACCACTGCACAAGCCTCATCATAAATACAAGATGCAACTGTATTAAAGTCCACCTGGTCTTGATCGAGGACGCTCTGAAGAGAAGCAATAAGACATTTCACAGAAGGTACACTGACTCCAACAGACTGAAGCTTTCGCGCTAGTGGTTCCATAAGTGCTGAGTACCGCCCAATCAAACATATGGCGTATGTTACACCAGGCTTTTCGAGAGCAGCTTTCAAGAAAAGAGCTTTCGCTCGGGTCTCACCGCTCGCGTCCTCCATCAATGAAGCAAGAGCGTCAAGTATAAACTTGTAGTTAGCTTTAAATATCCGGATGCTCTTGTATTTTTCTGACCACCTGGTAAGAAAGAATCAAGGAATATTGACTCCTAAACTTGAGCGCCTTTTAGGGCTTTCCCAAAAGAAACGAATAGTTTTCCTGATGATGTCGCAGGTGCTTCTAACAATAGAAACTCTACTCTGGTCATTAATGACCAAGTTCAAACACTGTGCAGCACAATGCACAAATATTGCTGGGGGGTACATTTTGCGAATGCGTTTTTGCACTCCACTCACATGACCTGTCACAGTTGATGCACCATCATAGCCTTGTCCAACAAGTTTTCGAAGATCAACGCCTATTCTGGAGAGGTGAGCCAGAACAGCTGCAGAAATAGATTCCGCAGAAACTGAAGACATTTCAACAAATCCTGTAAAACTCTCGTTCACTTTTTCACCTTTGGTATATCTTAAGACAATGCTAAGTTGTTTTTTCCCGAAATATTGCAGGATTCATCGGCAACAACAGATATAAAACTTTCATTAGCCTCTGCAACGAGCTCTTCGACCACCATGGTGCTCGCAATCCCAAGAATCTCGTTTTGAATGGTTGGACTGATATACTTAGCATTTCCAGCCATCTAAGCAAAGTGTTTCTTCAAAGCTTGGTCCCCAGCATCCATGCGGAATTGAAGAAGCTTCATAAATTTCCCTTGTCTGCGGAATGCCCACGCAAAGGAATATTGTTAGAAGCACAGAAAACAACAGTTTTGACAATAGAAGTCAAATTTTTTTTTATTTTCTGCTGTTCGCCTGTCTCTTCCAGCGTCTACGCAAGTGTATATATCTTTGCCATTTTCCATGGAGCTAATAAAATCCTTCGCTGCCAATGTTGCTTCTCTGTGGTAAACGGCACCCCTGTGAGAAAGAGCCTTTTCGATAAATTTCTTGAAATCTATACCAGGTCTTTTCAGGAAAGCAGCGTTTGCAAGACTGCCATGTGTCAGATGCGCTTGCACCAAGATGCATGTTTCGCATAAACCACCACTACTAGAGAGTTGCGTATAAACAAGCCAATTGGAAAACCTATCATCTTAAAGCCACGACTTCAGAAACTTGCAACGATTTTGCCGAATGGTATGAAGAAGTAAAACATTTTGTGGACCTTTTGAAGTTAAAAGCCTATATCTTTCGGCATCTGTGATCTGTGAGTAAATTTCTAGAACATATCCTAAATCGATGGTCTTCCCCAACACTTATTCTTCATGGCTTTCGGGAACAACTCCAGCCGTATTAGAAGTAGTTTGCGGTTGTAAAACTTCAACATCGTCTTCAACTCTAGCACTATCAGCCTGTTTCCTTGCAGAAAAAAATATCTAATTTTGTCTGTTCAGCGGGTCGGTTCGACATTTTGCCTTTCGTAAACTACGCTCGTTGCTACTATAAAAATTGCTGTACAAAACTGAGAAAGTGCGAATGCGATTTCACTGATCTAATGTAGTTTTATCAAGAACGGCTTTAATATTTTAACTTCAATTGCGTCGTATAACGCATTATTTAAGGAATTTCAAGGAAACCACTCCCACTGGTAGGATGAACGTTCTGATAAAAGAAGCGAGGTCTTTGTAGCACCAGTGCTTCACCGGGTTAGAATTGTGAAGCTGCTTACCCAGCATGTCGTGAGAGGCGACTGTTGAGTACCCACCACTGGCAGTCCGCCTTGTTGGTGGTGGGGCTACCAGTCTGTAATTTGCATTCGTGACTGGTTCAAAATGGGCTGCCGCTTTCCCCCAAGCCTAATTCAGTTAGGTTGACGGCGTGAACCTTGATTTTCGTTCGTGCCGTACCTCCATCCCAAGGAAGAGGAGGAGTAAATCAACCAACCAACCAACCAACGTCTTTGTAGTAGTCCGCGCCGCAACAAAACAAGAAAGCGCTCAGCAAGACGCTTATTTCTTGCCATTACCATAACTTGGAATATCCATTCATCGCTCGACTTCGACATAGAAGAAAAACTTCGGCGATATTTAGTGTGTAAAACGTACACATCTTGTTTTATAAAATTTGAAACTTTAAAAACTTAAAAAGTCACGCCCGACCCACCACCTTGCTAAATGTCAACAACAAACTCTAATGCACCAGCAGAGGCGCAAAAAGGTTTATGTTTTTGTTTTTTTGATACTGTTTTGTAATTTGACTTAAAATTCAGGGGGGCCATGGCCCCTATGGCCCCCCCCTGGCTACGCCTATGCTTTGGTGCTCGGCATTTATGGGAGATTGTGGAGAACAAGCCGGCAAGTTCGCATGTTGTGTCCTTGGGCAAGGCACTTAATGGGACGCCCCCGCCGTTATGTGGAAGACAGGTGGCCCAGACTCCTCGGAAAAGGCAACTCCCAAGCGAGTGCGGACGTCCTGTCCAAAATATAGCGATACAATTCGCTTTCTCGTGAATGGAAGATAAATATGAACAACAACACAACAACAGCATTCACACGGTATCTCAAAAATCCTTATTTTCTTTCCAAACAAATCTTCATCTTTAATCTTTCCAAAATTTTCCACTCTTCCAAAATAGGTAATTATCTATTACTTTGCAAAACCTTCACGAATTTTAGATGGTTTTCAAAAAAAGTTACCCCACTACAACTTGATCTAGTTCGGAACTCGTTGAAGGGCCAACAAAAATAAGCTGACTTGCTTTATTCAATTATTTTTCTTTGATGCAGCAGTAGCATCTTTAGCAGTATTAACTTCACTTGTAAGTAGTTGAGTACCAGAATTTTTAATACACACGCCGCTATGCAGCAAATTTTCAGCAAAAATTCCTTTCTTTGTTTTATGAAGAAATGCAATTTTGATTGCAATCTCAAAAAACTTTACGCTATGAAACGAAAACAAGGAAATATCCGCCGAGCTGTCACTTTAAAAATCGTAGATGAGGACGAAATTTAGTAAAAAAATTGAATTGCTTTTGTATGAAACCATTCCACAAATAAGTACTTGGCGAATAATTACAAACAAAATACCGCTACTTTTCTGTTTTGAAGTATGGAGTCCTGGACTCAAGAATTTAAATTATTAAGCTCTTAACTTGCCAATAAAAACAGATAGTAAAAAAAGTGTATGAGGTAAGTAGTGTACATCTCAGAAACTTTTTGAGAAACAAAAAAATAAAAACTTATTGTTGTCATATGAAACGATTTGCATTTATATCTGCTCATCACAAATTTTTGGCATTCAAGATTTCTTGTCTCTTATGGAATTTCGTAGATAATACAAGCAAATGTTTTGAGACAATTTTTATATTAATGCAAGATGCTAGCGATGCACTTAGCAAAACTGCAGACAGTGACACTGTTTCGACCTATCAGGTCTCTTCAGTGCAGTTGGTGATCGACAAGAAGCTAGAGGCTTTTAATAAAGCATAGCTTAGACCGCCACACTTGCGTGATCTATACTAGATCCACTTGGTAGACGGTCTGTCAGTGCTTTTTGTACTGTAGCGATCGTGTAACTTTTGCCCTTAGGCCTACCCCGCGCGTGTTTGTTTTCGTGTATTGCTACCTCGTGTTTATTTTCATTTTCGTAGAAACGTGAGTTATGCATTCCTTCGTCTTTCTAAAGTGTTTATGTAACCTTTGCCCTCACCTCACCTATGCGCATTTGTTTCAAATATTGTTGTTTTGCGTTTCGTTATGTTTGCTCAGAAATGTGAGTCATGCATTCCTTTGTCTTTCTAAAGTGATTATATAACCTTTGCCCTCACCTCACCTATGCGCATTTGTTTCAAATATTGTTGTTTTGCGTTTCGTTATGTTTGCTTAGAAATGCGAGTCATGCATTCCTTCGTGTTTCGGAACATTAATTCTCGTGCGTTGTTTTATTTTTCGTAGAAACATGAGTCATGCATTGCCCCGTCTTCACCCCACGAAAAATTATTCCTCGTGCCTTTTTTTCATTTTTTTTTGAGATATAAATATCTCGTGGTCTTTGGATAAAACAACAGATCAGAAATCACAAAACAGAAAACAGAATTAACATTTGAACTGAAGATGCCACTAAATTTTAAAATTGTACGACAATTTTTGGTAAAAGGTAACCCATTAAGTACCAAATTTTTATTTACGTTATTTTGTTTGAATTTTGTGTATTGGTGTACTAGAAGAAATGTAAAAGCAAAAAAACTTTAACGTTGATTTTATTTTCAGAATAAATCAACATTTCTTTCTGATCCCCGAATGGGGATCACGACACATGCTAACTATTTGGTATGCCATTTTTGAAAGTCATATCTTTTTGAAATGTCATATCCCCAATTGGGGATCTCGGTACCAAATGGGTTTATAAGCAAAACAGAGAAAATTCGTGTCAACTGAAAACTTAAGAATATAATTCGATGTCAAAGAACTCCCGTGAATTTAAGTAATTAAGTGTAGGTCAGTAGGCTCACGGTACTGCACGCCACGCCTCTGGCGCTGCAGTACTTTTTGTCTGTTTTTTTTCTGTCTTTTTTTTGTCTGTTTTTTTAAGTTGTCAGTACTTTTTGTCAGTCTGTCAGTACCATTTTGTTCATTTTGTTCTTATTCTTGTTCTTTCCATTTTGTCGGTCACCAATTGCACTGAAGAGACCTGATCGGTCGAAACAGTGTCACTGTCTGCAGTTTTGCTAAGTGCATTGCTAGCCTCTTGCATTACTATACATGTAAGACCTTGTGACCACTAGGCTGTGACAGCACTATTGTTCTAGCAGTTGCTAGACTTAGTGCACCTGCGACAACCGCCACTCATTCACGAGTGATACGGCTTCTCAGAGTACTGACAGGCCGTCCACCAAGTGGATCTAGTATAGATCACGCAAGTGTGGCGGTCTAAGCTATGCTTTATTAAAAGCCTCTAGCTTTTTGTCGGTTACCAACTGCACTGAAGAGACCTGATAGGTCGAAACAGTGTCACTGTCTGCAATTTTTATATTTTTTGGTTCAACTCATAAATGCTGTAATGGTTTCTGAATTGTGGTTGCCATTGTATTTCGTTGAAACTATTGATTACATGGGTGTTGTCGCACCAATGCCCATTTTTTAACTCACCGATAATCGAACTGCAGCCCTAAGAACAGGAGTCTTATTGCACGTATTGTTTTGTCGCGCTTCACTTTGTTACAATTATCTATTTCTACACTCTGACCTAAGCACACAAAACGCGTGGCTTCAGGCTTTTACCAATTATGTACATAAAGAAAAACAAGTGACTTGAAATTCTATTTCTGGTTTTTGAATTTTGCTGGTTCAATCGTTGAGGATAAAATTCTAGTCAATTTTCTCGGGCTGGCCTATTCGAAGTTTTTTATTGTTATTCTGTTAATATACCCGTTGATTTTATTGTTTGAATTTTAAACTGGTAGTTGGATAGAGAACAGTGCGAGGAAGGTCCTGACCGTCCGTCAGTGACACCTATAATAGAAGATTTACCCCCTTCGAGTGGTGAATCCTTACCAATGGGCACAATTCGGCCTAGTTTAATGTTTAAGATTGCACGATGAAAACAAGACTTAAGAAAGGTAATCCGGACCAAAAAAGACAATACAAAAAAAGTATCAGACTATTCTGCACATATCTAACGACAGCCGTTTAGTCAATTTAAAGTCTAGAAAAGATGTAAAAATGAACTAGGTGCAATCTATACGTAAAAATAAACTTGTAGCTAACCGTCGTGGAAATATTTGCTTGGAGTGTGTTAGAGTTGTTCGAATCCAAATGAACAAAAGCAATAAAGTTGATGCCACTTTGGATGGTTTTGACACCGAGAGCGATCTCTCTACGACTTTTCTATCAAACAAAAAAGTCACTATGTTAAAGAATATCCTTCGACAATCGTCAAGTGATATGGAACAAAGGTGTTGCCAGTCATTTTTTTAGAACCGTTAGCTTCCTTCAACACCAAATTAATGATTGATACAATTTTGAACCGCTAAAGTATAGATTCATCAAAGGTTTGATCTTCAAGCATTGGAGTGAAAGGGGGATTCTCTGAAATCACCGAAATGTTTAAGTTGTAAAGTATTTTGACAACACAAAAAAGTTCGATAACGTCGTCTAGTGGGCTAAAGCAATGTTCAATGTTTATAGTGACGAGATTGCGAGTTCAAACCCCAAAAAAGCTTTGTAGTGAAGCACTTGAAAAAGGCACTATTTGGATATTGTTCTGCTTGGTTGCACTACTTCGAAAAAAAAACGGTGAAGGTTTAGACCAGGGATGCAAATTTTTTTTGGAATTTAGTCGCGCGGAGAAATTGATGGTCACTCACACACGCATAAACCAGTGTTGCCAGATGGTTGCTGATGCTTTCCCCAACAAAGCCTAAAAATTTTCCTCACGCAAAAATTTTTTGACGAAGCGATCAACAAGAGATGACCTCTTTATTAGGAGATCAACATCAAGGACATGCCCGAATTTACCTAAACCGAGAGGCAGGACGAGCGTAGCAACGGCGATTAACCTGCCATGGCTTTTTTTGACGATCGACCTAAAGCACCCGCTGACTTTGGACTTCATATTGTTGCAGAATTTTTTCATCAGATGCACGTAAACTTTTCTGATTGCGCACGTAAACCTTGTGATCGCATGTGTAAATTGTAAACTTTTTGGTCGCGCGGCGCGACCGTGTTTTTGCACCCCCAGTTTAAACAAAATTTGTTCTCGCATAACCGACAAAGACTTTACCAATATCAGACAATGAAATCATGAAAAAAATATGCAGAGCCAAGATCAGCAGTTTACAAGCATAAATGATTCTCATAGCCAGATATACCCAAAACATAAAACAAACCGCATAAAAAATAATTTTTGGATAGATTAAAAACTAATATCTTGATCCAACTATATCCTGGGGTTTGAACCCAGGCTATAGGCAACACCGCTGATCAAATATTGTTATGTAAGAGTCAGCACATATTTAGCTTTCTCTTATTAATAGTTCTATTGATATATGCCTATCACACTACAGGCAGCCAACTGTGTATTAGAACCACTAAAACAAGCTTGAGTCTTGCAGATCCTACGCCTATTAAACGCATTAATACATTAACCTAACTCATTAATCTTATAAACTGCACAATTCCAATTCTTGCCTGTAGTATTTGCCATCGCATTGATCGATGAGTTCGGATTTACTTACCTGTTTCACCAAGACATTAACCCAGCAGAAGACTATTTAGCGCTTATTTGTGCTCCTTTTTTCTTCCATGTAATCAAATTTCACCTAGTGGACAAAGGTGAATTTCTTTGCCTTGGTCAATTTTATTGTTTTTTTGACGAGGATTACGATAGTAGCAATTAAAAAAGGCGATTTTGCAGCATTTAAGGCGAAAATCAATTTTGTTGTTTTTGATGGTTTTAAATAGGCAACCATTTCCGATCTGGCAACGATTTCCCGGTCGAGAAACGATTTCCCAATCAAAATAGTGGTTCCTACTGTACAAACCACAAACAGAAAGTCACCAACAACACCTGGCTCAATATATCGATCGCCACCTACGTTCAGTAGCTATGGTGATAGAAGTGACTAGCCGCCATAGGGAGTGCACTCATTTAACCTGGAATACAATCGGATGCCTGCCGTTGCGCTACACCACTATTCCCTCTCTTGATTTTACGAATTCCCAAGCTTTGAAATCCAAAGATTTTCCAAGGCTTGTAAACACATGAACTAAACCTAGATCATTATTTACAAATAGTAGTTCGCAATTAACAACTTGAAAAAAGCAATAAGTTTAATTAATCAGATGCAATCTTCTGATCTTAAATTATGCACTCTTTTCTTATACTGATTGTCGTCAATAAAAAATCCCAAGAAAGTGGAAAAGTTCTCAAACTAATTAAATAAAGCAAAAACAATCAAATTTTTGTTTATACATAAAGGATAAATAACCAAATTATAATTAAATAAAATAAAAATAACCAAATTATGGCATATACATTGCCGCACCAAGCAGCTAGCAAGACCAGTGTTTGAAGAGTTGATTGGTGGTACAAAATTTGAAAATTGCAGAAAGTAGAGTATTCATTCACAAAGCTTTTCGTCGGACACTTTTTAAGAGAATCTGTTAGAAATAGAGTGAAAAGGTGAAGTGAGTCACTTATATAGAGACACAGTTGACGAAAAAGAAAAAAAGGAAAAAAGCTCTATCGTGATTGGTAAAAGAAGCGACCAATAGAAGGAGCGGAAACTAATGTCTGATTTTTAGACCATAAACGAATTCCTTTTGTTTGCATAAATTTGGTTTGGATCTTTTGATGTACGTGGCTTCAAGAGTGCAAAGATGAAAAGAAGTACGGCCACTGGCAAGAATAGAAAATTTGTTATCATTATATTCACGTGCGCATGTAGGATTTTGTAAAAGATGTTGCCCAAATGTAGAAAAGGAAGTTTCAGCTTTAAAGCTTTTGATTGGCTTGCAAGAGCGGGCCAATGTGCTTCAGTCCTGAGGAATATGCTCCTGGAGAATGGTTTTAGGCATGTGCTGCTTAATCCTCTGTTGTAGCCTTTGAGAAGTACGATAGTCGGTACGTGGGTCGTACTTCTCAACTCAAAGGCTACAACAGAGGATTAAGCAGCACATGCCTAAAACCATTCTCCAGGAGCATATTCCTCAGGACTGAAGCACATTGGCCCGCTCTTGCAAGCCAATCAAAAGCTTTAAAGCTGAAACTTCCTTTTCTACATTTGGGCAACATCTTTTACAAAATCCTACATGCACACGTGAATATAATGATAACAAATTTTCTATTCTTGCCAGTGGCCGTACTTCTTTTCATCTTTGCACTCTTGAAGCCACGTACATCAAAAGATCCAAACCAAATTTATGCAAACAAAAGGAATTCGTTTATGGTCTAAAAATCAGACATTAGTTTCCGCTCCTTCTATTGGTCGCTTCTTTTACCAATCACGATAGAGCTTTTTTCCTTTTTTTCTTTTTCGTCAACTGTGTCTCTATATAAGTGACTCACTTCACCTTTTCACTCTATTTCTAACAGATTCTCTTAAAAAGTGTCCGACGAAAAGCTTTGTGAATGAATACTCTACTTGCTGCAAAGACCAGTGTTGCCAATTCTGCTCAAAAAACCGCTATATCGGTCAACAAGTTTATGATATTAATTTACATGTAATTGATAGATCTCAAGGCAACTATAACATCAGCTGCTATAATTCTAAGTTTATGATGGTATTACTATAAATTTCTTTCCAATTTAGCATCATAAACTTGTTAATCGATCTAGCAGGTTTTTGATAGTTAAACTAACAATAAAAGTTGTTACTTATACGTGATTTTACTTGAAATTCCAAGATTTTGACCTTTTTCGGAGCTACTTTTCAAGATCCCAAGGCTAAAGCAAAACCCCAACTTCTTGGAAATAATCTCGAGTACTGTGATCCCTGGTATAGAGAGTAGGTACTGTTTTCTAGGTCAAATTAGTGCCGAATAACTGATTGCCCGGCTAACTGATTGCCGGATTTGTGATGGTCAACCTGCACTAACGAAATCACGTACTGAAGAATCCATAGACTATTCTAGTCCGCACAAAGCTTTGCCAAAATGGTTTTGCGGAAAAAAGGCTAAATCATTAGCAACAAACAAAATAAAATTAATCCCATCCAACAAAATCTTATAAAATTAAAATTCATTGTTCAAGTGAAAAGCAAACAATTGTTCAAGTGAAAAGACCTATATCTACGACAACATGCGCAAACTGTTGCTACGACAACAAAACATGTTCAATCAAAACTGCATCAAATATTGTTCATCTAGATGAAAAGCACTTGTGAATTGAATCCATGTGACGGTTTGTGCACGCATAATCGACATCGCATCTCACAATACAGTCAATGGAATACATGCTAAATCAACGTTTTTGTGTTCCAAAAACATTTGTCCAGATGCAAATCCTCCAGATTTCAATACATGTGATGGCTTGTGCACTCACAATCAACAGCATACGTTATAGCGCAGTCAATGGAGTACCGGAAAACAGCGTTAAAGATCGTGCACAAACGGTTGCTATGGCAACAAAATTACACTTTTGAATTTGGAGACTGTACATATCTGACGTCTTACTGTAGTTGCCTTAATAAATGTAAGGGAGCGCTCGCTCTTTGTTGAGACAGATTAGTGAAGGCGCCCAATCAGCAGGTACAAAATTTTTACAGCAGACATCAATCGTTGGGGTTTGACACTTAAATGGTGTGTATAGACTGGACGATTTAAATTTGAGCTTTAAATTTGCGATTTTTGTCTATGGTCTCTGCTCTAAATTACAGGAAGCTCATCCTAATCGGAGACCTTTCTGTGGAATGCTGAAGTCATACCAATCCCGATATCAAAGTTTCGCGCAATCCCGATCGCTCGTACATTCATCTTGATACCGCCTATTGGTGATTACAGTTTTTATAATCTTTTAGATTTCGAGTGTCTTGTACTTTGGATCAACTTACGGGCAAGGCAATGAGGGCATTTACAAGCTACAAACCCATCTTCCTGTCAATGAAATGCGTATCATTTTTTAATTTTTGGAGTTTTGTACTTTCACCGGTACAATTTGGAAAATATTGCGCTAATTTTCCCATCTTGCTGATTTATACAGTGTACCGACTGTGTTATTCTAATACAAAGTCGCTATTGTATAATTATTTTATCAACAAGTTTCATTGTAATTGAATCTTGCTGTCAAGACTAAATTTTACTGAAGTGTAATATGATTTTTTTCTCCGTTAATCATCGGATTTGTGTTCGAATTTTTCATTCACCCCGCAGCTAATGAATGGATTGATGGACCAAAATTATGATAACTTACAGATTAACTGACTTTACTCAAATAAATTATGAATTCAGTTGTTTTGACGATGACAAATTATCGAACTCAAAGGTTTAGAGAAAATTGAAATAAAAATCTCCTCGAATATTGTTGTTAAGTCTAAATTTAACAAAAGTGTCAGATAATCTTTTTCTCTGTTTCTAATTGGATTTACATGTAAAGTTTTGATTTATTCCGTAGCAAATGCATTGATCGATGGACCAAATGATGTTTTTACACAAATAAATTAAGAATTGAGTTGTTTGATGATAGAAGGGAATGGAAGGAACATTAAAGGGATATTAATGGGGAAAACAGAAGATATATTTTTCTTTAAACATATTATCGACTCTATTCCCTTTTAAAGTACACTTGATTTTGGAACATAAATTAGATACGCGTACATCGAAGAACCATCAACTTTTTAATCATTGATCTCACGGCTGCTACTAGCATGATTGAAGCAGGTACAATGGGCTGAACTTATATTTTTTACCAAGACGTAACTGACGGGATAATATAATGAACGAACTGCTCTTTTTATGTTGCGAATGTAATTTTTAACAAAATTTATTTTGCAAAACTTTTTGGGAAATTTTTCTTCTTCGGACGATTTCGGTAATTAGCGTTTTGCTCAAACGCTATAAAGCCACTGTAGTTGTGTTTTTACAGAACTGTTGTCACTTTTCAATAGAATTTTCATTCTATCTCAATCTTAATTTACTTCTTAAAATTGAGACGACGTATACTGTAGTATCGTTCAAATAATTAAGTCTGTTTGCAACTTAATAGCTAGGAAAAGATTGGGTTTCACCAAGATACTTCAATCCACGCACTTCTCGATCACGAACAGAACAAATACAGTATATTCACAAACCACTTTAAAACTTCGAATTTCTTTGCTTGTCAAATACAGAAACTAAAGCACTTTGCTATATAAATATCAAACTAATCAAAACTAAAACCACCAAAGTAATCGCTTGATTCCTGTCACAACAATCATCACAGAACAATGCTTTTTTACTACACTCTGCTATTTCTACTGAACTACACTCTCTGAATGAAAAAAATCTCGCCACCTTATATATACGACTGGAAAATAATCTAGAAATTGCTAGAACATCATGTGACACAGGAAAAACACCCTGAAAAAATTACGTAATCGGTAATAATAAAAAAAAAGAGAAATCTTCAAGAAGAAAAAAGAATCACTAGAATACACTGGAACTTGGTCACGTGGTCAACCATTGTGACGTCATAAAAGACGTGTGAGTTACAAATGTATTGATAAATTCGAAAGAAAAAAAGTTTTTTTTCTAAAACAGTTTAGCAAGTTTAGGGCTTCAGACAATTTAGATTTACAATTAAATAATCACGGCAAAATAAAACAACAAATTACAATAACTATACATATATAAAAACTATTCTTTCAATGCAAATTTACTTATTTGTGACAACCGTGATGGCTAGTAGAACAACTGATCTCTTTCCAATAAAGATTTTTTTTCCAAGTGTGCAACAAGTAAATCAGAAAATATGATTTACGCCAATCTAGCCATGCTTTTTACTAACACAATACCTAATGTCCATTATTACGAATGATTTATGCTTACATACACACACACATAATACTAGCATACCAAAACTAAGACCATAGTATGGGTGAAAGTATTCTCAACTCATATTGTGTTTATGATTGAAAAAATCTACAAAATGGTTACGGCACAAATTGCGTTTTTAATAAAAATTAAGTCGTAAATATTTTATACTTCCACCTGCTCAGTAAATTTCAAAGTTTCCCAATTACGATCATTAATCTTAAATAAAAAATATATCGGTATAGTTGGATCAATTTCGATGAAAATAGTTTTGGAAAAAGAATATTATCTAGAGAAAAATGTGCAAGTCAAAGGGTATAAAATGTTAGGCTGAATGTTTTTAGCCAAAGTTAGTTTTGAGCTATCAGAGCTATGCCCCGAAGTCGTGTTGACCATTGCTATGCTGTCGTTTGTTCAGAATTATATCACAATTTGAATGCAATGTTGTCATTTTGTTTTATTTGCGGACACAATGGCGTTATTTGGGATGTGGCAGGATCTATTATTCAAGTGTGGCCTTGTCGCGTTTTGATAAAGTTTTTGAATCTATTTCAATCTTAATTTACTTCTTTAAATTGACGCAACTTGCAGAATCGATCGAATAATTAAGTTTGGTTTTGACTTAATAGCTTGGAAAAGATTGGCTTTCACTAAGGTACTTTAACCCACACACTTTTCGATCAAGAACAAAACAAGATATTCACAAATCACTTTACAACTTCGAATTCCTTCGCTTGCCAGAACACAGAACTAAAGCACTTCAATAAATAAATATCAGAGACTAACTACACTAAAAACCACCAAAATAATCGCTTAAATCCTGTCACAACAATCACCACAGAACAACGCCTTTTTCAACACTAATTCCTACTCTAATCTGATCTACTACTCAATCTCTCTGAATCTTTGAATGAATAAAATCTCACTGCTTTATATATATGACGGAAAATAATCTAGAAATTGCTAGAACATCACATGAAACAAAAAGCACCGTTAATAAATTACGTATGCGGTAACAATAAAAATAAAGTAGAAATATTCGAGAAGAAACAAGAATCACTAGAATATGCTGGAAAACTAGGTCACGTAGACAGTCATTGTAACGTCAGAAAGGCATGTAAGTTACAAATCTATTTATAAATTCAAAAGAACAAAGGCCTTTCTTTTGAAAACAGTTTAGCAAGTTGGGGCTACAAACAATTCAGATTTACAAATAAATAATCACAGCAACACAAACAGAATAGAACTCTATACATATGTAAAACTATTCTTTTAACGCAAATTTACTTATTCGTGTCAGGCCTAAAACTGCAAAACAAATGATCTACTATATTCTGTTTTTTAGGAATTTTAGTTGCAGCAAGTAAATTAGGTTTAAGAGGTAGTGAAAATTGAAGAATTTTTAAATAAGTTGATAAAAGTCTTTGCATTTTTCCACAATGAATGACTTCGTGATAAAAAATATTCCAAAAATAATTGCGTGTCGAAGCGTACAAGTTATGATATCCTTCAAAATTTTTATGCTGCCAATGAATTGGGAATATGGGTGAAAGTATGCAAAGCAAACTCAGAAAAAACTGCTCTTGCAATTGAAAAAAATGGCATTTTCGCGTGAAAGAAAACTTTCAAAACTGCAAACGTGCAACATACTTGGAGTGGCAGGTATCATGAACTTATGAAGCCGTTGGTCTCAAGACTTCATTTTAAGCAACTCCAATTTAGATACGATTCAAAGAGTGCTAGGATTTCTTAATCTTGTCGGTAGGTGTATTGCCTTAAAGGCAAAGTTAAAAATCTTTTTTGGATCAAGTTTTTTTGGAGTGACATTTTTCTATTTTCGCCCCCATGCACGACATGAAAAAGTGTTTTGAGATCTACAGGCGGCCTTCACAAATTGGCAAGCAACTCTTAGTTTGGAGACCACAGTATTAAGCCTTTGTATAGTCGGTGATATGATAGAGTGGGTTAAGTCACTTTTGCGTGATGCAATAGTCGTATGGTTGTGCGTTCAAACTTCATGATAATTGATAGTTGAACCCATGAAAAAAGCACTTTTCAACAATTCTCTTCGTTTGACAGCTGAAAGAAGCAGGAAAATGTATAAAAAGATATTCCAATTATTTTAAAGGAGTTAATGATTATCGTCACTATCACGCTCCTGCAAGTCGGGATAGTCATCAGTGCTCACTTCAACAAAAAAAAGCCATTATCAAGGGCTTTTAAAAATACTGGTAAATTAACCTCTGTAGACCCGCCTTGGGCAGGATTTCGATTTCCAATTAATATAACCAGGGATGTGGAAGCGGTTATTTTTCAAACGCTTCCGCTTCCACACCTATCGCTTCCGCTTCCGCTTCCACCGCTTCCGCTTCCACCAACAAAAAACCTAAAAACGACCGTTGACAATTTTTTTTACTTTGGGGACTTTGTAGCCTGCCTTCTCCTACACTTCATCTTTTTGAGAAAACAAAAACCTTCATTTACAGCTATTACTTTACCTTCTTCGCTTGAGCTTATTGTTTCAATCTACTCTGTGTTTATTTTTCTTAGATATCAAAACTCGTGCGAATGTAGAACAATGCTTTTCAATCTTTTTTGTCATCGCGGAGCCCCTAACGTACTTTTGCGTTTGTCACGGAACTCCCACTAACAAAAATTTAGAAATCACGAACTGCTTGCAAGAAAATCAAATATTTCGTTAATACAATTCAAAAAATAATCAAACACTTCAACAAATACACAGTTATTACAAGTTCCTTTACTACTTACAACTACTTTTACAAGTTAACTTAATGCTTCTCAGATCTAAACCGTATGATTCCATATTACAGCTCTCGACAATAACTTGTCGCCACAACAACAAATTACACCGTATAGCGTTGATTTTCCCTCTCTATCCCCAACTAACTCTGACTTTGAGTTACCTTTGACTCTAATCATCATTACGAACCTTCTGTCCGTCCTCAAAACACGTTTTATTTTGTTTTGTTTTATTTGCCATGTTTATCCTCCATTCACGAGAAAGCGAATTGTATCGCTATACTTTGGACGGGAAGTCTGCACTCGCTGGGGAGTTGCCTTTTTCGAGGTTTATAGGCCACCTGTCTTCCACATAAAGACGGGGCGTCCCGTTAAGTGCCTTGCCCAAGGACACAACAAGCGAACTTGCCGGCTTGTTCTCCACAACCTCCCATAAATGCCGAACGCCAAGCAGGGAAGCTGCGGATACCATTTTTTAAAGTCTTTTGGTTTGACTCGACAAGGGGAATGAACCCCTGGTCTACCGACTACGAAGCGGACGCTCTAACCACTACGCCATTGAGCCATCGCACGTATTGACTCTAATCTTTTTGGATAGTGAAGTGCAAAATTTCTGTGGTATATGTAGTAGGTAAATGTAAAGCGAGCAAAATTGAACTGCACCAATCAACAGCCGCCTCAACGGGTTGTGCGGTCCCCGACTCGTTTGGGTTGGGTCAAAATGGCTGTTGGTCTTCCCGAGGGTCCCAGTTACCCCGGGCACTCTTCTCACACAAACCATTTTTTCGCCGTGCAGCCCCCTGAACGACCGCAGAAGGGTAGCACGCACCCTCTTTAAAATTGGCCTGTCTTCTCTTTACTCCTGCCTTTCTCTTGCCCGTCTTCTTATTCTTCTCTTTCTCCTGATGATCGGCAACGTTCATCCTAACCCTTGCCCTATCTTTCCCTATTTAGTGTGCGCTGGAATGTGACCTGGCGGGGTAGGTCAGTGCAATGCTGCACATGCTCTAATTAAGTTCATTTAAAATGCTCACTACTCTCCTATTCTAGATTCAGAACTCTTGGAAGCTCTCACTCCTGGAGCTGCCCTCCCTGCTTTTTTTGAGATTCTATACCTACCAGCACTGTGCCTTTCTCCTCGGACTCTCCCAGCAGGTATACCTCAATTGCTCAATCTGGCTCCCTTCTGCTAAGGCAGCACTCGCACCCCACCCTCATCTTCAAACCTCTTATCCTTTTTCCGCCCACTTTGTATCTTCTCCCACTGCATCCTCACCACCGCCTCGTGCTCCTGGCTGTTTCTCTTTACTTCCTGCTTTCTCTTCCCCTCCCTAACTCTCTCAGGGTTTTTCAATGGAATGCTGGGGGTCTTCAAGCCAGGAGCACTAAACTACTACACTTTATTTCGTTTCATCCCGTTGACTTTATATATATCCAGGAATCTAACCTTAATTTATCTTCCTCTTTTCAAATCCCTGGATTCTTTGCTCTGCGATCCCATGGCACCCACTCTCGATCTGGTATTTTTTCTACTGATGTCACAGACGCTAGCGGCGGCGTCATCATTTTCGTCAAGCATGGCTTATCCTTCTCTGAGCTTTCTACCTCCGCTCTTTCTTCGCTTGACCCCTACTCTAATTATGTAGAGGTTAACATCTCTCTAAACAACTTCTCCTCGCTCTCATTTCTTAATGTTTATGCTCCCCCTGTTCGCTCTTCTACGAAGGATAGCAGAACCAATTTTTTTCTCTCTCCATTCTCTCCTGTGTGGAAGCGGAAGCGGTGGATTTTTCGCGCTTCCGTTTCCACAGAAAAAGTACCGCTTCCACCGCTTCCGCTTCCAGCTTCCGCTTCCGCTTCCGCTTCCGCTTCCGCTTCCACATCCCTGAATATAACCAATAGCAGTATACCAATATGCATGGTTGGTGGATATGCCGTGAAAAACAACGACCTGTTTACTTTGCCGCCCTCAAAATGGGTAAATAGTATAAAAATGGATTCATTTTTGCCAAACTGCAGTTGCACTGAATACTTAAGTTCAAACTACAGTTATGTAAAGATTTTGAGCTAGAGCACTCATGTTGTGGAATGGTTGATATGCGAATGTACAAGCCCATCTATGTTTTGAAGTTGGATTTATCAAGAAAATTCCATCAATCACGGTGTTTCGATTTTACCTTTCAACGAAAACAATGCGCATTGGGTGGTGGCCGTTGTTGTTTTAAAACTTAAATTGATCATATATTAGGATTTTCTAAGCGGAATAAACCGCAATCTGTTGAGAACTATTTTAAACTATGTGTTAAGGATTCACCACTCGAAGGGGATGAATCTTCTACTATAGGTGTCACAGGCGGACGGCCAGAACCTTCCTCGCACTGTTCTCTATCCAAGCACCAGTTTAAAATCAAACAGTAAAATCAATGGCTATATTGACAGAACAACAATAAAAAAACTTCAAATAGGCCAGCGCGAGAAAATTGACTAGACTTTTATCCTCAACGATTGAACCAGCAACATTCAAGAACCAAAAATAGAATTTGAAGTAACTTCTTTTTCTTTATATACATAATTAGTAAGAGCCTGAAGCCACGCGTTTTGTGTGCTTAGGTCAGAGTGTAGAAATAGATAATTGTAACAAAGTAAAGTGCGACAAAACAATACGTGCAATAAGACTCTTGTTCTCAGGGCTGCAGTTCGATTATCGGTGAGTTAAAAAATGGGCATTGGTGCGATAACAAAAATCATTAAGAAATTGGATTGCAACTGATATACGTAATATCCGAACTGGAGGAAAATTACAAGAAAAACTTTTCTCCAAACAACGGGATTCAAGTTTTCCGACAAGGAAATGGAGCGAGAATTTTGTGGTAAATCGCAAAAGTTTGAGAGGATTTACATCATCTAAAAACTTTTTAAAAGTTGTCTCTTCCTCTTTATTTATTCGAAGATATTACTTATGTGCACTTCAAAGCAGCTGCAAGAAACTAAGTAATGAAGAAATGATTTTTTGCAACAAAGACTTGTAAAAAAGATGGTCTTGCTGCCTCTTTCAATTGTGTGTCCCTGCTCTACATTGATTTTGATCAATTTTATTGTTCATGCACATCCGTTGAGATTTTTAGGAATGAGTGAAAATGAGATGGTTCTAACATTTGCCACAAAATGCACCGATAGCGGTCAAATATGTACCGAGAAGTGAATTTTTGGGGGCTACATCTGCATCAGTGTTTTTGCTGACACTTCTCAAAATCATAGCATAGTCATTAATTTCAATTGTGGTAGTAGCTCAAGATTATTTTTATTCCTATGGCACCAAAGTGCCATGCACTTGGCCTACAGTATTATTTAGATATCACAAGCTCTTTTATTGCACCGTAAAACTCCATGATAAAATGTGTTTGCTTTTTGTCCGTGTTTTTCGCCTTTGCTTTTTCTCAGCTTTACGTTTTTCAAAAATTGTTGAAATGTATTTTTGGTGTGTTTGTATGATGTTCACAAACGGTGAAAAGGATCCAATTCAAGAGGAGTTTATATTTGGACTGTCCGGCGTAGCCAGGCAGGGTTACTAGTCGGTCATATTAAGTTAGAACAGGGGTGAGCAAGCTTTTACAAACGATGAGGAATTTGAGCTCGATTTTCACAAAAAATTGCATTTTGGGGAATATGTTCAACATAGCCCATCAAGTCAAGAGTGTTTTCTAAAAAAAGCTCTTCCCCTTTAATTTGTGGCAAAAAACCGAATTTCAAGATCCGCTTACCTGGTTACACCTTCTCAACAGGTGTGTGCTGCAAAAAATGAAAAGGCAAGAGAGCCATAATTTGTGAACCCCACAGTTAGAACTATCGGTTTATCCTGCTGTGCCAGCTTTGTGTAAAGAACATAGCTAAGAGCAATGACACCAAATGCATACCAAAAGTAGCATCACTCCCCACGGGAATAATCTTGATCATGGTAATCTTTAATAAAGACTGGTCTTAGTCAAAAAAATCCAATCACTTTAAAAATGCAATTTGTAGCGCTCGTCTGTCTGTTGAACACGCGTCGAATTCCCCACCAGATTGTATTTGAAAAGTTCAATTCACAAAGAGAAAAAACGGCGGCTTCTGTTATTTAACACAAGCTAAGCTAACATGTTCACACACTCAAAACAAATGCAGGCTAACTTACCAACTGTTTATCAACGAAAGATGAGACACTCTAAATGCCGCAAATTTTGCACAAGTTTATAAAAAGACAGCAAATGCGTGGAAAAAAGAGAAAAGTTCTAAGAAATGCAAACTTAAAGCTGAGACAGCAATTTACGGTCAACAAATGATTGGCCGAAACAATATAAAATCGAAATTACTACCAAACCACGGTAACTTTCGGTCTTAAAATAAAAGCAAGCAATGCAGAGTAAAATCCAGCTGCATCACAATTCATTCCCTGCAATAAGTGCTTGAAACAAAATCAACTTTGGGGTTGGGTCTACAACAGTGGTCGTCTTATGATTACAGAAAAAACTTGTTCTTTGGTAGGTTCCTTTTATGGTGCGATTCCACTCGAAACGACGTATAGGATCTCCACTCTTCGGCTACGCTATGCGCCTTGGTCCCTGCAGAGGGAGAAAAAAGCGATGCCACCTTCCAAATGCCTTCATCTAATATGCTTTATTACCAGTGTTGCTGTCAAAACCGAATCGACCGGTTTATGCGTGCACAAGTCGTCACATGGATAGATATCCGGAGGAGTTTGCAACTGAACAAGTTTTTTTTCAACACCAAAAAATTGATTCAGCATGTTTTGTTGCCATAGCAACCGTTTGTGCACGATCTTTAACGCTGTTTTCCGGTACTCCATTGACTGCGCTATAACATATGCGGTTGATTGTGAGTGCACAAGCCGTCACATGTATTGAAATCTGGAGGATTTGCATCTGGACAAATGTTTTTGGAACACAAAAACGTTGATTTAGCATGTTTTGTTGCCATAACAACGGCTTGTGCACAATCTTGAACACTTTTTTCAGGTATTCCATTGACTGTATTGTGAGATGCGATGTCGATTATGCGTGCACAAACCGTCACATGGATTCAATTCACAAGTGCTTTTCATCTAGATGAACAATATTTGATGCAGTTTTGATTGAACATGTTTTGTTGTCGTAGCAACAGTTTGCGCATATTGTCGTAGATATAGGTCTTTTCACTTGAACAATTGTTTGCTTTTCACTTGAACAATGAATTTTAATTTTATAAGATTTTGTTGGATGGGATTAATTTTATTTTGTTTGTTGCTAATGATTTAGCCTTTTTTCCGCAAAACCATTTTGGCAAAGCTTTGTGCGGACTAGAATAGTCTATGGATTCTTCAGTACGTGATTTCGTTAATTGCTGATAACTGATGGCCGTCACAGTTTCACAGGTGAAAATGTTGGCTTTTGAAGCGTACGCAAGATTAAGTGACTGCAAGAAACCAAAAACAGAAATTAGTGTTCTTGCATTGTATTGTACATCAGGAAGTATTATGTAAATCAGTTCTAAAAATTAGCGACATTACTGATGTGATTAAAATTGTTAATCTCATTGGGGCGAGAGCACTTGATCACAGACAGTTTGTTGGACTTTTAGAAGATGAAGAAACAGAACACGGCGACATATGCCTACATTCAAACGTCAGAGGGCTTAGCTTTGGCAAAGTACTGAAACGAGTATGGCACCTCAGAGCAGAGATTTGAGAGTTTTGTGAGCTAAAAGACAAAAATGTATTAGAGTTGTTGGATGCTCAGTGAATAAAAGATTTTGCATTTGTGGTTGACGTTACTGCCCTTATGAATGAGCTAAATACGATATTACAACATGAATGAGCTAAATACGATATTACAAGGCAAGGGCCTATTTGTACATAATATGTACAGCCTGGTAAAGAGCTTTATGAAGAAGTTGAGTTTCTCTCTGGCCAGTTGAAGCTTAATATTCTCACTCACTTGACAACTCTTAGGGAAACCTCACCTCCTGTTAGCCAACTGTGGGTGTGCGGTGAAACGTGAAAATGCCACTTGCACTGCATGGCGAGTTTTCAAGATGGTTTGAAGACTGCACAATGCTTGAGAATGAGAAGCTTGTGGTCTCTTCTTTCTCTTACTTTGTGTATGATGCACCCAGCGAAGTTCAATTTAAATTTATTGATCTGCAGTCTGATGCACTGCTAAAAGATCATTTTAAGAAAATGCCACTACTACATTGTTATTCTGGTCTTCATGAGGAGAATTTTGCAAACTTGAGAAGGCATGCTCAAAAATGCTGATACTCTCTATATCAAAATACACATGTGAACAAGCATTCTCAGTGATAAAGTTCAACAAATCAAGATACAGATCCACTCTCACTGATGATCACCTGCCAGCTATCCTCTTTTTATCAACTTCTGACACTCAGCCTGATTTTGCACGCTTGTCCAAGCTCAGAGTACACTAAATTTATTGCACTAAAAACAGCTGACAAGATAATAACGTTATTTACATTATTTGGACATCATGACTGCCACTAAATGTAAGTTGACATGGTAATGGTTCCTTGAGTATGCAGTAAGTTCATGCATGTTTTTAAAACTGCTGTTGGTGATGTATATTATTCAATTAATATAGTATACTTGGTGTGCTATTGAGGCATATTCCTTGCCTATTTAAACCATAATGTTTTTAAGGTCTTACAGTGTAAAAAGTTTTTTTAAAACAAAACACAAATGATGTTTTAGCATTCTTTTACAAACCTTTCAATGCAAAAGTTAATCAGTATTTAGTCTCGCCCTCCACTACAGACAAAATATCTGATGTGGCCCCTTGACAAAATTAGTTGCCCAGGGTCCTGCTAGTGCATTTGCCATGACGTCAAATATAGTATTTTTTGAAAAATTTAATATAAAAAAAGTGATCTTAACTCCGTCTGTTAATTCTTTTGTATTACAGTTAAAGCAAGAAATTTACTTTAGTTGCATACTTGTACCTTTTTTGAAGCGAAAATATAACACTACACTTGCCCATTCTCTGATAACATGTTTATTTTCTTCTCAGTGGAAACTTTATTGTTACTGCTTTTGATTTTCATATTAATCAGGTAAGTTACAAGTACAAGTAGTGTTTTTGTCTGCTATGATGTTGGAGAGTTGATTATAAATCAAATAGCACATTGTGAAGGCATTATATTTGCAAATTTATTGAGTGAATTTACTAACACAGATCTTAACAGTTGTTGGATATTTTTACATTGCATGCATGTCATAAGTTAAGGTTCAATTTAACATCTGATTATTTTCAGATTTTATGTCAAGAGACGATGGAGTGTGTTAAAGGATCTTGAGATACCTCATGATCCTCCAACAGTGCTTGGTATAGGGAACCTTGCAGACGTCATAAAAGATCCTGATAATGTTAGTTGTTTAAAGTGTTCTTTTGTTGCCAGTTAAGTCAAACTCTTAATCTTAGCTCTGTAAGGCAAAGGAAGTTTGTTTTTTACAGTTATATTGTGTGACCTTACAGGTTTTTGTAGTTTAACTAGAAAATTGACACAAGAGATGATTCCTATTACTCTATTACAACTTTTGACTACTTGACATGAACTAAAAAAATTGGTTATGGCGGTTGGCATATGAGATTGAACCCAACTTATAAGTTTAGCTACTGTATTAAGAAAAAACATTTAAACTATTGCTTTTAATCTTTGTTGTAAACAATAGTTGCTCTAGACTAAGTAAAACATAAAAACTTTTCGTGGAGTGGACGATATTGGAATACAATGCAAATAATAATTTATGTTTACTAGAAAATTTTTGAGATAAGTGCACTGGCTTGCATTTAAAAACATGTGCCCAGCGATAAATTGTGGTGTGTTGGTAGAGATGTTATTTTGTTGAAAAATTTACCTAAAACTAAATGAAACTAAATTAATCTCATTTTTTGATATGAATTAAAGGTTGTGGTTGATGTTAAAATTAGGTTTAGAACTCCAACCCCAGCTTTAGTATTGTGTTGCGAGTTTTGAACAAATTAAATGCTCTGATTTAGCTTATTCCTCATTACAGCTGAGACATCTTTTGTCATTTTTAATGGTGTAAAAATGTTAGCCAGCCATGGATGTTGTCAACTTGAACGTGGAAGGCTTATTTAAAGTTGGCTTTGAATTTAAATGTTGAAGTTCACTCAAAATATTTTAAAAATAACATTTAATTTTTTGCTATGTTTAGCTTTTCAAGATGGATTTAGCAAGAAAAAAGAAGTTTGGAAAGATTTATGGGTTTGTAGTTTCTGCATTATTTTGTATTTGGAAAAACATTTTATAGCACTTTTTTGTGTGATTGTAGAGCATGTAGTAGAAATACGCTGTGTTGGCAATAAAACCAACTTTTTTAGTGGAATCTGAACATAAGTTTTGTTTATTACCTCAAAAATGTTTTGTGCCTGGAGATGAAAGACGAATAACTTACAGAAGTGTTTAATTGGTATTTTTGCGTTGCATTTAGTGTTTGTTAAACTGCATTAGATAAAACAGCTTACCACTGAGTGCAGCTAGAAAAGTACAGTGTGGCAGATTTCTTGTACAAAAGGAAATTTATTGTATTAATATAAAGTATCATGTTGAAATATGATATTTTCATTCTCTGATCACTTAAATCTTTTGTAAGTTGCTTAAATTAACTTGTATTCAGACCTGTTTTGAAGTTATCAGTACTGCTGAGAGGTGTTGGTAACGTTAGCTGCATATAGGAAAGTGATGTTGTATGTAGGTAAGACCTAGCCAATAGCTATGAGTAATGTTGCAAATAGGTAGGCTAATTTCATAAAGTTAGTTTGTATATGGGGAAGTCCTTTATTGTCACATTATGTTACATATCTTGCCTATAGGCAAGGCATATAGGTGCAAGTAATGTTGCAAAAAGGTAAGCGGTAAGGTTACTTTACATGTAGGGAAGTCCATCATTGTAACGTTATGTTATTTAACTGTATACAACAACGTTGCCAACCCTACTGGTATTGCTGGCACAGTGCAGTTTTGCAGGAAAAAGTTTTGTCATCTTACAAGAAGGTGTACTTCCAAAAGTTAAATCTAAATATATGTTTAAGTGGCTGCTATTGTGCAATTTTAGCACTTATGCTGGACTTCACGCTCGAATTGTTGTTGCTGATCCTGCAATCTTGAAGCAAATTTTCATCAAAGAATTTTCGAACTTTAGAGAAAGACTGGTTTGTCTATTGAATAATTGTTTAGGTTTTGGTCAGTGTTTGTGATACAAATGTGCAATTAGTAGTGGGATCTCTGAAACAGGTTTAAACACGAATTTGATGTATGGGTGTAAAAGGCATTTTTGGGATTAGATTAAGTATATATTCACTTAGACTGGTTTTGTTCTTTTTTATGATAGTGATTGTAATTGGGAGGTGACATAGTAGTTAAAGCATATGCTTTGCCATTTACAGATCTAAATGCGATTCGCTCATTGAGTTGCTAATGACTTTAAAAATGGTATTGAGAGATTATCTGCCCGGAGCTCAGGAAATAGACAGTGAGGAGAAAACCCTGCAGGTTTCCTTGCTGTGTTGTTTGGTAAAGCACTTAACGGGATACATCCTTCTTTGGGTGGAGGGATCAAGCAGTCTACCTGCTGTGCTGGCCCAGTCCAATGGAGAAGCTTCAATGAAGCTTTACCTTTGACAAAGTCAGTAGTGATCATGCTGCTAATTGCTGAATTTCACTTTATCACTTGCAGTATTTGTCTTGAAGCTTGATTCGACAAACTGAAATAGTTTCAGTAACTGTTAGCTGTTGTGTCTGCATTTTGTTCTCCAACTTGAGGTTGGTTATCACAGGAAATTACATTTATAACAGTACGGGTACCATATTTTTTCAGACAGTCCTCCGAAAAATTAATGGGAAGGAAATGAATCAAGCTTTGTTTAGCGCTAGTGGAGCACAGTGGAAACGAACGAGGTGAGTTTTTGCTGTATGTTAAATCGTAATGAGTTACTGGTATTATGTTCGTCTAATTTGATCATGATCACTCATTTATTATATTAAGTTAAGTAGGCAAAGCATTTGTGTATCGTATGTAAGCAAAAGTCCGGCCTTACAAATAGTATCTGATAGCAAATTGTGTCACTGTCTGCAGTTCGCTTACCGTGCATCGCTGGCCTCTTGTATGACTTTAAATACAATATATTTTCTTTGTTTATGATGGAGCTTTTGAAGACAGCACAGTCACAAACAGAATGAACAACGCATGATATTGCTCTTGAGAAAGAATATCATCCTTATCTGTTATTTTTCTCCGTTTTCTTTTATGAGGTATTTTTCTTTTTTTGCAGGCAAACTTTGTCACCAACATTCTCTGTTTCAAAATTAAAAGAAATGAGTGGAATTATTGAAAAATGTGTTGACAAAACAGTTGCGAACATAGACGAGTTTGTTAAAAATAATAATGGAAGATTTGATGCAAAAATGTGGGTATTGCTGGGATGGTATGAAACACATTGTAGAGATCTATTTTAAAGGCAGTTTGACTTGCGCATTCAGTTCAGGCCATCACTGAATCATGTTTACTAACTTTTTTTTTGGAATGACATAGCCCAAATGTTTTCATGACCAGTGTGTGACCGATTTTGTGATCAATACTCTGCACTTGCTAATCGCTATAGATATACATGTGACAGGGCGTTTATTACTTAAGTTGCGCCAGTAATAGTTTAACAGTAGTGTTGCATCATCTGCAGCCTTTGCAATAGCATAGTTGCTAAAGTTTAAGCATTAATGCAATCATTTTGATGGTAATTGCTGTTTTATTTTCAGTAATTCTTTGTCAACTAAGTTTGCGTTTGGGGATTGAAGTGCTTTCTATTTATGGAGTGAATGAAATGTTTGCTTGGTATCATTTAAAAAATAAAGTTTAATGTAGTGAATTGATGTGCTTGAAAGTGTCTTTGCTATATGATTGTAGCTGAATAAGAACTTTACTCCATTATTGCTTGCTGTTAACTTCAGTTTTTGATGCGAGCTACTGATGTTTTTCAGGGTCTTTGGTAAACTTTCAATGGATACTTTGTGCTCAGTGGGTTTCAGTGCTGATGTTCATAGTCAGGTAGTAGCTGTGTATTAGTACATTAAGTTGATGGAAGTTGTTGCATAATTGTGTAGCAATAGCTCAAGGCGATAAGGCGCTAGCTTCTACTTCCAGAGGAAGTGAGGTTAATCCTTGCTTGACATTTGCATTAGTCTTTCATGGAAGCACTTGAAAACAATTTTTTTGTGTTTATGGTACCTGCTGCAGCCTTGGCAAATTCGTACTAGGTTTAAACAACCTATTTTATGCTAGGTTCTATGATCAAAGTAGATCTACTTAGCTCCAGCTCACAAAGTGTTCTTATCATTCTGCGTTCTCTGACTTTTTCAAACTACACAACGAATATTTTGTTTTTGTTTTTAGTTACAAATACATTTGAGTTTTCGTTAAGGGCTGCTTGTTTTAATGTTATGCAAAAGTTTACTTTTTTATGATGTAGGGTTTTACAGCTGTAAATGTTATTAAAATCTAAAACTTGTATCTGGTTTCAATCTAAATGTTTTCCTTCCTCTTCCTTGGATTGGAAATGTGACATGAATAAGGTATTCAGGTTCACACAGCCAACCCAATCAACATCAGGTCTAAGAAAAATGTGGTTGTCTATTTGAAGCCAGTTATTTTATTACTAGGGACCCCACCATCCAATAGGCTGACTGTCACTAATGGAGTCCAAATGTTGTATGACATGCTGTCTCAGGACTGGGCGACTTATCTGAATGGAAAGCAATAATTTTTATTTGTAGGTCTGCAGCAGGTCATGCTTGAATTTTTTTGAAAAAGAATTATATTTAGACTCTTGCCAAGTTTGCCAGCAAGGGCCCTCCATCAGTGGTGACAGGGTTTAGCATTTCGGTTCAACTGTTTGTGCCAGCTTTACACATCAGGCTCTTATGTGAGCAGTAGCGAAAAGTTATATGAATTTTAGACACTTTCACAATTTCTACATACAAAGTCATGATCATCATATTCTCTTAATCATGACTGGTAATGCTCACAAAGAATCTTGCCACTAATTATTGTTAATACTTGTGAGGGAGAAGGGATTGGAACAATTAAAACTGATGGTAGCAACAAAATGGTGGTTGCTTTTACAATTACAGAAATAAACAACTTAGTGGCAAGCCTATTTTGCGATGTGGTGCTGCCCCTTTCCTACGTATATTGGCCAGTTATTTTTATTTATGTTTGTGGTATTAAGTTCTTTTGGCTGTGCTATTTCTCTTGTTTCCAGCATAGTGACAAAAGCTGCCATGGCTTTCCCAAAATCATTCAACATATTTTAGTAGGCACAAATCAGACTGAGTTATTTTCAAACAAATGTATTTTCTTAGCTCAGTTTTACAAATTGTTATAGTTATGGTTTTATATTAATTTTTTCTAAAACTTGGGATTTTATTACAATGCTGTAGAGCAGCGCTTCTCAATTGGGGGTGCCTGCACTCCCAGAGGGTACAAGAAGAGACTTCTTGGGTTGTGCACTTTTCTTCTCTGACTATTGATATCAGCAATGATAACACAAAAAACATTACATCAAATGGTGCAAGGAGTGCGAACATAATTTTTTCATCAGGATGGGGTGCAGGCCTTAAAATGAATTGAGAACTGCTACTGTAGAGTATTAGACATAAATACCAGCATCTCAGCAAAAGAAAAAAATCCTTCCTTTATAGCATATATGACAGCGTCACCTGCAGAGTCCCCATCAGTAATGTCAGGATTGAGGATATTGGTTCAGCCAGCCAAGCCAGCTTCACATATCAGGCTCTTGTATGAAGAGTTTTTAAATGTTTATGTGTTTTCTCCACATAAAATTTTTGCGACTTTTTGTGCTTCTTTTCCAGATAAAATTTCTCATTTCAAGATCCTGGCTATGCCTTAGGTCTATGTGTTCTGTTCATTGCTGACACAGACCCAAGGGAGCCTTGCGTTTCCCATAGTTTGGAAGTAGGGAACACATTTCTAATATTGGGCTTTTTCTAAGCTAAATATCAAAAATGTCTTCGTGTGGTGTGATTTCACACAGTGACGCTGTTTTCTTTTGATTTCCTCTTAAACTTTCTCAAGTTTTTGCTGGCTACGCATTATGTGGCATGCTCTTTTTTTCCCTGCTTGACATGCCCTGGGAAGTTAAAAGAGTCCTTGCTTTTCTCTAAATGTTTGGTTTGATCCTAATAGCTCTGTAAGGCTATTGTAAAACAAAATACCAATAATATCTTCCATGTGGTGCGATTTGACACAGTGACTTTGTTTTTTTTTTATTTTCCCTCAAACTTTCTCAAGTCTCTCCTGGGTATGCATTATGATTCATATTCGTTTTACCTTGCTTAGGTATGCTCATAGAAGTTAAATAAGTCCTTGCTTTTCCCAAATTTTCAGGTTTGACCCGTTAGCTACAAATCTATTATGAAGCAAACTAGATAAAATGTTTTTTCCAAGTAAGATACGATTTTACCCCAGCAGGACATATTATCACCCACGCCAATTTAAAATGAATCAATTAATGTAGCTGTGCCAGCTTCACCATACAAACATTTATGAGAGCAACAACAAAATGTCTTAGTAAATACAAGCCATAGCTCCTGTACATGTAATGGTGATCATGTTGGTCTATTAATCAAGACTGGAAATATTAAAAAACAAATGAAGTCACAAACTATCATTCATAATTTTTTAAAGTGTAAGGAGGAGGAGGGGGGTGAAACATAGTCAAAATTGATGGCATCACCCAAATGGTGGTCGTTTTGACAATAAAAGAAATGAGCTATTTAGTGCTAAGCTTATTTGACGATTTATGGCTCCGCTTTTGTATTAATATTTGTGACATGAAGATCTTTGCCTGTGCTGTTTGCTTTAATTTAGCCTTGGCATGAAAAGGGACCATGCCTTTCCTTTAAGTCATGTAACCTATTGCAATGGGCGCCTATTAAGCTTTTTACAAACAAAAGCATTCCCTCTTGATCCATTGTTGCAAATTGATCCTATTATTGTTTAATTTTGATCTTTTCTTAAATTTGGGATTTTATTGCATTTAACTTTGCTTCTAATCCAGACCTCCCTACTTTCAAATGAAGATTAGTGTTTTGTACTGATATCCTTGCAATTACAAATATCAATAATTGGCTTCATCATTTATATTTGCTATCAAAATAATGGTGGATAATTTTGCTGCCTGTTGCTGTTTTTACTAAATAGTGGCAAGCATTGTGATGTCATTTAAGATTATAACCTACAGTTCGTTTTAAGCCATTAAATGTTAGGATCGCTACTTACCACTTTTTCATTGCTGTAGGCCAGCGTTTCCCAAACTGTATGCTGCAGCACACTGATGTGCCATGAAAGATTTGCAGGTGTGCTGCAAGTATTTTTAAAGAGCTTTATGTTGATACAAGTTTTCTGCCAAAATTGAGGAAATGCTGCCATGAAGTAATGGTTGACCTCTGCCATAAGTCGTGGGTGGCATTACAGTTCTCGTCGATAGAGGTGATGGCCTTTTTTTGGAGATCAGCACCATTTTGGATTCCATCTCACGATTTCTGGAAATTGTTGCCCAGAGAAATCTCCAAAAAAAAAGTCTGCTGTATTCTCGCTATCATCTGCAATACCGCTTGACATCAATTGGAATAGATTCCAGTGGCTGGTGTGCTGCAAGATTTGTTCAACTGATTTTTTGTGCCGGCAGATGAAAAAGTTTGGGAACCACTGCTGTAGGCAAATTAATATAACCTGCATGACTGCTTGCATGTTTCTTGGCCCTTGTATAAACGCTGCCATGCAAAGAGCAAACTAACTCAAAATGAAGCACTCACAGTTAAGTTGTTGCAATAGTGGGAGCCCCTGTTAGTAATATCGAGATTAAGAATATTAAATCAGCTGGCTGCGCCAGCCTTGCCCAATTGCAAAGGAAATCGCTTCAATATGTAGATCATATGTAACTTGACACTTATGTTTTGTTGTAATAGATAAGAATGGACCATCTTTACCCTATCGTCTTTTTCTTGGATGATCACCAAGTGTTTTGCTTGTTTGTAGTTGGCTACATATTAAAATTTGTAGACTTTATTTGTCAATGAATCTTTTTGAATAATTTGATCAATAATGCCGAAAATCCATGCTATCAAGAAAGAATAGACAAAATGTACCAAAGGACTTAGTTTTTGTAAAAATTACAATTTTTAAAGTGCAAGCACCAAAATTTTTTGTGTTTTTAACCGGTAGACTACGTTTCATAAACATTTAGAGACTTCAGTGTTTGATAGATCTTATTGAAAACGTTGACAGATAATGCGAAAAAACCATGCTTGTGAGAAAAAGTAGTCAAAATGTACCAAAGAATTAACTTTGGTTTAATAACTGCAAGTTTGTTAGGTCAAGTAGGATAATTGTACAACCAAAAATGAAACATGATGTATGGCAACCAATTTTTGATCATCGATTATAAACTAATCCTTTGCTTTAAGTAATTGAAGTCACATAATGCTGGAAAGCAAATTTCCTAAGCTTTTAAAGAATAGTAATTGTTAGTACTATATTATAACGTTTTTGTGTTAAAGTTACCTGTTGTTACTAAGCTTACCCTTTTTTGGTAGGGTAGAAAGTTACACCACAGGTCTTAAGTTCAGTTTTTCAGTATAAATAGAAATGTTAATTGTACATATTATACACTATCAGAATCGCCTTGAAATAATCATAAATTTGTTGAAAAAAGTTTGAAAATCAGTTGAGAAATGAACTCAAAAATGAGTTTTTTAGTAAAGTGACTGTGCAAAAAGGTTGCAATTTTCAAAAACATCTTCATATTATGATCTGTGATGGCAAACATTTGTGTTAATCGTACGAGACATATTATGACAACATAGAGCCAGTTTTATGTGTGCAAGCGAAATAGAGAAGAAAAATGCTTGGAGGGTTGAAAGTACTTAAATAAAGAATTGCTCGAAGCATAATTAAATAAGCTTTGATTGCTGTAAAATTGTTTTTATTAAAAGGAGCTTATTAATATCTCCTACCGCCATGGTGGCATAGTGGTTAAAGCATCTGCTTTGCAGTCGGTAGACCTGGGGTTCATTTTCCAACTCGAATCATACCAAAAGACTTTAAAAAATGATATTCACAGCTTCCCTACTTGACGCTCAGTACAATTGGGATAGTGTGGAGAACAAGCCGGCAAGCTTGCTTGTTGTGTTCTTGAGCAAGGCACTTAACGGGATGCCTCCATCTTTATGTGGTAGACATGTTGTGGGGCCAAGCAGTCTACCTGTCATTGTGGCCCAGTGTAACTGAAGACTTGCAAACAGAGCATGAGCGCTAGATCAAAAGACCAAGAAGAGAAGAATATCTCCTGAAAGAGCGTTTAATCGCGTTTCTGCGATGAGTACTTTTTGAGAAAGAACAAAAAACATACTGTACAATGAAGCGTTGATTGCGACGTCATTGTAGACCCCAAACAAATAAAAGTTTTTGTAATGTGGTAAGTCATAAGCAGTGTTCCCTTTAAACGCAAAAAAAGTGCGAATTTGCGAAAAAATGTCCGGCGGATTCGCACTGAAAATTTACCAATGCGAAAAATTTCCGGCGGTTTTTTGCAACTTTTTTCAGCAGAAACTTTTTCTAATTTTTCTGCAAAATTTTCATTCAATTGTTTTGTTTCTAATGCCTAGGAAATGTGAAAAAATTTCCTATTTTCCATCCTTTTTTGAGTGATAAAAATTTTTTTCTTTTGCTTCTGCCAACGGCAGCATTGTAGCGAATCCGATCTAAAGACGATGCTGAAAAAACAATGTTTGATGTTTATTACAAGGAAAGTCAACCTAGTTGGTTTCCAGCGGGCTACGTAATTAATATTATTTTAATGCTTTGAATGTTGTAAGTTAATTCATCCATTTATCTAAAGCTTTACCTTTGATATCTTGTTTTAGTTATAATATAAACGTTTTAATCACAAATGTTTTTGCAGGAAATGATAAATAAGTTTCGAGGCAAAGTAGGAACATAATCCATTGCACTTGGTGTACCAGATTAAATGGTGGAATGGAGTGGACAGAAATGAAATAAAATATGGACAGATTGACGAAATGAGAAAATAAATTTCAGCAAAATGAATTTTAATGAATTTTTATTGCACAACACATGACTCGTGATTTCGATTGGCCTTTTAGAATCTAGTGGCTTCTCTTATTAATTGAATTACAGTGAATATAGGCAATGAAGTAGTAGGCCGTAATGCAAAATAAATAATTTAGGATAGAACATGCAGGGGCAGTTAAAACTTCAAAATATATCTATAAACGAAATATTTTGCCTCGCTTATCTAGTAAAATCCAACAAAAAAGAACGAGCATCATTCTTGTACAGGAATTTGACATTAACTACAACCAAATACTTTACGGCAATTTCCTCTATATGGCGCTAACAAGCTTGAAATTTCGCTCAATCATCTGCGTTAGATACAAAAACATAGAAGTCACGACTACTTCAAGTTTGCAAAGACTATCAGTACACGCTGATTGGGTTACAACTAAAACAATGTCATAATATCTGCTCAGTTTTTTAAAAAGATCGAGAAATGTTATTAAATGTTTGCCAGCGATTTATTTAATTATACTTCATGCTTTACATGTCCCGCAAAAATTGCGGGACATGTAAATCTGCTATTCTAATTATTTCAAAAACTGTCCACGATCCGCCGGACATCCAAACATAATCAATGTGATAGCAATGTCGCGTTGCAGATTTTAAACTATTGTAAATATTCAAAAAAACCGCCGGACATGTATATGTACCATCTAAATGTCTCCAATACTTGCCAGAATCCGCCGGACATGTAAATATAGTCGACAATATATTAACGCCGTATTGCAAAGCCTGTTTTTAACCACAATTAAATATTCAGAAAAAACACTGCCGGACACGTAAATCTTAAAGTTGTCAATGCCTTCAATACCTTCCAGAACCCGCCGGACAATTAAACATTCTCGACTTGTTGTTAACGTTGGGTTTGATATCAAGTTTTTACTCCTGTCAAATTTCAGATTAAAAACAGCTCATATCTATTTCGTTAAATAGCCTAACCCGCGCAATATCTGGCAAGCCCAATGAGTGTTGCAGGCACAACGAATTTTTACCACAAATTTTACTTTATATAATTTGTCTTGTCGTCATAACAAATAAGTTACGTCACAATTGTGGTAATCTTGGTAAAGTATTCTTTTCAAAGTACATCAACGCAACAGTTCATGCGGGAACTGAACCCGAAATCTCACGAAAAACCAGAAAAACTCTTAAAAACCAGCTCTTTATCGCCATGAAAAAGCAGTTCAGTTGCAAAGTTTCCAACTAGGATATTTCCCGGCTCGCCAATTAAACCATAGCAGTCAATTGCCCCACAGCTCTGTAATTACTATTTTTATGTCACGCTGCGCGTTAGTCGTGCTAATCACAATGAAGCGCTGTTACTACAATACATTTCGGTCTCTCTTCGCACGTGGAATTTACCCATTTTTAATTTGCATAAATCCACCGGACATATGCCCTTAATCTACTTGAGGTTAATGTTTGTTATATGCTACAGATCTTATTCTAGGCCAGTGAAGCCTTAAAAAAACCGCCGGACATCAACACATAAGTTTTCAACCTTAACGCGTTTCCAGAGTAAAATGACAATTGTCGTAGGCGGCAATCGCTCTCTGTGTGGGTAAAACCACATTTGTTGTTTTAATGCCACTGCTCATAGCACAATTAAATCTGCCTGGACGACTTGCATTGTTTGCACATCGGATTATTAACAGTGTTTGCAATGGATTGTAAAAAGAGGGGACTTGCTTTGTTTACAATGGATTACAAGTAACAATGAAACAAAATATTTATATCATGTAAATTAAAATTTTTTGCATTGATGTAACATGCCAAATTTATCTCTAAGTTCTGTGGTAAAATTGCACAAGATTGTCAAACACTATGCTTGTGCAAAGCTGGAACCAGCCGAATTACGTACATTCAAATTTTTACCGTTGCTATTTAGAACTCAATCATAATTTACATCTCTTAGTTCCGACTTACCTGATATGAAATATTTTTCGAAACATTGGCAAATGTTTAGATAATAAATTAACAGCTACAGTTTCATTCGAACGCAAACACTGTTATCTAGATAACTTCCAAACTAAGCTGAGTCACGAATTTTGCAAAACAACTCCATTCATTATCATATGGCTTTTTTCAACGACTGGGTTCCGAAAAGTTGGCTAGTCCTTCTGTATTGTTTGTTGATGCGGGCACATAAAACCGTAATTATTCTACAAATTGAAAGCACGATACAGTTAAAGATACAATAAATGGTATATGCATGAAACATTAATGCTTGTTTTGACATATGCACCTGATGATCAAAACGGTTTTACGTAAAAGCATCAGAACAATTGGCATGGTTGCTTTTTAATTCCGTCAAGATTCGGGGGAAAAAAAACGCCGGACATTTCAATCTACAGCATTCAAATGCATTGGAAATTGATCAGAAACCGCCGGACAACTAAACATATTTCACTTTAAATTTTTCGCATGGCTACTTTGTAATTCGATCAAGATTCGAGAAAATAAAACGCCGGACATTTCAATCTACAGCATTCAAATGCATTTGAAATTGATCAGAAACCGCCGGACAACTAAACATGTTTCACTAGATATTAACGTGCCGTTTCACATGGCTACTTTTTAACACTGTGAAGATTCGAGAAAATAAAACGCCGGACATTTCAATCTACAGCATTCAAATGCATTTGAAAGTGATCAGAAACCGCCGGACAACTAAACATGTTTCACTAGATATTAACGTGCCGTTTCGCATAGCTACTTTTTAACACTGCGAAGATTCGAGAAAATAAAACCCCGGACATTTCAATCTACAGCATTCAAATGCATTTGAAAGTGATCAGAAACCGCCGGACAACTAAACATGTTTGACTTGAAATTTTTTGCATAGCTACTTTGTAATTCGGTCAAGATTCGAGAAAATAAAACGCCGGACATTTCAATCTACAGCATTCAAATGCATTAAAAATTGATCAGAAACCGCCGGACAACTAAACATGTTTGACTTGAAATTTTTCGCATAGCTACTTTTTAATTCGGTCAAGATTCGAGAAAATAAAACGCCGGACATTTCAATCTACGACATTCAAATGCATTGGAAAGTGATCAGAAACCGCCGGACAACCAAACATATTCGACTTGAAATGTTTTGCATGGCTACTTTTTAACCCGATTAAGATTCGGGAAAATAAAACGCCGGACATTTCAATCTACAGCATTCAAATGCATTTAAAAGTGATCAGAAACCGCCGGACAACTAAACATGTTTCACTAGATATTAACGTGCCGTTTCACATGGCTGCTTTTTAACACGGCGAAGATTCGAGAAAATAAAACGCCGGACATTTCAATCTACAGCATTCAAATGCATTGGAAAGTGATCAGAAACCGCCGGACAACTAAACATATTTCACTTTAAATTTTTCGCATGGCTACTTTTTAATTCGATCAAGATTCGAGAAAATAAAACGCCGGACATTTCAATCTACAGCATTCAAATGCATTGGAAAGTGATCAGAAACCGCCGGACAACTAAACATATTTTACGTTAAATTTTTCGCATAGCTACTTTTTAATTCGGTCAAGATTCGAGAAAATAAAACGCCGGACATTTCAATCTACAGCATTCAAATGCATTTGAAAGTGATCAGAAACCGCCGGACAACTAAACATTTTTGACTAGATATTAACGTGCCGTTTCGCATAGCTACTTTTTAATTCGATCAAGATTCGAGAAAATAAAACGCCGGACATTTCAATCTACGACATTCAAATGCATTGGAAAGTGATCAGAAACCGCCGGACAACTAAACATGTTTCACTAGATATTAACGTGCCGTTTCGCATAGCTACTTTTTAACACGGCGAAGATTCGAGAAAATAAAACGCCGGACATTTCAATCTACAGCATTCAAATGCATTTGAAAGTGATCAGAAACCGCCGGACAACTAAACATGTTTGACTTGAAATTTTTTGCATAGCTACTTTGTAATTCGGTCAACATTCGAGAAAATAAAACGCCGGACATTTCAATCTACAGCATTCAAATGCATTTGAAAGTGATCAGAAACCGCCGGACAACTAAACATGTTTGACTTGAAATTTTTCGCATAGCTACTTTTTAATTCGGTCAACATTCGAGAAAATAAAACGCCGGACATTTCAATCTACGACATTCAAATGCATTGGAAAGTGATCAGAAACCGCCGGACAACCAAACATATTCGACTTGAAATGTTTTGCATGGCTACTTTTTAACCCGATTAAGATTCGGGAAAATAAAACGCCGGACATTTCAATCTACAGCATTCAAATGCATTTGAAAGTGATCAGAAACCGCCGGACAACTAAACATGTTTCACTAGATATTAACGTGCCGTTTCACATGGCTACTTTTTAACACGGCGAAGATTCGAGAAAATAAAACGCCGGACATTCCAATCTACAGCATTCAAATGCATTGGAAAGTGATCAGAAACCGCCGGACAACTAAACATGTTTCACTAGATATTAACGTGCCGTTTCGCATGGCTACTTTTTAACACGGCGAAGATTCGAGAAAATAAAACGCCGGACATTTCAATCTACAGCATTCAAATGCATTGGAAAGTGATCAGAAACCGCCGGACAACTAAACATGTTTCACTAGATATTAACGTGCCGTTTCGCATAGCTACTTTTTAATTCGGTCAAGATTCGAGAAAATAAAACGCCGGACATTTCAATCTACAGCATTCAAATGCATTTGAAAGTGATCAGAAACCGCCGGACAACTAAACATGTTTCACTAGATATTAACGTGCCGTTTCACATGGCTACTTTTTAACACGGCGAAGATTTGAGAAAATAAAACGCCGGACATTTCAATCTACAACATTCAAATGCATTTGAAAGTGATCAGAAACCGCCGGACAACTAAACATGTTTCACTAGATATTAACGTGCCGATTCGCATAGCTACTTTGTAATTCGATCAAGATTCGAGAAAATAAAACGCCGGACATTTTAATCTACAGCATTCAAATGCATTTGAAAGTGATCAGAAACCGCCGAACAACTAAACATGTTTCACTAGATATTAACGTGCGGTTTCGCATGGCTACTTTTTAATTCGGTCAAGATTCGAGAAAATAAAACGCCGGACATTTCAATCTACAGCATTCAAATGCATTGGAAAGTGATCAGAAACCGCCGGACAACTAAACATGTTTGACTTTAAATTTTTCGCATAGCTACTTTTTAATTCGGTCAAGATTCGAGAAAATACAACGCCGGACATTTCAATCTACAGCATTCAAATGCATTGGAAAGTGATCAGAAACCGCCGGACAACTAAACATGTTTGACTTTAAATTTTTCGCATGGCTACTTTTTAACCCGGTTAGGATTCGGGAAAATAAAACGCCGGACATTTCAATCTACAGCATTCAAATGCATTTGAAAGTGATCAGAAACCGCCGGACAACTAAACATGTTTGACATAAAATTTTTCGCATGGCTACTTTTTAACCCGATCAAGATTCGAGAAAATACAACGCCGGACATTTCAATCTACAGCATTCAAACTGTCGGACAACACAAGGTGTTCGACTTGATATCAACGTCGCGTAAATATTACGGCTTCAGCACCAAGTTGTTTCGAACACATGACACAAAATTTTGATCTGGAAAAGTTTTTGTTTTTATGTTGGTAAACGAAAAACTAAGCAAGCTGTTTGGGATACAAAAAAAGCCTAATTCGCGGCAATACCCATATGAAAAATGGGCGTTAAGTGCTTGCCCAAACTACCACCCGTCAATGGTGTGTCAAAACAATTTTGAAACACGAAAGTTTTTGATTTTACCTAGAGAAACTACGAAGTTTAGTATATGCAATCTGTTTGAAATCTAAACCGAGTGTCAAATTTGCGTCACTTAACAGGTCATGCTACCAACAAATGTGACATAAGATGGTTTTTCAAACAAACATATCTCATACAAAATGGATGGTGTCAAAGAATTGGTCACTACAATTTTGAAACACAAAAGTTTAGATATTTTGTGCAAGAAATGGCAAAGTTTTGTATATGCAATCTGTTTAAAAAAAAAACAAGTGCCAAATTTTCATCGGATAACAGGCCATGTCACCAACAAATGTAGCATAAAGTGGTTTTTGTAATAGCCATATCTCATACAAAATGCACTGTGTAAAAGGATTGGTCACTACAATTTTGAAACACGAAAGTTTTGATGTTATGTATAAGAAATGGCAAAGTTTTGTGTATGCAGTCTGTTTGAAATCTAAAACAAGTGCCAAATTTGCGTCACATAACAGGCCATGCTACCAACAAATGTGACATAAGATGGTTTTTCAAACAAACATATCTCATACAAAATGGATGGTGTCAAAGAATTGGTCACTACAATTTTGAAACACGAAAGTTTAGATGTTATACGTAAGAAATGGCAAAGTTTTGTGTATGCAATTTGTTTGAAATCTAAACCGAGTGTCAAATTTTCATCGGATACCAGGCAATGTCACCAACAAATGTAGCATAAAGTGGTTTTTGTAATAGCCATATCTCATACAAAATGCACTGTGTAAAAGGATTGGTCACTACAATTTTGAAACACGAAGGTTTTGATGTTATGTGTAAGAAATGGCAAAGTTTTGTATATGCAATGTGTTTGAAATCTAAAACAAGTGTCAAATTTGCGTCACTTAACAGGTCATGCTACCAACAAATGTGACATAAGATGGTTTTTCAAACAAACATATCTCATACAAAATGGATGGTGTCAAAGAATTGGTCACTACAATTTTGAAACACGAAAGTTTAGATGTTATGTGTAAGAAATGGCAAAGTTTTGTGTATGCAGTCTGTTTGAAATCTAAAACAAGTGCCAAATTTACGTCACATAACAGGCCATGCTACCAACAAATGTGACATAAGATGGTTTTTCAAACAAACATATCTCATACAAAATGGATGGTGTCAAAGAATTGGTCACTACAATTTTGAAACACGAAAGTTTAGATGTTATACGTAAGAAATGGCAAAGTTTTGTGTATGCAATTTGTTTGAAATCTAAACCAAGTGTCAAATTTTCATCGGATACCAGGCAATGTCACCAACAAATGTAGCATAAAGTGGTTTTTGTAATAGCCATATCTCATACAAAATGCACTGTGTAAAAGGATTGGTCACTACAATTTTGAAACACGAAAGTTTTGATGTTATGTGTAAGAAATGGCAAAGTTTTGTGTATGCAGTCTGTTTGAAATCTAAAACAAGTGCCAAATTTGCGTCACATAACAGGCCATGCTACCAACAAATGTGACATAAGATGGTTTTTCAAACAAACATATCTCATACAAAATGGATGGTGTCAAAGAATTGGTCACTACAATTTTGAAACACGAAAGTTTAGATGTTATGTGTAAGAAATGGCAAAGTTTTGTGTATGCAGTCTGTTTGAAATCTAAAACAAGTGCCAAATTTACGTCACATAACAGGTCATGCTACCAACAAATGTGACATAAGATGGTTTTTCAAACAAACATATCTCATACAAAATGGATGGTGTCAAAGAATTGGTCACTACAATTTTGAAACACGAAAGTTTAGATGTTATACGTAAGAAATGGCAAAGTTTTGTGTATGCAATTTGTTTGAAATCTAAACCGAGTGTCAAATTTTCATCGGATACCAGGCAATGTCACCAACAAATGTAGCATAAAGTGGTTTTTGTAATAGCCATATCTCATACAAAATGCACTGTGTAAAAGGATTGGTCACTACAATTTTGAAACACGAAAGTTTTGATGTTATGTGTAAGAAATGGCAAAGTTTTGTATATGCAATGTGTTTGAAATCTAAAACAAGTGTCAAATTTGCGTCACTTAACAGGTCATGCTACCAACAAATGTGACATAAGGTGGTTTTTCAAACAAACATATCTCATACAAAATGGATGGTGTCAAAGAATTGGTCACTACAATTTTGAAACACGAAAGTTTAGATGTTATACGTAAGAAATGGCAAAGTTTTGTGTATGCAGTCTGTTTGAAATCTAAAACAAGTGCCAAATTTTCATCGGATAACAGGTCATGTCATCATAAAGTGGTTTTTCAAACAATTATGAGGTAAGTCTCGCCACCCCTGCTACAAGCTAATAAGGATGTTTTACCTTAATCCTATCTTTCTCATCCAGACAAACTACAAAGATCATGTAACCCAGCAAAAGCGCAAATACAGCTATCGAGTTTGAGTAGGATATATAGTAACTACAATCAAATTTTGAGCAAATTTAGCCTTAAAAGTATTGAAAAGTCGCCGATACACATTTTCTGAACCAATGGAAAATATAAGTAATTTGATCTAACAACATTTAGTCTAAAAAAATAGGATTATTTGCAACAAAGATTTTAAGCAATTTAAGAGAGCATATGGAAATACCGACGATCGATCTCTCACGACAACAATTAGATGCGAGGCAAAATGGTGTTGCTGGTGACAAATTACACTATTACCTTAAATAGTATTATCCAACTTTTACATATCAAGTCAAAAGTACTAATTTTTACTTTTAAAAAAGTATTCACTATGATTGAAATAGATAAAATATTTGTAGTAAAATCTTCATACAGCTTTACGGACTCCAAGGACTTCGCTGACCTCACTCTGGAAACCATTGATTTCCCCCATGTTGGACTAGAAGACTTAACATTTTTGGCTAGTAAGTAATTTCATGTTAAGCACTTGGCTGTATTGCACCAGTCTAACCCACCACAGTAGCGTTATTATTAAGCCATAAAAATAATATGCTTGCTAAAAGTTTTTGTCTAGCGGGAGCATTTGCTATTTAGTAAGCTTCTAAGGGGGCGGTACAAGAAAAAAGTTGGTGGACTGCTGCAAGCAGGTAAAATTTAATGAACCAATAAAGACATGATAGTAAATTAGAAAAAGTTTTTCCGATTGTAAATGTGCTATTCTTCGTTCTATACATGAAGTTTTCAGTTATCTGGTTATGTTTTTTCTTTCTTGTCAAAAGAATGTTGGTCTTAGTTTTCGTTTGCACTTTTGAAGCGATCTAATGGAATGGGAGCTAAACTGCTTCTGAGGTATTTCGCAGCAAGACAAACACATTTTGCGTTTGATATCTGCCGATCTTTGCTAAGAAGGCACATTGCAAATCTCTTTATTAGTCGAGTCATCGTAAACCATCTTTTTTACTAGCTCTTACCAGGAAGACTTCTAGGTCGCCCAGTAATAAAATGGAGTTGTCAATAAAATTGCCACCACATGAAACAACTGAGTTATATAAAGATGCACAGCAATTTCTTTCCATGTCTTGTTTATTAGGCTACCGTAGTTTCATACTGGAAGACAAATAAGACTATTTGCCGCCGTCAATTTAACACTTAATTACTTTACTCTTTGGAAAATGTCTCCATGTGTCTGTTGAACCAATTACGCTCTAGCAACGTGTGATAAAAGCACAAAGTGTGTTTGTTTGTTTCTTTGTTTATCTCGAGCAATAGTGCTCCGGCGAGATGCGATAAAAACGAAAAAAACGTGTTACGAAAACTGATTTTAGCTGCAAAAGCGAAAACGTTCCATTACAAAAAGATCACCTAAGGGAGAGGCCGTAGTTTTTTAAACACCAAATATGGTCGCAGTCTGGAAAACAGGGCGGTGACATTACAAAAATAAAATGTAATGCTAGCGACAGCGGTTTTGAGTTAAGGTTAGGGCTAAGAATAGATTTAAGATAAGAGTTAGATTGACCGCTATTCTTAGGGTTAGCTCATAAAATTCAGTGGATTTCTGCATTTTAGTATTATCCCAGAATAAAACGTTAATTTTTAATCCCATGCAGTTACTACATTTTAAATATGTTTAATAAAAGAATTCGTAAACGCCAATCGAAATCTGATCATGATCGCTGGCCAGTGGCATGGAAGCAAGAGTTTCCAGATATCACTTATAATCCCTCAAAAGATGAAGCTGTTTGCGGGTAAGTTGCAAAATGCCTATTTGCAAGCTGACACAAGTAACCTTTTGTGCATTACTAAATATACTATTGCCTGAATAACCGTTCGCTAAGAGTTTGTCGAGGCCGATATTTATTAGTCGTGGTTCGTGGAATGCTACGAAGCTGGCGGACTAGCAAACGTTTGACATTTTTTTCAACTTCTGTATTCAAAATGCTTGACAAAAGTAAATAATTTTTGAAAATGCTGCGAAAAAATCATTATTAGATCCAGCAAACGAAAAAAAGATAATTACAAATTTTTAACCAACTTAGAAACTAATAAGATTGGCGATTAGCACTACTTTTTGGAAAATATTGGATCAAAGGATTCAGTAGCCACTTTGTTCCTTTCATTGATCGCGAACGCAAACTCTCTACGCCTATACTGGTATGATAATAACAAATTGTAGATTGATTTAATCTTTGTTATATATCTAAAAGTTTTAATTAGGACAATTGGATTGCAAAAACCTAAACAGTTAAAAAATGCGCAAGAGACTTAGGCCAATATAAAGTACATCAATTATAAACCACATATCTTTTGGTGTTATTTATGTTCATAATTCTAGCTTTTACTAAAACTACGCCAAGTTTTGTAAATTTCTTATCATAAAATGACAGAATTTTACAGATCAATCAAATGAGTGAATAACACGAGCTAACAAAATGTTCCCTACATTAACAACTAAATTAGGTCGCTGAATTAAAATCTGTTGTTTAAAGTCAGTTACCGAGGCAACTGTTTACTGTGATATTATGTACGCAACCAACGACGGTTTCAAAACCACCACAACACACCTTTATGGATTTTTGTTCTGAGAAAAGTATGTTGTCGACATCACGCTAGAACAACAGTCAAATATTCGCTTGCTTATTTTACTCATTTTTTCCCTTACGTCTACACAGGTTTTGTTACCGGACTAAAGTAAGCAGGAAATCTTGACTGCTTCCTATGCTTGGTTATTGTGTTATTGCTTATTTATGAAAAAAAATATTTACAAACCAAATAACTAACTTAATTGCACAATGTACTGTTACAGTACTTGCAAAAGCAGCATCTTGAAGGAGGTGAGAGAATCCGTGTGGGCGAAGGGGAAGAAACGTCCGGAAAAAGGCGGATGGAGGAAGGCTGACGTATTAAGTCATATTAATACGCATAAAAAGTGGAAAAACAAGGCAAAAGAGCAGAAAAAGCTCGGTACGAAAAATGTATGCATGCATTTGCTTTTGAAAAAGTAAAATTTAAATTGTTCATCTATATACTACAGAGAACATGTGGAGTCGGTTCCAATTGGGAGGTGGGGTCCGGGCAGAAAAAGCAGTGGAGACAAATCAGGCCACGGAGAATGAAGATGAAGGTGTATCTGGGCTAAAACGATGGTTAAGTAAGTTAAAAAATAACAGTGCATATTCGATAAGAATGTAGGCCTAATGTGGTAATAAACTGCTTACATATATTGTATATGAACATAGACAGTTCAAAAGATAATTCTTCGTCATGCAAAAAATCAAAAATTATGGAACACGGAGGAGCTGGTAAGCTGGAGAGTGGCAGTGGTGTAGTAGAAGAAGTTGCGGTGGAAAGTCTCCCAGACAAAAGGGAGGAAAGCACAGGTGAAGTGGAGAATTATCCAGAAGAACCAGAAAGGAGTGAAGAGAATCCTATAGATGAAAGTTTTGAATCTGATGAAGAAGAAGTTCGTGGAGGAAATTTTGATCCGGTGAACACCAATTTTCATTTGAATAATTAATTTTTTTGTGATATACTGCAATGGTGTGCAACCCGCGGCCATTGAAATGATATTTGGGCCCGCACAAGCACGAAAAATAGAGTTTTGGCTCGCTCTTACAAATTAAATTTTTAATTCAACAATCTTTTGAAGCCGATCTCTTAAGTTAATCTCAAAACAAACAAAAACATCTTCAAGTGTTTTGTGACAGACGTTTGTCAGTCCATGTACAATACAACGAATTCTTACGTCAATATTCACTATAAAAACTAGGTTAATCTCGCAAAATCTTTCTTTGCTGCTTGTTTGCACACTTCTTATTTGATGTTTGTGGGGATTTCAGTAAATTAATTTGTTAAATTCTGACAAAGAGCCACGTTCCCGATTTTCCCCCTGCCGACCCTTTTATTCGCAGTTGCTTTTTAATAATTCAATAAATTTATTTCTGAAAGGAAATTACTTCCAATAGTTCCGAGTCCGACGAATGTAGTGACGAAGATATTACCCAAGATGAAGGCGAAGCACAATGCTCACAGACATCATGGTGTTCATCTTGGAACATCATGCACCCTATGTTTGTGCATTGTATGCCTACGGACACGGTTTTCTGCAAGTATGTACAAAAATCAGGCGTTATCCTAATACTGAATTACTCACTTTACCAATGTATAACCGGAGAGCGATAGATTTAAGCTCTCATTCACAACCCAACAGGCAAACATGTGGAATAGTTGTTACATAGATTTGGAAAATTACAGTTTAGAAAAGGATAGGCAAAATTGTACAATTTCAGATATGGCCCCAAACACAAGTGAGAGGATTGTTGGACCTGCGCCACAGCGTCAATTCTTGCCTGTTACTGTTAGAATTTTTTTTAGTTGTGATACAAATTAAAAAGTGACTCAGCGCTTTGCAAACAGCATTAATAGCGTTATATGGGGATTATTATTTCTAAATTACAGAATTTGTCGAGACAGTTCTATCGCGAAAGCTCGCGATTCGCAATGGGCTCAAAGCAAGCCGTGCCCAAGCAAAGGGTGGCGAAAAGAATACTTGGATCGCCACTTGCAGTCCAAGCTTCACAAAGACAGCGCTGCAGCCACTGGTAAACATCATGTAATGCTTGCAAAAATTACGGTAATATTTTAAATCGTATTTTTTCTTTTAGGAAAAAACGCCATAATTAGAAAAACAGTGGTAGACCAGAAGCAGCAGACAAAAACTATTTGTTTGCTGCGAAACATTTGGTTTTTACTGCAGCAAAAGACAGCGTTATTAAAAGCGTCCGAATTGCACAAGTACGTTCAACGCTAAATTTACAATGATTTTGCAAATAGTCGACTACTTTAGTAAATCAGATGATGATAGGCCCACATTATAATTAATAGATGAAACAAATGAAATGTTCAAAGTACTTGGGTTAAACATAGTAGTCTAAACTAAGTGACTTTATGTTAATGGTGGATCAATAAGTTACAAATCATAACGATAGATCTATTTTTACAGCTTAATCGAAAGGCAATTACGGACATTTATTCCTGAGGCTTCGCTGGGATATTCTCACCGAAGCAAGAACTATGCTTGGGAGTTCGTAGACGCTTTTTCAGAGGAGCTGGAGGAGGAGGTGTTTAACGAGCTCAGGCAGGTCAAAGTCCACACACTCATCATTGATGAATCAACGGACTTGACGTGTACTAAGCATTTGATTATGCTTGTCCGATATGTTATTGAGGTTCGTTCGCAATCACCAGTTCTTGTACCGTTATCAAAAGGCGATAAATCTCATGAAAGATAGGTAGAATAATAATTTTCCTCTCACAAATTTTACGCATTAATCCTGTTTTGATGTATTGTTTGCACACAAACAAAAAAATTTAATTGTCCATTCTCTTTTCAGAATGTCTCCAAAGTGCGGTTTCTCAAGCTCATTGAGCTTGAAAATTTGGCCGCCCACGACATTTCAAAAACAATATTGGACTTTTACAAGCACCATGATCTGCCTATCAATCATTTGGTGATGTTGACTTCTGATGGTGCATCAGTGATGGTAGGCAGAAGCAAAGGAGTGGTTTGTGCGTTGCAAGTAAGTGGTTTCTACCAACATTTTATTTTTTATCCCACGTCAGGTTATGCAATTCAAATAGTTTCACGTTCACAAACCGATGCTAAAGATTTAATTATGAACGCAGTTTGTTTGAAATAAAACTTTGGTGAGTAATATATTGATTTTGTCACGACGATTTAAATAAAATAAGACAAAATAAATGACAATTTATCTTACCAACAACTTTAAGCACAAGGTGATATAATCGCTATTGCTATTGCAATTTTATTTTAGCAGCACGAGTTCTATTGAAGGTGTACATGTACATGCAAAAAACTTGCTGTTAGTATAGTTTTGATTTGCGATTAACTCAATGAATTTTTTTATATTGTTTAGAAAGAAATTCCTTTTCTAATAGGACAGCATTGCGTTGCACACAGGCACGCTCTTGCTGTTAAGGACGCCTATGAGAAAGATGAAAGGTTTAAAAGACTTGACCATCTTCTTTCTTTGGTCTATAGTTTTTTTGCAAGGTAACTTTTGCTATAATTAGTTATGCTAGAAAAAGCACTACCACTATCAGATTCGGATTGCTAAATCTAAAACAAAACAATGAAGTAACATTAAAATAGTAGAAAAACGACTTTATGCAATCGAGGTAACACTAATAGTCAAAAGAATCAAATAACCTTTATTTCAAGAGATTAGCTCAGGATAGCAATATAAACTTACATGACATGGGATGTAGCCTGAGTACACGTGCTATCAACTTTTTGTCACAAATTGCTAATTATAGATCATTATATTTTTTCACTTTTTAGGTCACCAATTAGAAGACAAGGCCTGGAGGCGGTGCTGGCTGTGACCAAGGAAAAGTTTTTAAAGATCACTGCTGTTTCCTCAACCCGCTGGTTATCAAGAGGGACAGCAGTGAGAGCTATCTGTAGCTGTTACTTTACCTTGGTTGCTTATTTCAGCGAAGAAAATGTTCGTCGGGATTTTCCTACCGCTGGACTAATTAGCGCCTCTCTGGGCAGTCCAATGTACGATAATAAATATAATGTATTTACTATTCCCACGCTCGTAAACTAATCCGTGTAAACTCGAGACACGAACAAGAGTGCAGTGAATGTCTCAAGAACGTAGACTCTACCCGTGCTTTACTGGATTAGAGTCATTTCAGTTTTATAATTGAGGTTGAGGTGGCTGTGTTACCCAGGATATTGCGGGTAGTTTATGACAAATTTTCTTTTACTTTGAGTGAAGGCAATTGATTTACTGCTTTGGACAGCTAAACTTTTTCAACCAATAATAATAATTCAAGAAGCAAAGGCATACCAAATAGTCAGGTTTTCACGACTATAAATGATATAATTCATCATTAATTTGTACCGCACAATTTTTTGCAGATTTTTACCCGAATCACTGGTGTTGTGCTTATGCTTTTATGTTTACGTCATCAATATTATATATCGTTTAATGTCGTGCTGCAAATACTGCAAGGGGTACTCTACTGGGACAATTTTTGTTGTATTAGATTATGTACTTTTTAGGCACTTAGTGGTAAAATTATCAAATTTTTATAATGACCCTCATCACTGATGTTTAAGCTGCGGAGCGTGATTTAGTAATGCTTGTGGTGCGCTGGAAGAGGTAATTACGAGATCGAGATCACACGAGATCGTTACTTTGTCTTTGCTTGAATCCACTGTATTGAATTAGGCCTGCGATGAGAAAAAAGTCTCAAAAATTGACGTTTGTGCAGCTGCCTGTTTAAAGAAATCAATTGCACCCACTGGTGTAGGAATTCAAAAACTGTAACGACACATTTTCTTACTACTTAGCAAGCCCATTTTTCCAATGCAGGTCGACTGAAAAGGAAAGCTTTTAGATTTTCACTCACAGTAGTCTCCCACATTTAAAGAATTTCAAGGACCGTGACATTGTAAAAATCGATTCTTTCTAATAGCCCACTTTAAGTAACCAGTTTGCCGAGTATACAAGTCTGACAAAACTTCAAGTTATCGCAATGTCGTTTTTCCTAATAAGGCACCGTGGACCAACGCAAACCTTTACGTCGAAGTAAAGTGACGTCAGCCACATTGTTTTTACTCTAAATTGTGTGTAATATGGTATTGCAAACAAATAAGCTTATGGTTAATTTGGTGTTCAGTCAGGACGTTTTTCTGTCACAGCCAATTTCAGTTGTACTTTTTGAACATATGTTACGGATAACATCAAATATTTTTCTTGTTCTCTTTTTCTTCACTTTGAGCTGTAATCGCTTTAACTTGTTATTACCAGTAACTGTTTGTTTTTTTCCGAGCATATCAATCTAGGCATCTGCACAACGCTTGTCTACGAAAATGCGGGATTGATGGTGGAGCACGCAATGGACAGTGAAAGATAAACAACAATCTGAAATGGCATCTTCAAAAGAAAAAAGCCAAAAGAAGAAGAAAAATCGCCTTGGGCGGGAGTTGATTTTTCAATAAAAGTGCGCACATTTTCGATGTCGGGATCGAATCCGTAACGGAGTCACGGGGCTTTTTGGGTAAATCCCCACCTGAACGAGCTATTGATGTCACACTCGAATGGTGTACGCATAAACTTAATTACCGGTCACAACAAAGATTATCACACGCTAACGCTACAAGGTTGCTCCACGGCAATAGCTGTTTTCGCTTTTATAAGAAAATTTTCATCCGTTTAGATATTTATACTCTTACGGCTTCGAGTATATGATGTTGTTTGAATGACATTACAAAAACATCTAAGCTGATGGTAATTTTCCAACAAATGCAGCCATTTTCGACGGATATAAATTTTGACCGGCGGTTTTCGCAGGGTTGTCCGTGATTTCGCACTGCCGCCGGCGGATTCGCACTTACTGAAACCTTAGAGGGAACACTGGTCATAAGCTGGCTTTTATTTAAGCAAAAAGTGGTTGTCCTTTGTCAAGTAATGCAAATTAAAAAAAAATTTTGTGATTATGACGTCACCAACACTCTTATGACACTCACCACAGGGTGGTAATCAATCGTGCCAGGTTTGATGCTTGTACCTCAAGCAATTTCAGAGTAGTTAAAGCAGACAGACAGAATTGCGCTTTATAGTATAGATAAAAAAAATGTTATGTTAATGTTTTTATTTATTGAGTACATTGACAGACTACTTTGTGATGACGGGTGGGGTTCTTGAACTAGGATTCGTAGACATGGTTCTGTGGGTTTGGGTAGGTCCAAATGAAAAGCTGGTTTAACAACAACAATATTTATATTTTTTCAAAAAAAATGATGAATTTGCACTGAAACATAGACTTTTTTTGAAAATTAATCACTTTTGGGGATTTTTGATTTTGAAGTGCTAGGTGTCCATAAAGTCCCAGTACCATTACAAATATTTATTGCTGAAGAAACACAAAATGTAGAGTACTGCTGTTTTTTTGCAGAAAATTTTACGTGGCTTCAAGTTTTTTGCAGAATTAAACTTATGTAGGTTCTAATTAATATTAATTGTCCTTTAGTATTATTTAATTCTTGTATTGTGTTAATTTGAAAGACTATGATGACACTAAAAGAGAAGGCCGAATGTGTGTGATGGTATACTGAAACTAAATCACCAATTACTGTTCAGTGACAATTCCGGCAGAAATGTGAAGGAGATCCTCCTTCTAAATCCTGCATAATGAGATGGGCCAAAGACTTTCAGGAGAGTGGTAGGGTCATTCCATTATATTTCAGGTCAAAAATTGCAAATTTTCAACTAATGTTTAAAAAAACTAACAATTATAAGATATTTTATCAAGAATTGCCAATGAAGCATTTCAAAATTAATTTCATTTAAATCGGTCGAGTGATTTTGAAGTTGTAGCGCTTTTAAATTTTGTCACAAGGTGGCAGTATTTTAAATGTTAGAACACAATTTATGTAATTTCTCTTAAACTTGTCCTTTAAAATTTGTGAAAATTAGTTTTCGGGTATTTTTGATGGTGAGGAATTCAAATTTTTAATTAAAATTATTGAAAAAGATTTACTTTTGGTTTAAATTTACATCACAAAGTTTTAGGGGTCATCATTGAGGAGGCTTTTTTACCATGTGGCCTTAACAAAACAAATTTTGATTTTGCTTGAAATTGATCAACAATACATACTGTTGTAATGAAAATGATTTATAGTGCTGTTCCATATTATTCTGAACAGTGTAAGGGTACAGAAAACTTGGTAAATTTCATAATAAACAAGTCTTTTAATTTTGATAAATAACTATTAGATTATATTATTATGATGCAACCATGATTTAATGTAAGGGCATTAAAACATGATGTTAAAACACTGATGACTGGAAATAATTTATACAATGTCGATTTTTCAATTGAGTTCAATACAGTAAAGTTGGCATAGCCTGCTGCTCATCATGGAATTTCTGCTTGGCTTACAGAATATTTTGTTATTCTTAATTAGAGCTAAGCTAACAAACTTCTATAAATCTTCCAATTATTTTTGCTTGATCATTAATAGTCAGAAAGACTTTCAAAATACCATTTGGTTTGATTTATGGAATTTTCAGTCAAAATTTAATCATTTTAATGAAGGAGTTTTTTAATTTAACTATTTAAGATGTAGCGGTATTATGATCTGTCATCTGCTCATGTATAACAGAAAACCTGTATTGACTTGATTCAATTATGCTCAGGCTAGTTTTCATTGAGTTTAATTTCTGTTTTGTTTTAGATGGTAAATAAATCTTAACAGTAGTAATATTTCAATGAATAATTGCTACAAAGGATTAAATGGAGATTATGGAGAATGTCATAAATTAAGTTATTCAAGAAAAAAGGGTTTTAAAGATGTAAACAAATTTGCTGCCAAAGAACTGGAAATTTTGTTTCTTCAAGCAGATAGACCATTTCCCTCGAATCTTCCGTACAAAACTTAATCTGTTATCACCATTATGCTAATCTAATCAGTAAATTTGAAAGTAAACAAAGATATTACTGTGATCCATTTAATGTTCATAGAACTGTTAAAGTGTTTGGAAGAAAAGTAATTTTTTTGGACCTTGCAAAACAACTCACTATCCCAGCTAATAAAAAAATCAAGCCTGTTTACAAACTTTGTCCATGCTGTTAAAGTCAGCAGGGCAAAGATATAAAATCAACAGAAGAAGGTTGGATTGACAGCGGTGCATTTTCTACTACAAGCGAAACAACAGAAAGTGAAAGTATGGACACTGTAAAAAGAATTTGATATGCTGAAATTACTAAAGAAAAAACAAGCAAAAGTCTAGCTGCTATCGGAGAGTCATCAATCAACTTACACAGCATATCAAAAGAACATCGACCATTTTACTGCAGCAAAAAAATTAAAACTGCCTCAAAGTCACTGGGAACATCTTTCGCTGATGCTACTTGTGTTGACATAAATGACATTTGACAGATAGTGATGACTTCACTTCCAACTTACATTTACTACAACGTGATCAACAAGACTTTGCCAAATTAATGGAAGAACTAAGAGTAAAGTTTAATAACATTGAGACATCTAGAGCAGAGAAAATACAAATTCTTACTCTAAAACCTGATTCGTGTACTACAACAGAAACAATGAGTTTTTTCAATTGTTCAAAATACTTAATTAATAGAGCCACTTAAGCTAAAAAGGAGGGAGGGGTTTTAGCCATCCCTGCTAGAAAACAGAGACAAGGAACAACTGAAGAAGCCAAATTGCAAGTTATTAGTCTATACAAAGACGATGAATATTCTAGAATGCTAACTGGTGCAAAAGACAAAGTAAGTATAGGGAGAAGACACTACCATCAAAAATGTCTTCTTTTAGGTATTGTCAAAGAGTTGTATGCTGCATTTAAGCTTAAATATCCTTGGACTAAAGTTGGATTTTCTCAATTTTTTGAGTTTAAACCAAAATGGTGTGTTGCGCCTAGTGCCTCTGGAACACATAGAGTGTGTGTTTGTAGGAATTGTAGCATTCACCAAAAGGGAGTGTTGCTGGCTGATGCATGTAATATGTTGTACAGATAGATGATGTCTGTAATTGTGTGTGATATCGACAACAAAATTTGCATGATGCATCATTGTAGTGATTGTCCTGGTAAAGAAGCTCAGCTAGAACTTTTAAGGAAGCTATTTGAAGAAATCAATAATGATTTTATTCAATTTCAACAAATGGGAATCAACAGATTGAGCTCATATTGTTACAATGATGTCTTTGTCTGCAGATGATTTTATAGAAAATGTGGCAAAAAAAATAAGCGATTTAACTGCGCATTCTTTTATTTTAAAATCTCAATCTCAGTATCTGAAATGTAGAAAAGAGCTTCTTGGTAAAAATAAAGCAATTGTTCTTTTAGACTTTGCAGAAAACTACCAATTTGTAATTCAAAATGAAATTCAAAGCTTTCATTGGAGCAAAGAGCATTGCTCAGTACATACAGTTGTAGTGTGTTTTAAACAAAATCATCAACTTAATGGAAAAATCTTTTTGTTTTTTATTAAATGATGTGGAACATGACAGATCTTTTGTCTGAAGCTTCAACATAAGTTAACTGAATACATCAGGAATAACTTTCCCAACATTAAATTTATTGAATATTTTTCAGGTGGATGTGCAGGACAATATAAAAATTTCAAAAATTTTCTAAATTTGACTCATCATCAATTGGACTTCAACCTTGCAGCTTCATGGTCATTTTGCCACCAGTCATGGAAAATCACCATGTGATGGGATTGGGGGAGTTGACAAACGCAAACTATCCCATGTTAGTTTAACTAGAGAGGCAACAAATCCAATTCTGACAAGCTTGTCTGCTTATGAGTGCTGCCAGCAAGAGTTCAATTCTATAATTTTTTTCATGTAGGTAAAAGTGATCTTGTTTGTGCCAGGCACTTTTTGTATCATTGCCACCAAAAAGGAAGCACTGTAGTAGGAACACGCAGTTTTCATCATTTTTACCCACTTGCTGAGGGGGTAGTAGCCTACAAACGATTGTCTGATGAAAAAAATAGTGCTGAATCTCATTGTTTTTATGTTGCTTCCCCATCCTACACTCTAGCTGGTCTTCCAGGCATGAGTTATGTTGCTTGTAAATATGATGAACAGTGGTTGGTTGGAATGGTTCTTGAAGCGGATTGGGTCAGCAATGATATTAAGATAACTTTTATGCATCCGCAGTCCATCAGACTCATTTTTTTGGCCAAGTAAAGATGATGTATGCTGGATGCCACCTTCATCAGTGATGCTAAATTCTCCGACCACTTCTAATGGTAGAAGCTACAAGATTGACACTAAAGAATTAAATGATATTGCAATACTTCTTAGTCAAGCATCATTGTCAATGAAATAAATATTTTCATTTCGTTTTGTTTGCTATTATTGTTTCACTATATGACTGCATGTAGTATGTATGGGTGTAAAATTTGCAGGTGTCAATTGATTAGAGACTGGATAGAACAGTATTTTTTGCGGTATCAGTGTTTAGTTAAACATTCAACAACGTTTTTTTAGGTATTGCCCATCAAAAAAGTTTAGATAGTTTATGGAAAGATTTGATATCATGAAATACTATACAAACTAAAATACTTGTTATTTTTAAATGTTATGTGGCAATTACAAACCTAGAAAATTGTTGACGTATTCTTTGTCAAACTTGCGTAGTTTTTTTGAAAATCATTTGTTTCTGCTTTACCAAAATGAACTGACTAAAGAACTATACTTACTCGTTTTATTAAATAAGCTAAAAAGATAAAGCAATTACTGATAGCAAATTTGCATGTGATGAGGTGTATTTGCAAGGATAAAATATAGTGAGGAACAAAATGGAACATTGCTGTAAATCACTTTTGTAATAACTACATGTGTTACAGATCATTTTCAAACATAAAAAAAATTTTTTTGTTGTGGCCAAAGAGTGAAAAAATTTTGTAAACTTAATGCAAGCTTGAAGATATGCTTAGAATGTAATGTTAATGTAAAATATTCTACAAAAACTGCAGTACTCTACGTTTTGTGTTTTTTCAGCAATGAATACTTGTAATGGTACCGGGACTTTATGGACACCTTGTATATTCTCACATAAACAGCATGAAGGCCTTTTCTTGAAAAGAAGTGGGTCAGTGGTACGCCAAGCCAAGACTAGGTGGCAAAGCAGTCCGAATAAGCCAGAAAGTTAATTTAGAGATCTGTATAGAAAAAAGTGTTAGAGCCACTGGACTACAGAATACATTTCAGTTCAATCAATTGTATTTGAATGAGATTTTTGGACTCACACAATTTTGCAGGATTTTTCTGAACTTAGGTGTCAGCCCGTTGATACTGTTCCCAGTTACATTTAGAGATTACGCTTTGTGCTACAAATCAAGAAACGTATGTTTTGGCTGTACGTCATGGCAGTTTTTGCAAGCCGCATGTGGCCCGTGATTCGTATGTTGCCCATCCCTGTACTCGCTAGTTGTAGTGTAATTATAATTTGAATTCTAATACGTTAGAGGCATATGGTTGCTAAATTCTTTTTTGAAAGGATTCATCCAATGAAGAAAACCAAGTTGTGAAACATGCAAAAAGAATGTTTATGTCAGGATTGTTTCGTAATCCTCTAGTGTTCTTGTTTGGTAAGTGTTCAACTAACTCGATATAAGCTAAGTGAATGATAATATCGCTTTATATTTCTCCACTACGCTTGTTAACTGATACAGTCTCTTATAAGCTTTGTCTTTTCAAGCAATTCATTCACTGCTTCTATATTAGCTTGAACTAGAAAAAGAGATCTAACTTGACCTTTGATAACTGTTTTATGTACTTTTACTGTTATATCATTTAAGCGTACTTAGCTATGTAATGTTAAATTGCGGCATAATTGCTTTTGTCTGCTCTTATCTTGCATGATGAGAAATCAGTGGTAAGGTTTAACTCTTAGTTCTATACTTCTAGAACTTGCTGGCTCTGCGGCCGGCCTTACTGGTACTGTAGTTGCCGTTGCTGTTAATTATCTTCCGCTTTTGAAAGTGATTGCGACGTGAAATTATTAACTTTTACTGTAGTCTACATCTACTCTAGTCATGATCAAGCCAAAGAAGGAGCTTCTTGCTTGGAACCAGTCAAGAATGCAATTGTTGACCTGCAGTCTTATTGTCAGCAGTGGATTTTCATTTTTAGATACTCAAAAGTCGCTTCCAGCAATGTGCAGTAGTTTAGACAAAATCAAAATAGTGCAGTAGTAGTAGTAGCGATTTATCTTTTTTATTAATTAGCAACACAGGACACTTGAAAATGGTAACAAAAGTTTTTGTGCAGCGTTGTTTCCCTTCACTGAGAAAATAGCAGAGAAGCTTAACTACTCCATATTTGGCAACGACAATATTCGATATTTCAGTCGTCTTGTGGATTGTTTGATTTCTAACAAGGCAAAGTTTGCACAGGTAAATTAGAAATACTGTCAAAGTTTGTTTAGCGATTACGCGCAGGGTTTGCATTCAAGAGTCGTTGGTTGGTTGCCATCTTTTTCTTGAGAAGTAGGGGTAGTGTAAAACTGACAGTCAGGCACACATCGCTAACCCAATCGAGGCCAGGTTTGGCTAAAGCTTGCTCTACTCTAAAGATAGGCGTGCTTAACTCTTTTTTTTACTTTGGCTCGGTCGTAAGCCGTGTAGGTGCACAGCTTGGACAAAGCGTTAATCTTGACCTCATTGCTCACTAGGTTTTAAGTTGTAGCTCTTGTCAAAATGCAGGCTACCATTCATGGCTCCGCAAATGCAGGCTACCATTCATGGCTCCGCAAAAATTGTTTTTGCGTCAAGCTGCACAAACATTTCTACTATTAAATAGCCGTATAGCGCAATCAAGCAATTATGTGTTGTTGCACACTTTGCTGCAATTTTTCCTGCGACACTACCAGTTGAGATAGAAATTTTTTATGACATCAGCATTGGCAACTTTACACGGGTGTGAATACATTTTATATTTTCCTGCAGCTTTAAGAATAAAGATTGCTCAATAAATACTGTAGTGTAGGTGGTGGTTCAGGTGAGATGAAGAGAATACTTTGAAGTCGCCTATCCATAGTAATTAAAAATATTACTTGTTTTTTAATGTATTTTAGAGGGTGGATATAATGCAAACTATGCTGCAAATGCAAGTACCTGATCACAAAATCAAAGAAGGAATTACTAAAGGTATACATATATAACAACATTTTACGTCATTGCAGTAGCTAGATGCTTGTGATGTTGTGTATGTCTACTAATAACCACTCATAGTCATTGCTAGAAGCGCCCCCATCCAAGTTTTGTATTAAGATACTTTCAAATTAGGTTGCAAAAAATTATTTTTGCTGATACGATTATTATTTTCATACAAGTTTAACTTTAATCTTGGATCAACTTTTTTAAAATCCATTCTCCTGCAACTTCGAATGCACCTTTCTCTGAAACAGTAATATGAATGAAAACAGTGCTCTTCAACGGGGTTTCTGCTCAACCTTCGTGTTCCGTGAAACATATTGGGATTCCGTGAGCTTTGGGGGTTCGACAAAGGTTCTTTATTTTCATTCGGCAAAACAATACGTTTTTTAATTTTTCGTAAATAATTTGGCTAAACTTAACAACTCAAGCGTCAATAGCTTGTCGTAACAAATACCATAATGTAGCATTTTGTTTAATTTTATTGACAACAATGTTATTTAAAGTGCAAGTGCTAGTGCGTCACAAATGCACAACAAAGCAAAAAGTTGATTTTCTGCAAAAATTGAGAAAGCAGTTGTTGGATTTTTCCAAATGTCTGTAGAATACGATATCCAGGCTTCCGTCAACCTGGAAGCAAAATTAGGACCACTGAAAACATATTTTTTCTACTATTTTTTTCATTTTAGAAGAAGTTTTTGTCAAATATGAGCATTAATGTGTGCAGATGGGTTACATACCTTTTTTAGGTGTTTTATGATAGTTTGTTTAAAATCTTAGTGCAGCTGGTCAAACTGGTTGAGTAAATTTTAATTGTAAATCTCAATGTAAAATGAGGTGAAAATTCTACCTTGAATTGACTCAAATAGTTGCATATTGCTCAGAATAAAACAAAATAAGAACGTATTGACAAAATTAAGACAAGGCTTAAAAATAAAGACAACATTTTTTCTAAAACGCAGTCCTTCAAAATAGGGACGGTATGGAAGCCCTCACAATGCGACTAATTATTCATTTGCGCACCAAGTTTTGGTACACGTATTCTAACGTAAAATCGGTATGGAACGACGGCATGGGTTCTCAAATATTTTGTAGCTTCATAATTCGTAACTAAACGTAAATGTGTGACGTATCTTCACAAAAATATATGGCATAGACAAAATTTAATTTCATAAAGGTGATTACCAAACAGAAAAATAAGTTACTACAGAGCGTGAGCAACTAAACATGGAAAAATAAATGGTTTTTCGTGACAAAAATGGTCGAAGTAGTCTCTGTCATAAATTTAATCTCGAAACAACCAAAAAGGTTTTTAAGTAGAAAATAGGTGGAAGCAACAAATAAACATAGGGTGTTTTTGAAAATTTTTGATTTGCCTGTACAAGGAACAGGCTGGAGTGATTCCCAAATTTCTCTAGCGTAACAAAGCTAGAGAATGACATTTGTAAAAGTATAACATGTGTTTTCAGTTGCCGAAAGGGTTGAAGAGCACTGTACTAGAATATGAGTATTTCCACGAAATACACGGCCAGCCCGGTTTATGATCATTTTAACGCAGGGCCGAACGTTTCTTCGCCTCTTGATGTGCGTTGTATTTTGATTCATTAGCTAGACCGCTTTGCGGCTGTCCTAAGGTGATCGGCTTATTGAGGTTCCACTGTAAAATTAGCAAAAATGTTCCAGCCTACAAATGCAAATCAACCTTCGCAGTCGTACGGAAAACCGCCACTAATGAAAAGCTTTGAGATTTTTAAAGCTTCAGCTGTATTTGATTTTGTTACTTACTGTTATTTTAGGTTTGACGAAAACTGAAATAGTTGGAAATGCAATGCTGATGATTTTGGCTGGCTACGAGACGACTGGAAACGCTATGGTGTTTCTCATGTACAACCTCGCAACACATCCTGAAGTACAAGAAAAAGTTCGGGAAGAAATTGATACAGCAATTGAAAATTATGTACGTTGAACTTTGCAGGGTAACTATTTTACATCACTTTTTTTTATAGCGATCCAAATTTTCAAGAATCTGGCGACCCAAAGTTATTAAAATACTAAAGAGCAAATTGTTGTAACTTTTTATAACAAAAATGGATATTGTCAAGTTTTTACGTGGTGACATCACCCACTTACACAGGTATCATGGTTAAGCAAAAGCCATGATGTCGCCAGAACAAAATTTGGTGGAGGATTACTTTTCCAGAAATTTTAAAATAGTTTTGGTAAAGAGATAAGGAATCCTAAAAGTCAAATTGTATTTATAGCAAGCAACATTAACAAATTAAGAGTAAGTTTAAATAACAAAACGTCTCAAATTTTAAAAGTTTTCGACTTTTATGAAGCCCTTTTCTATTGACAGATCTTAATTTTGAAAAAAAGACTTCAGGGAAGTCGAAAACATTTGAAATGCGAGATGTTTTGTGAAATAAAATAACTTTTTGTTTATTAAAGTTGCTCGATATAACTACGATTCAAATTCTAATACGTTAAAGAAAAGTTTGACCAAAATTGTATCCCAATTCACGTTTGTTTAAATTTTTTGGTAAATTTTGCAATTTACGTTACACAAAATCCCTTTGATTGCAACTCATACTGTGGATTTTTATACAGATAACTTAAGTAGCAGTTCCTCTCTACGATGATAACTAATTCGGGAAATTTAATAAAATTTTGTTGTTTTTTTGTCCTCCGGTCATTGAAAAACGTGCGATCATGAGTAGAACGTAGTTGTGTTCAGATACGCGTCAAAGTTAACATTTCCCACCAATACAATTACTATTTTGCAACAGCAAGGACGCAGCATAAAAAAAATTGGCAAAGACCAAATTTTTGAGATTCTAAAGGAGATGTTGACTAAAATTATAATGTTTTAATCTACGTTTGTTTTTTTATATATTTTTCAAAAAATTTTACAGTTTTACGTTGCATAAAAATAGCTATGGCTGCGACGATGATAATATTTAGTTATGGAGAGATGCCCAGCAAGGGTTTTCGCCCTAAAATAAAAAGAGCCCGACTAGCCAGGAGGCAAAGAAAGGGGCGGAGGGTAATCTAATATTCATTCAAAAGCTAGGAGGCGCATTTATTTCCTGTTGCTCACAATTTAGCGAAATGGTGACGAATGGCAGACAATAAAAACAAGAATATAATTCTTTGCCAAAAATAATCAGCTCACTTGCTAAGGTTGGCAGCTCTGCTGTATATGCTTATGGTGAGAGAGAGAGAGAGAGATATCCAGTTTTTAAATCCGGTTTTGTCCGCGTTAATGCAGGTGGCCGGATTCACCTCGTGCTTCTCAACAGTTTGTAAGCACCATTGCGCCACTTCACTCTGTCAATAGCATCCTCCCTTTTCAGTCCAATCTGATTGATAGGCTCCTTCACTTGTCTCTTCCACGTCATATTTGGCCGCCCACGCCATCTTCTTTTCGCCACTTCAAAATCCAACTCTCTTCTCAAAACATCACCATCATCCCTTCTCAAAACATGCCCATACCATCGCATTCCACTCGCCATGGCTAGTCCATTCAAAGCAGGCATGTGGAAGCGGTGATTTTTCAACTGCTTCCACTTCCTCACCTATCGCTTCCGCTTCCAGTAACAAAAACCGAGAAAACAACTGTAGACCTTAGCAGTACGAAATTTGTCATTTATTACCATCAAAAAGTGTAACCAAAGATACGAAAGTGACAAAAACGACTAAAAGAAGGAAAAATAAAAGCTAACAATCAAAAACAGCGAAGATAAATTAATTTCAACTTTACACAGATTTATTTGTCTGCATAAACACAATGGCATCAGTTAATTCATTTCCATTCAGACTCTGTTTCCACGAAGTACGAGCTTTAAGTGGGAGAACATCCGTTCAACGGATATCTGCGTGCAGGATAAGCAGCTAATGATTCACGATACTGGTTGTACAATAAGGGGGTATTTGGAAATAATGTCCCAAACATTTGGCAGTTTCAATCTTTGGAGCCGCTCTACATCAACAAGCGCCTCAGCAAATGCAGTAAGATTAGATTTTGCAGACGCCGTAGCTGATGCCTCAGCAGCCGCTGTTGAATATAAGGAGTTCAAATACGCATCAAAGTCAGATACTGATGCTGCTTCACTTCAGCTTGAGTCAGTTTCTGCATCAGCACTTGCTCTTTTACTTGAAGTGCTTTGAATGCGCAAGAAAATTGACTGAAGAGCGCTCTTTGCATGTAGTTGCTCCTGGTTGCTCAAGAGGATTCTCGATCGAGCATCAACCTATCAAGAAAGAAAATAAAATGATAATATCACCGTTATATAAGTCAATCAATCCTGATATAACTAATACATTAGTTGTTATTCTCAACTTAAATAAAATTAAGTGCACAAATGCTTACCAGTATTGAGTTGAATATAGTATCAACAAAAAATATTGGTAGGTCGTCACAACAACTAAGTCAACAAACACTACTTACCCAAAACAGCTGCCAAGAAAGCCTCTTTCCGCAATAAAAACTCTTGGCGTGATTGCAGGGCGGTGGTAAGAGCAGAAGCCAAACTATTATCCAGCTTCTCCAGATTAAACATGACTTCTCTCCAATGAAGCAAACATTCTCCCGGAGTGAGATCTTGTTTTTCAAAATAAATAGTTGCTGCGTGAGGTATTTGTAGTACATTGACCATCATCTTGACCTCAGCCCATTCCCTTTCTCTAAGGTATGATTCATGTGAGCCAAGATCCTGAACAAATCATTTCAAATCCTGTAATCGTTGAAGCATGAGGAAAGTAAGTAGTCCCCCAACGGGTAGGCATGTCAATCAGCATTCCCTTGTTAGCACGACGCTTTAGAATTCCATCGGTGTGTGGTGAACGTAGGTGTTGAGCGAGTTTTTGCAACCTTTGCGGTCACAATAAATTTCCCATTGTTGCTATCGCTTATCGTTATATATCGGCGCATTTTGACAAAAAGTTTTTCTAGCTCAAGGCAGTAGTTGTTATTAAATGTTTGTTTAAGTGATTAAATTCCAACCAATTTTGACAATTTTGTTATCAAACTGATCAGCATGTTTTTGCCTAAGTAACTGGCCCGTTAACCTAAAAATTTGTAAAGAGTAGTGCATGCAAATAAAACCCTAAATATTGGAAATCTTCACAAAATTTGTTAATTGTGTTGTATTTTTGTTATTTTATATTTGAAAAATTTCTGTCAAAACAAATCAAAATTTTCCCCTCACCCTCTTTGCTGAAACCACCCCTTCATGCATTACAGAATTACAATTACTTTTATTTTATCAAAATTTCACAACTTTCACTTCTGCAAGCTATACTATGCAGTTCAATGCCCATCTAAATAAGCATAGGCCCCAGAATGATTTCACCCCCCTTACCTCCCTACACTGCATCCCTGAAACTGCTCTTTAGCAAACCATTAGGTCACAGTCTCTTTCTTGTACAACTTTCACTTCTGCAAGCGATACTAAGCAATTGCTTTGTCGCATGTGCTGTTCCTGAGGTGAAAGCTCATAAACTCACATCTGTACAAAATTGCTTGCATTTTCGTGCCAACATCTCTGTGACATTATTGTTCAACAGTTTGTCACACAAATGTGACGGCATTTTGCTTAGGTGAACTGCGAGTGCCTTACGACAACTCCATTTGCCTATTAAACTAGTCATAAGAACCCATTTAATAATGGTGCCTTATAGGCTTCTTCCGACCACAATGACGAAATTTGTTTGAGCGACGTATAGACGGCTTATGACCGCAAAGGGTGAAAAGTTTTCACAGAGTTTTCACGGTCATGGAAAGACCTGGAAAAAAAACTTTCCTGGAAAGTCATGGAAAATTTGTTAAAAATTCGAAGTCATGAAATTTTGCTGAGAGCTGAAAGAAAAATTTTTTTTAAGCTATTAGTAATACCAGTAGCAGAAACTTAGCAAATACAATCGGTTTTAATACCTCACTTCATAGATTTTTTGAATTTTAGTAGGGTAATGTATGATATTTATTTGTATGAGAAGTGAAATGGTGTGGCATTGTGATACGAGAAGGACAATTGCCAAATCTTTTTCTTTTACCTACAAAAATCTACAAAACAACTTGATGGATGAAAACTTTTATTTTGCAGGCAAGTTATAGAAAATAGTTACAAACAAGTGTTAGTAAGAATTAATTTGTTTGTAATCAGTGTTTGGTATGGCATCCAAGCGATGTCACTTTCGTGAAATTTGGTTGAAAGAACCAGAGTTTGTTGCTTGGCTGCAGCAGACAAAAGATGACATTAATGGGTACTGAAAATTGTGCAGAAAATTGTTTGATATATTAAACATGGGGATCGGTGCTGTTAAAAGCCTCATGAAAAATAAACAACACAATCAGATTGTGAAGCACAAGCAAAGTCCTTTCACACAATCAATCACTGACTTCTTTGGCGGGACAAATAAGTCTGCGCCTACCACCAACAAATCTGGTAAACAAGTTTTATTTTCTGTGGCTATTCCTGAACAAACCAGTGATGTGTTCACAGTGCTGGTATCATCACCAAGCACATCTTTGATCATATCGGAGGAAGTGTTGCATGCAGAAGTTCTTTGGGTTATTAAAGTAATAACCAGTCATTACTCATTTCGGTTTTTGCAAAGATATTAGCTGTTTATTTTCTAAAATGTTTCCAGATAGTCAGATTGCACAGTCATTTTCATGTGGAGCTACAAAGTGTGCTTATTTAGCGTGTTTTGGCATTTATCCTTATTTTCATGTGCTGCTTATAGAGAAAATTCGTGCAGTCAAGTACTATTCTTTATCGTTTGATGAAAGCTTGAATCAAATCAACCAGAAAAAGCAGCAAATGGATATGATAATTAAATTCGGGACAGCAAAAGCAATAAAGTAACAGAAAGATACTTTAATTCAGAGTTTATGGGTCATGCTGCAGCAGCTATATGTTGACTCATTTTAAAAAAGGAATGGCTTTGCTTAACCCCAGCAGTTCGGTGCAAATATTTATGGATGGTCCCAATGTAAAGTGGAAGTTCTATCACAATCTTTTTCAAGAACGCAAAGGTGAAGTACTCCCAGACTTGCTGAATATATTTAGCAGTTCTTCCAATATATATTGGAAGTTGTACTTAGCATGTTGTCCATGGAAGATTTGAAAAGGGAGCAAAAGAATCTGGATGGAATCTTGGCAATACTCTGCGTTCTCTGTGGCAAATTTTTCATAATACTCCAGCCAGAAGGGAAGATTTTATTCCAATTACTGGCAGTGATTTGTATCCCTTTAGACTTTGTCAGCATAGATGGGTAGAAGATGTTAAGGTTGCTGAACAAGCTTTGGAAATTTGGCCTCATGTCAACAAATATGCCTATGTCAAAACTGTGAAGAGTGAAAGAAAAGCTCCGGCTTTTGCTTCTGTCGCATTTGCATTTGACAATACCCTAATTGAAGCTAAGCTAGATTTTTTTGTCGCCATGGCAAAACTGCTGCAAGAATTTTTGTTGAAGTTTCAAACCGAAGCTCCAATGACTCCTTTCTTGACTTTGACTTTGAAAGATTTGTTGTTGGCTATCATGGGTCGATCTTAAAAAAAGTTTTAGAAAAAAACTGATACGTTCAAGAAGTTATCTACTATTGACCCTGCTGACAAAAAGAACCAAAAAACCCCAAACCATGTTGACATTGGCTTTGCTGCCCGAGGAACTTCAAAAAAGAGTTACAGAAAAAAAAAGCGGCAAGTGAATTATGTATTTTATCTTTTAAAAATGATTGCATTACGTTTTTGTCTGCTATTGTAATCAAACTGTTGGAAAGATCTCCTTTGAAGTACTCTGGTTCAGAGTTTGGTGATTGTCGTACCACAGAAGTTGGTATTCAATTCTGCAGAAGCACAGGTTAAGTTTGAGCGACTTATGCAGATTTTGCTTAACGGAAAGTGGTGTTGGGCAGAAGCTTGCGACGAAATTCATACTCAGTTTAAAGGCTTTGTATTGGTAATGAAACAAAACCATCTTGCTGAGTTTTTGAGTTCCATCATGAATACAGACAGATCGAATGAATTCTATTAAAATTACATGAAAGATGTAAAGCACGCATAAGTGTGGGAAATTTTTAGAAATATCTTCCCGCTTTTGCATGGTCAAGCTGCAGTCAAAAGAAGGCTTTCAATCAGCAACGAACTTTTGGTTGAAAACTTGCAAGAGAAAACCTTAGTTGCGAGTCGCTTTGGGTACAGTAGTGTCAAGAGTGATGTTAATCATTTCAGTGAGCTTTCTTTTACCCCCAGACTGAAAGGAAATGTTTGGGCAGCAAAAATGCGATATCAGTTGTATTTAGAAAAGCAAAGGAAACTTCATGCTAAAAGTGATAAAGCTAAAAGGAGGAAAGCTGTAGAAGATGAAAAGTCAAATGTAAAAGAAAGTTATTAAATAAAAGCATCCAAGCTATGAGTCTAAAAGCAGACAAATCAGCTACAGAGGTAGAAGTGAAGCACAGTTTTACTTTGCTTGCAAAGTCAAATACTTTCAGATTGAAGATTCGTGAAAGTGAAGAAAATGGGAAAAAGTTTTGTTGCCAAGTACGTGTTTTGAAAAAAAAGTTGAAGTTTACGGAATTACATTTATCTTCAAATGCTTCAGAAGTATCACATTGGTTCAGTATTTAAATTGCTTATGCTCTATGATGACTTTTTGTTGAACTTTTGATGGCTGATGTGTTTTTTTCCTGGGAGAGTTGTTGATAAACTATGTTTCTTATTATGCTTTCTGTTCAATGCAACTACAGCACCAAGTAATTTCCTTTTTTTGGAAAAAAAGAAGTTATATAAACTTTTTGTACCAGATTTACTTGGAGATGCTTTTCTGTTAGATTGTGGAATTATTTTTTTGAGCTCTAAAATTTTCTGTGTATATGTTTCTTGTTAATTGTCAATGTGGCATTTCATCTTGTTATAACTAACTTGTTCATTTATGTTGTACCTAGATTACATAAAGCCATAGTTGACATTAAAAGTGCTCACTAAATGTTGATCCAGTTAAATGAGAATTGTAAAGGTTTTTTTTGTAATCTAGTCTTTCATTACATTGTTGGCTTGACATTATTCTGATAACAATAATATTCCAGCTTGGAAACAAAGCTATTTTAATTAAAATGCTCAGCTAAGAGATCGCAGGGTTAAAGATCACAAAAGAGAACTTTATTCTGGCTAGAAGAAATAATTATTGTCGTATTGTTTTCATAGCGATACTGTAGTTGTTTGTGAATTTAATTGCAATGTCCAGGGTTGTTGCATGTGCTAGTTTGCATTTTATAACAAATAGTAGCATAAGCATAATTTAAGAAGACGTAGAAAGTTAGCTGAAGCATTAAAAAATTCAAGTTTAGTTAGGATAGCTTAAGTTAAATATGCTAGAAATGAGAAATTTAACTGAATATTTTCTTGTCAAGTATTATGTTTTATCAATGAAGAGTTGATTGGTGGTACAAAACTTGAATATTGCGGAAAGTAATACATTCATTTTCTCGAAGCTTTTCGTCTGACTCGTCTTCAGGAGAAATACGTCAGAATGAAAAAGATAGAAGTGTTGCTCGCTTATATAGAGGAATACTCGATAGTGATTGGTCGATGGGTCGACCAATGAAAAGAGAGGAAACTAATGTGAAATTTTTAAGCTGTATACGAATTCTTTTTGCTTACACAAATTTGGTTTTGATGTTTTGATATAAGTAGCTTCAAGAGTTAAAAGATGGAAAGCTGTGCGGCCATGTGCAAGTATGGAAAATTTATCATCTGAATAGTTTTGTGCGCATAATTGGTTATGTAGGAGATGTTGTCCAATCGCTGATGAAGAAATTTCGGTGTTGAGGGATTTGATTGGTTTACAGGAACGGGCCAATGAGGTTCGATCTTGAAAAGTGTGCAAACCTCGAACAGATTTCGGCACATGCTGCGTGATTCTCTGCTGCAATCTTTGGGAAGTACGGCCCACGTACCGACTATCGCAGTGGCACAGGTATTGGTAAACAATATTGCTTTTGTGAGAAGCAGGCAGTACATCTTTCGTGGTTGCAGGGAGAAGCTGTCTGGTGGTAAAGACAATTCGCGGTTCGACAGCAAAGTAACAACGTTTAACGGCTGTTTTGATTTGCGTTTCGAACGTCGTCGAAACGTTTCCAAGCCAAGGTAAGTGTAAATAGACTGGGCATTTCTTTGGACCTGACGGAATAGGTTTGAAGAACTGAGTGATTTTTCTTTTTGTTACTGCGTCAATAATATTTTCAGGGTAGCCATTGTTTATCAAAATGGAACGGATTTTTGATAGTTCTGCTGAAAGAGTAGATTTTGAACAAATTGCCAAAGCTCTGTGTACAAGCGTAGATATTAAATTTATTTTCCGTTTCTTAGGGCTGAAAGAATTCCAGCGGACATATTGGCCAGTGAAAGTCGGTTTTCTGTATATTGAAGTAATAATATGGCAATCATTTTTCTCTACTAGCACGTCCAGGAAAGGCAAAATTCCACCACACTCTTTTTCAAAAGTGAAGTGAAGCGAAGGATGAAGAGAGTTAAGGTGGGAGAAAAAAGCATTGCAATTGTCTTCATTGTTGAATGCAGCAAAAGTGTCGTCGACATATCGATAATAAACCATAGGTTTGTTCACTTTTTTAAACAACTCGGCTTCATAATAGCCTACAAAGATATTGGCAAGGGCTGGGCCTAGAGGTGAACCCATAGCTACACCATCAATCTGCCGGTGCATGGTATCATTGAAGCTGAATTCAACAGAAGAAGTAGCAGTTTGCATCAGCTCCACGAAGATTTCGCGGGGAAAAGGAGGTGTTTTGAGGTCGCCATTGTAGAGGGCATCAGCACAAATTTCGATGGTTTCTGATAAGGGAACATTAGTAAAGAGGCTGCTGACGTCAAAGGAACAGAGGAAAACAGATGACGGAAATTTGAAGGTTTTAACTTCATTAGCGAAGGAAAAAGAGTCTGAGATGCAGAAAGTAGAATAAAGGGAAAGTACTGGGTCAATGACTGACGTAAGCCATTGAGCCAATTGGTGTTGGGATGAGCCAGTCATTGACAAGATAGGGCGTAGTGGCACATCTTTCTTGTGAATTTTCGGTAATCCATACATGCGAGGTCGTTGAGAACCAGTAGGTCGAATGGAGTTGTAAATTTTGGCGGGAAGAAGATCATCTTTTTTCAGTTGAAGTAAACGTTTTTGTATTTTACCTTCAGTTTTTGCTGTATTGTCAAATTCGTTAGCAGGACCAAGATTTTCAAACTTCGACTTATCCTGTAAAATGCAGTTCATTTTTGAAACGTAGTCACTTTTGTCTAAAATAACTACTCCAGATCCTTTATCAGGTTTGGTGATGAGAATACTTTCATTACTACGTAAGGACTTAATGGCATGGATGCATTCTTTCAAAATAAGAAAGTCGCCAATATCGACGGGGGTACCACAAAAGGCATGGGCAAGATCGCTCAATCTGGCTTTCAAAGCGGAAAATTGTTCAGAGGAGTGTATGACGTGGTGGAGCAATTGGCCGATCAGTACTTCAAACTCCGCAAAAATCTTTTCACGTTGGATATTGTTTGGAGGTAAACAGAAATTTAAGCCATGCGAGAGGACGAATTCTTCATTGGACGAAAGGGTGTAACTGGAAAGGTTAATAATCGTGTCCTTGTCGGGTTTTGCCATATTTCCAAAACGTTGTTGAAACAAAAGTTTCCAATTTTGCTCGTTTTTGACGGAGAGTTCCTTCTCTTTTCGTTCATCGATGTTAGCAATATACCTGCAGAATCGAACAAAATCGAAGTAAGACAAAAATTGTCTGACTTCTTGCCATAATGCGCGCAACTTGGTTTTCAAGAATGTAGACAGTGATTCACTCTTTTCCGTTTCATCTTGCATAAATGCACGTTCAATATTTGCAGTATGGCGCGCTGACGATTTTTCGATTCTGAACTTGACGCACTTTGGAAGTGTTCGTTGAGCGATGTAAGCCTTAAGAAAGGCTGTTTGTGAAATAGCACTTCTGATCTTTCCACGAGTTTTAACCAGCTTGTTCAAGATGTTAATTTGCTGGTTGCTGTACCTTTTTCGGAAATAAATGAAGAGTTGATTGGTGGTACAAAACTTGAATATTGCGGAAAGTAATACATTCATTTTCTCGAAGCTTTTCGTCTGACTCGTCTTCAGGAGAAATACGTCAGAATGAAAAAGATAGAAGTGTTGCTCGCTTATATAGAGGAATATTCGATAGTGATTGGTCGATGGGTCGACCAATGAAAAGAGAGGAAACTAATGTGAAATTTTTAAGCTGTATACGAATTCTTTTTACTTACACAAATTTGGTTTTGATGTTTTGATATAAGTAGCTTCAAGAGTTAAAAGATGGAAAGCTGTGCGGCCATGTGCAAGTATGGAAAATTTATCATCTGAATAGTTTTGTGCGCATAATTGGTTATGTAGGAGATGTTGTCCAATCGCTGATGAAGAAATTTCGGTGTTGAGGGATTTGATTGGTTTACAGGAACGGGCCAATGAGGTTCGATCTTGAAAAGTGTGCAAACCTCGAACAGATTTCGGCACATGCTGCGTGATTCTCTGCTGCAATCTTTGGGAAGTACGGCCCACGTACCGACTATCGCAGTGGCACAGGTATTGGTAAACAATATTGCTTTTGTGAGAAGCAGGCAGTACATCTTTCGTGGTTGCAGGGAGAAGCTGTCTGGTGGTAAAGACAATTCGCGGTTCGACAGCAAAGTAACAACGTTTAACGGCTGTTTTGATTTGCGTTTCGAACGTCGTCGAAACGTTTCCAAGCCAAGGTAAGTGTAAATAGACTGGGCATTTCTTTGGACCTGACGGAATAGGTTTGAAGAACTGAGTGATTTTTCTTTTTGTTACTGGGTCAATAATATTTTCAGGGTAGCCATTGTTTATCAAAATGGAACGGATTTTTGATAGTTCTGCTGAAAGAGTAGATTTTGAACAAATTGCCAAAGCTCTGTGTACAAGCGTAGATATTAAATTTATTTTCCGTTTCTTAGGGCTGAAAGAATTCCAGCGGACATATTGGCCAGTGAAAGTCGGTTTTCTGTATATTGAAGTAATAATATGGCAATCATTTTTCTCTACTAGCACGTCCAGGAAAGGCAAAATTCCACCACACTCTTTTTCAAAAGTGAAGTGAAGCGAAGGATGAAGAGAGTTAAGGTGGGAGAAAAAAGCATTGCAATTGTCTTCATTGTTGAATGCAGCAAAAGTGTCGTCGACATATCGATAATAAACCATAGGTTTGTTCACTTTTTTAAACAACTCGGCTTCATAATAGCCTACAAAGATATTGGCAAGGGCTGGGCCTAGAGGTGAACCCATAGCTACACCATCAATCTGCCGGTGCATGGTATCATTGAAGCTGAATTCAACAGAAGAAGTAGCAGTTTGCATCAGCTCCACGAAGATTTCGCGGGGAAAAGGAGGTGTTTTGAGGTCGCCATTGTAGAGGGCATCAGCACAAATTTCGATGGTTTCTGATAAGGGAACATTAGTAAAGAGGCTGCTGACGTCAAAGGAACAGAGGAAAACAGATGACGGAAATTTGAAGGTTTTAACTTCATTAGTGAAGGAAAAAGAGTCTGAGATGCAGAAAGTAGAATAAAGGGAAAGTACTGGGTCAATGACTGACGTAAGCCATTGAGCCAATTGGTGTTGGGATGAGCCAGTCATTGACAAGATAGGGCGTAGTGGCACATCTTTCTTGTGAATTTTCGGTAATCCATACATGCGAGGTCGTTGAGAACCAGTAGGTCGAATGGAGTTGTAAATTTTGGCGGGAAGAAGATCATCTTTTTTCAGTTGAAGTAAACGTTTTTGTATTTTACCTTCAGTTTTTGCTGTATTGTCAAATCACTGTCTACATTCTTGAAAACCAATTTGCGCGCATTATGGCAAGAAGTCAGACAATTTTTGTCTTACTTCGATTTTGTTCGATTCTGCAGGTATATTGCTAACATCGATGAACGAAAAGAGAAGGAACTCTCTGTCAAAAACGAGCGAAACTTGAAACTTTTGTTTCAACAACGTTTTGGAAATATGGCAAAACCCGACAAGGACACGATTATTAACCTTTCCAGTTACACCCTTTCGTCCAATGAAGAATTCGTCCTCTCGCATGGCTTAAATTTCTGTTTACCTCCAAACAATATCCAACGTGAAAAGATTTTTGCGGAGTTTGAAGTACTGATCGGCCAATTGCTCCACCACGTCATACACTCCTCTGAACAATTTTCCGCTTTGAAAGCCAGATTGAGCGATCTTGCCCATGCCTTTTGTGGTACCCCCGTCGATATTGGCGACTTTCTTATTTTGAAAGAATGCATCCATGCCATTAAGTCCTTACGTAGTAATGAAAGTATTCTCATCACCAAACCTGATAAAGGATCTGGAGTAGTTATTTTAGACAAAAGTGACTACGTTTCAAAAATGAACTGCATTTTACAGGATAAGTCGAAGTTTGAAAATCTTGGTCCTGCTAACGAATTTGACAATACAGCAAAAACTGAAGGTAAAATACAAAAACGTTTACTTCAACTGAAAAAAGATGATCTTCTTCCCGCCAAAATTTACAACTCCATTCGACCTACTGGTTCTCAACGACCTCGCATGTATGGATTACCGAAAATTCACAAGAAAGATGTGCCACTACGCCCTATCTTGTCAATGACTGGCTCATCCCAACACCAATTGGCTCAATGGCTTACGTCAGTCATTGACCCAGTACTTTCCCTTTATTCTACTTTCTGCATCTCAGACTCTACTTTCAGCATTTGTGCTGATGCCCTCTACAATGGCGACCTCAAAACACCTCCTTTTCCCCGCGAAATCTTCGTGGAGCTGATGCAAACTGCTACTTCTTCTGTTGAATTCAGCTTCAATGATACCATGCACCGGCAGATTGATGGTGTAGCTATGGGTTCACCTCTAGGCCCAGCCCTTGCCAATATCTTTGTAGGCTATTATGAAGCCGAGTTGTTTAAAAAAGTGAACAAACCTATGGTTTATTATCGATATGTCGACGACACTTTTGCTGCATTCAACAATGAAGACAATTGCAATGCTTTTTTCTCCCACCTTAACTCTCTTCATCCTTCGCTTCACTTCACTTTTGAAAAAGAGTGTGGTGGAATTTTGCCTTTCCTGGACGTGCTAGTAGAGAAAAATGATTGCCATATTATTACTTCAATATACAGAAAACCGACTTTCACTGGCCAATATGTCCGCTGGAATTCTTTCAGCCCTAAGAAACGGAAAATAAATTTAATATCTACGCTTGTACACAGAGCTTTGGCAATTTGTTCAAAATCTACTCTTTCAGCAGAACTATCAAAAATCCGTTCCATTTTGATAAACAATGGCTACCCTGAAAATATTATTGACGCAGTAACAAAAAGAAAAATCACTCAGTTCTTCAAACCTATTCCGTCAGGTCCAAAGAAATGCCCAGTCTATTTACACTTACCTTGGCTTGGAAACGTTTCGACGACGTTCGAAACGCAAATCAAAACAGCCGTTAAACGTTGTTACTTTGCTGTCGAACCGCGAATTGTCTTTACCACCAGACAGCTTCTCCCTGCAACCACGAAAGATGTACTGCCTGCTTCTCACAAAAGCAATATTGTTTACCAATACCTGTGCCACTGCGATAGTCGGTACGTGGGCCGTACTTCCCAAAGATTGCAGCAGAGAATCACGCAGCATGTGCCGAAATCTGTTCGAGGTTTGCACACTTTTCAAGATCGAACCTCATTGGCCCGTTCCTGTAAACCAATCAAATCCCTCAACACCGAAATTTCTTCATCAGCGATTGGACAACATCTCCTACATAACCAATTATGCGCACAAAACTATTCAGATGATAAATTTTCCATACTTGCACATGGCCGCACAGCTTTCCATCTTTTAACTCTTGAAGCTACTTATATCAAAACATCAAAACCAAATTTGTGTAAGTAAAAAGAATTCGTATACAGCTTAAAAATTTCACATTAGTTTCCTCTCTTTTCATTGGTCGACCCATCGACCAATCACTATCGAGTATTCCTCTATATAAGCGAGCAACACTTCTATCTTTTTCATTCTGACGTATTTCTCCTGAAGACGAGTCAGACGAAAAGCTTCGAGAAAATGAATGTATTACTTTCCGTTTTATCAATGCCTTGTGAGAGTACCATTGTGGTAGTAAGGTGTGTTTAACGAGATATATTTGTAGATATTAAAATTGAATGACAAAGCAATGCGGGTTAAGTAATATTGGCAAGTAAAAACGATGGCACAAGGAGCAATTAACTAGAATTTAGTTCCGTTACCGAAAGAGCAATTTCAATGTAAACTAATAGATGATTTAAAAATGCTTTGATAATGGTCATGGAAAAATCGTAAAAAGGTCATGGAAAATCATGGAAAGTCATGGAATTTAGTTTTGAAAATTGTGTGGGAACCCTGTTTTTAGTTGTAACCTTCGATCCCTCCAAGCGCCTTGACGAACCAAAGTGATCCTATTTGAACAAGTCCGGATATGAATTTTAACTTCACTCTTCTCGTTTCCCGGTAATTGATGGCCCAACAATAAGCGAGCAATTCATTTATTTATCGCAGATTTCAGATACAACACATGTTTCATGGGCCGTAAGACAAACAGAGGGGAAGGCTAAGCGCGAGATAGTGAATATGATGTTAAATTTGGCTTATCTTACTTCTACAAATGCAAAGAATCATATTACTATTTCTATATCTACAGATTTGTACCGAGCAGCATTCAATAAACCTACCGTGCTTTATGCTTTATCAAAGCTGATGGATACTGCAGCATGGTTGTGTAACCAATGCTTTCTTTAATTTGTCGTAGTAAAATTCGGGGCTGTTATTTATAATGATTTTGGAGTAGTTTTTCCGAATTGGAGAAAGTGACTTGAATAACTTGTTTTCCGAGTACGAGCCGACTGTAGTCATAGGAGAAAGCAGTATTCACAAGTTGTTTTCCAGGTACAATTCCATCTTGTTCATAATACATAAACTAAAAGTGAGATCGACTCCCTTCGGTTGTGTTAAGCTGTTTTCTATTAGAACTGAGTCTCACTAATATGACTCATAGCATTTTAGCCACATAAAAACACGAATGTCAGTTAGGCGTTTAGATCTATGTCAGTTAAATGAATTGTAAACTGCCCCTATCGCTTGTTCATAATTCAGGATTTTCTTCTTTCTATGTTATTTGTCAGTTCACGTAACACCAGCATCGTCATACTTTTGTAAGCCTTTGCTCTGTTGGGGTAAATTGAAGACTGCATTTTATTTTCACAGCAATTTTCCAAAACTTAAAACAACTTTTTTTGGTCTGGAGCCTGTCATCTCCAACATTATCATTTTGAAGAGACAAACACCTATCCATATATTGCTCTTACTTTACCTACTTTGCTTAAACTTATTGTTCCAAACTACTCTGTGTTTGTTTTTTCTTAAATATTTGAACTCGTGTTGAATGTAGAGTCTAATCCCTCTGAATAGCAAAGTGCGAAATTTCGGTCGTATTCATATACGGCGAGCAAAATTAAAATTACAGACGTACCATTACGTAACAAAGGGAGTTAGCAAATTCAGACGTTTTTAAAGTTGAAAATAAGATTACATCACAATCTGCAACTTGCTGTCACAAGATTCCATTACTAACTATTTATATACACGGAACACCACTACATATAAGAAATCAATACCGGTATACTGAAATAAGAAATAAATACTATTAATAAACAAAGAACCTTTGCGGTCCCTCATGGAACCCTTTAAACTCACGGAACACAACTACACGTTTTGTGGAAACCCTATTGAAGAGCACTGATGTAGAATGATGAAATTGCTTTCGTCGTGAGTAATTTGCTTTTCAACGTTTTCAATCCCCTAACCAAGGTCAGTTAACTTTAATCAAATCATTTTATTGGCAACGTTTCATTGTCCAAACTACCTTTTTCTAACCCGCAATCAATATAAAATGCGACGCTAGTTTTTCTCGTTCTCTCGCACTACTGACATTACACCTTCAGTCAGACTTATAGTGCAACTTCACCGCTTAATCCACATCGGGAAACGGACAAAACTTTTTCGCCTAGTTACTCTTCAAGTTATATAACCTATGTGGAAGCAGAAGCGGTAGAATTTTCGCGCTTCCGCTTCCACAGAAAAAGGACTGCTTCCTCATCCCTGATCCAAAGTGTCCTTTAAACCCAGCAAACTCATAAGTTCTTGGATTCTTTTTTCTCAATGATCTTAACTCCACACTAGGGTTAGTTCGGATATCAATACTTTTTATTATCCGAATAACGGATATATCCGTGTACTTGGAATTTAGCCAGCCAGTTAACCGGATAATAACTGCTAATATGAAAAGTATTGCACAGTTATATTATAGACATATGCACACGCGCAGTACGAGCAAATAGGAAAAAATCACGCAGATTTAATGTTCACTGTTTCTGCAACGCATTCCTTATAAAGCACAATGCATTGATAATGGAATCGTGTAGACGAGACCGGAGTTTTGTAGCAAAGAGTCTACACGCACTGAATGCTCTTTCTGCTTCCACAGAAGTGGGCTGAATAGTAAGCAGAGCTTCAGAGAGAGTCTGAAGGTTGGCAGGTCGTATATCCCAGAAGCTTCAAACACTTCGCATTCCTTTTGAACCATTCTTCTGTTAAGGTTTGGAGTAATGGAAGGACGAGTAACTGGAATTGATGCTGACGTGATAGATCGCTCTAGTTCTTCTTTGAGAGATGCACGTGATGAGTCTCTACATGCTGAAGTAGAAGCGAGTGATGCAAACTGGCTTTCTTCTCCAGGACCAGGCTCTGGTACTCCAAACAGCTTTTGCATTAGGGTTGCAGCAAGAGTGTACAATTTATTTTTGTTTCCGTATTCGCCAAAAATATCAAACTTTTTTTCCATTAGAAAATTGGGATCATGCAAATATTCAAGTAGATGAACAAGACATGCATTTCTCTTGTCTTTGATTCTTACCTCAAGATGAGACTTGAGAGATGTCGAGTACGCAGAATTAGAATTAGAATTTTAAACACAAAACCATGAATCTGCTCAGTTGCAAGAAGTATAGCGTTCCTCCTGCAAAGTCTATCTACAGCGTGTTGGACAGGTTCAAGGACATCAATCAGATTATGGAGAATTTTAATTTCTGCTTTCGTAATGGTGGTAGAAGTTCCAATTTCGACAAGAGCCATTCTGATACATTTTTCCGCTCTTATGAATATTTTAATCATCTCTAAAAGACTGTTCCATTTAGTCTTTGAATCTAGAATCAACTTCAGCTCTGTGTTCAATTGTGCTTGGATGTGCTTTTGCAGAATTTCGTCCTTGGGAGGACTTTTGCGAAACATCTTTACCACTGTTCTCACCTTCCCTATCACTTCCGCAACAAACTGTTGAAGTTCTACCCCAATTGCTTCAGTCTCCACAAGACCTACAGCACCTTCATCAACTTCTTTCATCTCCTCTTCTGAAGAAAATTCTGAATCCGATCCAGTATTATTATTTTCCCTTTTCTTTTCTAGTCCTTCAAAGAGATTTTGCCTTGCATACAAGAAATTAGTTACTGCTAAATGATAACCATACGCAAAACAGAGCTGGTGGATGCAACAAATCATTCTTCCAAAACTCTTCATCACACTAGCTCCATCTGTTGTAGCTGCAACAATGTCTTCCATCTTGAGGCCAAACTCGTGCAATCTTTCTTTCACCAAATTCTCTACTCTTTCGGCTGGCATAGAACCTTTGATTCTTACCATTTCTAAATTAACAGGGTCTGAATCATAGTGCAGGTTTAAGTTCATGTATCTTCTTCTTCTTGTGCTTGTGTATTCATCAAGAGTGACAGAACAAAAATTTTCAGCCCCCTTTTTTATTGCAGCCATTTTCTTTATATCGCTTTTCAGTGTTTGGGAAAAAGATATGGTAATAGTTCTGACATTTTGTACCGTTTGTGGTAGCTTGCATTCTCTTGCTAAAAATGCTGGTCTTAGTTGCTTACTAGTAGAAATGGCGTTAAAAGAAATTCTGTCCCTAGCTGATAGCTCTGCAACAATCCTTTTCAGCGACTCTTTGTTTGGTTTAAAATAGTTTTTAATCGTGCTGGTGCCTGCGGAACTTTCGTTTGCGTTTTCCAAAGAAACTTGCTGTTTTGCCTTCTTTGTGTCGAGAAGAATTTTATGTTTTAGACAAAGGTGGTTTCTCATTGCTCCTGTAGATCCACCTTTACAAGAAATTGTGTTTTCGCAGCTTTCACATTTTGGCCTATCACCATTTCTTGATCGTAGAAAGTAGCCCCACACGGGATTTTCACTTTTAACACTTTCAGTGCGATAGGACGTTCTGCAACGTCTTGAGAGAAAATGCACAGGGTGCGTTCGGACGTTCCGAAACGTCTTTGAAATAGCTGCAATGCGTTCGGTGCTAAAAACTTTCTAGAACGCCTATATAGCAAAATCATTGAAGCGTGTATGTAGGAATGTCGCTAGACATTTTGCACACAAAACTTTGCGAAGGCTTTTTGAAAGTTTTCAAATGCTGAGCTTTGAAGATAGGAGAAAAGAGTAAAAAAAGTTAGTGGTAGAATGAGAGATTTAATGCAAAATTTAATCCTAATTTTCTTTATTTAGCAAAATGAATACACAACAAGTAGTTGATATTGTAATGGATAGTGACTCTGACATGTCACAGATTAATGATAGTGATTCATCCAATTTATCGGACAAGATTGAAAGCGATTCTGATTCTACATTAGGATCTACTGGTGGAGGAGATAGTGATGATGATGATGATGAAAATGGTGTTCATTTTCCATGCTCTTCACAGCAGCCTGGTCGTAGACAATCATAAAAAATTGTTTTATTGTTTCTTTTCAAGCATAGTCTACTCTACTCTCTACACATGTTTTGAAAAAGTTATTTGCTGATAGTATGCCGCGAAGACAGTAAAAAAGACGAAAAAAGAAAAACAGCGCCGCCCCGTGCGACCGCTTTATGCGCGACTAGTGTAGCACTGAACGTGTTAAAACGTTTAAATTCCATCTCTTAAATTTAGTCTGTTTAAACTAGGTTGTATTCAAAGCTTTTCAGGTTCAACTGAAATATTCTTACAGACAAACCCTACACATTTCACAAACTTCGTAACTGCATTTCACAAACTTCACCTCACAATGCAAATGCAGACTTCTATTAAAATAATCATTTCCTTGGCTTTCTTTGGGACGTGTGAGTAAAGTTCACTTATGAATTTTACGAATAGTTGAAAATATAAGACAAAAGTGTGAACAAAAGTTTAATTGTGCTCAGCGGGAGTCAGCCTCCTCGTAACAAATAATGTTGAAACTTACTAAAAAGTGTTAAAGCATTAGCAACGATATTCTTTTATTCGGTTAATCGACAGAATTATATCCAGATATCGGATAGCAAAAAAACTCCCGGTTAATCGGTTAACTTTTTCCGTTCTTCTTAACATTGCTATCTCATTCTCGCTCCCATACAGCATTGCTGATGTTACGCAACACTGATAAATCCTTCCTTTCATTTTTAACGAAAACTTTCTCCCATAAAGTAACTCCCCACATTCTCTAAATTTTATCCATCCAATTCTCGTTCTTGCTGTTACCGCTACTTCACTTCCACCACTGGCGTTCAACCTGTCCCCCAAACAGCAAAAGCTCTTCACAAAGTAAGCCTGGTCAAAAAATGATATTTCTTCATTTGGTTCCACAATTCCTTCCTTTGCATAAACACATAGTTCACAAACAAAACCTTTTGCCAGAGTTGAAGTCACTTTCTTTATTTTCACGCATCTATCATGTACCCATTTACCACACTTTGTACACATCACCGAATTTGTCATTACCCTCTTGCCGCACTTGGCACATGGATCAACTTTACTGTTGAGTACCTGACCTTTTGAACCGCTCACCATTACTTTGGTTTTCTTGAGGTTTACTTTCAGCCCCTTGCGTTTTAACGCCTCTTTTCATTTAAAAAACTTCTCTTTCAAATTCTCCATACTTTTACTCATTAAAACCAAGTCATCCGCATACAGAATTTCATCCATCAATCCTTCTCTTGTATTCTCCGAGATTACATCCACTGCAATCGCAAAAAGCAGTGGCGAAAACACAGATCCGTGAGGTACACCGTACACCGTACACCGACTTGTACCAAGAATTCGTTTGATAACTCAGATCCCACTCGAACTTTCGTTTTTGCCCCCTGTTAGAGACTCACCGCTCTTACGATTACTTCTGGTAAACCTTTCTTTCTCATCGCCCACTCCATCATCTTTCTTGGAACTCCATCAAATGCCTTCTCGATATCCACAAAACATGTATAACTTTTTCTTCCAATCCCTATATTCATTCCTCTTGCATTTTTCGCGCTACAAACAATGCGTCTGTTGTTTTTCTTCCGGGCATAAAACCAAACTGCATTGAATCAATATTTACTAATTCTCGAATTCTTCTCTCCAGCACTCTGTCAACGATTTTCATGGCGTGCTCTAACAGCTTTATTCCTCTGTAAGCAATACAATTTCTAACATCTCCCTTTTCGATGTCAATGTATATTTTGCTTTTGTCACCAGGCATCCTTTAACTTCTCAATATAGCTCTTCTGGTGTAATCGAAAGTTTAAATGATCTTTATTTAGATTTAAAATCTACATAAAATTCACAAAAACTAACGTTTCGAAAAACTGATTTTAGTTTTTCGAAACGTTGAGTTTTTGTGAATTTTATGTAGATTTTAAATCTCCCTTTTCCTTGAAAATGGGTACCAGCACACTTGTTTGCCATTTATCTGGCATTCCTTTCCCATCTAACACGCGTTGGCCAAGTCTACCATTACACTAACCCCTACTTCTCCACTAGCAGATATCATCTCTGCACATACTTCAGAGGGTCCAGCTGCATTTCCTGGTTTCATCACTTGTGGTATAAAAAAAAATCAAATCACTTCTATCCCGAAGTTATGCTACCTTGTGTATTGATAAATTTGATAGCCCCCAGTTTTATTTCGTGATGATGACTAATTAAGAAAACGTTAGTGACATCCAAAGTTGAAAAGAAATCGAAAAGTTATGATGCTTACATTGAAAAATTTTTTGCTGTTTACCTTAATATTGGAATTAGATTCAAGAACTTTGGAGAGACCATGGTCCTTTGTTGTCCCATTTTACCCCTGGCTATAACTATGCGCAACTGTTATACATTATAAGAAATAGCAATCAAAAAGTATCCAAAATCCATCACCTCTTGTTTAAATTTTACAGTAGGCTATGTGCTAAGTGGATAACCCACCATCTACGCTTTTGTGCAAAAAGTGGAAAAAAATTTTTGTGGGTGCTACAAAAGTTCATATTGAAACTTGATTTTATATTCCTCTTTGCTACACGTGATCCAAATATGTTAGTGGTTGAGATTACTGAAAAGCACTTCACATTTGACCAAAGACTATTAAGAGTTTACCTATCGTTCAATTAACATAGTTTTCGCATTTGCCATCGCATTACTAAAAATTAGGATTTACAGCATATCTTAGTAGTATACGTCATATGAGTTGTACTGCTGTAACTGACGGCTTATCAGCTGTATTCTGTTACATTTACTTTTGCTATCAAAATTACTGAGATAATAGCTGTAACTGCTGCTGTTTCGCTGAAGTTGGACCACCAGCATTATGACTAAAGATCGCTTTATTTTGAAGCGTTACAGTAAAATGATACGTGCTTAAAAAAAAGAATTGCCTGTTCGTCGCTAGTAAACTCAAATCGCTGTAGAATTTATCTTATCTGAAGCAGCTTTTCGACATTTGCCGGAGACATTTTCCTTTTAATCGTTAGGTATGATGTTGGCCGTTACTAATGCGATGCGTAGTACAAACAAACCCATTTTGCATTGGGCTTTGATTAAATTCCGAATTCGTATCAATATCTAAACATACAAAGCTAACTAAGGTTTTGATTGCTTGTAATTGGCGTGTGCAGTGGTAAAGATTAACGATAATTAACATTTTAGGGCGAATTAAGCTACGAGGTAGTGAATGGCATGAGATATCTGATGATGTGTGTCAACGAATCATTACGTCTTTATCTACCAGCTGTAAGGTATCTTTTAACTGTGTTATGGGTTTCTCCACTTTTCCGTAGCAAACAGATCCAATCAGTCTACCCGTCGTGATGGCTCAGTCTGACAAAAACTAGCTAACAGCATGACTCATAAGCATGCAAAAATTGTTTAATTATGTAAGCTGCACGACAGAACTGGTTACATGGTGATTTACACAGTGAATGATTTCACCTATCATCGAAACGTTGGTTAACAAGATTTGTTCAGATCTTTAAAAAAGCGGTACCCGTGAAACAACACATTTCTGTCTTAAATTGTTTCCCAAGCATACAACAGCACAACCAATGCTGGTTGAGCGGTACTTCATTGCAAGATATTGTCTTGAGCGCCAGTATTAGTAGCAGCAACGTTCGTAAGATCACGTGTGCTTTGTGGCTTTAATTTTTCATTTGCATTATTAATCTACTAAATCTGAAAATACAGGTAGCATGTAGTAAAAGTAAATTCAGTAGTGGTGCATCACGAGTATTGAACAACAAACTGTTCGATTACGAGTTCGAATTATGTTTGATACCATAATTTTGGAGGCACATAGCATTAAAAAAGCTGTGTCGAGTGACATTTGAATTAGAGTGAGAGCGGTTTACGTCTCAAACTGATGTTGAAATGAGCCATGTTTATTTCTAGCCCCTTTCCGGTTGATGCTTTACCACTAGTGATGAGTGCGACTCGAACAGCTTTTGGCAAAACAGGTTTTTGTTCAGTTATTTTGGTTTAGGAACTCCCGCGTGGCTGAAAAAGAAATAACGATCGATGGTTTACGTATTCCTGCTGGAACACAAGTTGAAATTCCTACCTATGGCCTTGCTCATGATGAGGAGTACTGGGATGAGCCGATGAAATATAAGCCAGAAAGGTGAGATTGTGTAGATTTTTCATACTGTGTTTAGATAGCAAATAAGTTTTAACAGTGCAAGTGCCTCTTCGCTGGAAAGTTGTCCCACACAAAGTGACTTCTGTACACGTTAAAGGTTAAGTAGAATAACAAGTTGGCTGCTGATTAAATGATCGTAAGCGTACTATTGGGGTTTTCATCTGGTACAGTTTGGCAATCTTGCTTATTGCTTCGGACTGGTTACTAAGTTATAGAACAGCGTGCCAGACTGGCAGAGCGCATCATCTGAATGTGTTTGGCTATTGTTTTAACAAACTACCCATAGTCATGATTTATTGATTTAGACATCAATTATTTGTGCACGTGATTATACACCCATTTGCAAAGTGATGGTGTGACGTCAATTTAAACGCGCTAGCCTGTGATGACGTCACCATGAGCACTAGCTCAATGTGTATTAAATGCTTACTCGTAGTTAATGCTATTCGAGGAACAGTCTCTGAAGGGTGGAAAGCTTTTCTCTGGTGACGGTGTCTAATTAGTAACCAACTGTAACCGCTTTCCTGTAAACCTTGCATTCAGCAAAGGTCTTATTTTAATGTTCTGTATTTGGTAAATGCACCAGTCCGTTACAAACCAGTCATAAATGCAGACTGTTGGCCCCTCTATTATCTTGGCGGAATTTCATTTGCGAGTAACCATAACTGATATTTACGACGTGCTGAGAGCAGGTGCACTGAATGTTCTTCACTGGCGAAGCGCGTGCTTAATTATTGATCTTTCATGGGTCAGATATTAAATTTATCCTTCGAGAGGCTTGTTATTGCCAATGTCTTGCACACAATCGCAAACTAAAGTAATATTTTATCAGGCTGCGCAGAGTGTTTTTTGCAGAATGGAAGACATGAGCAAAATCGACCCTATGACTTTTACACCATTCGGAGCTGGACCTCGTAATTGCATTGCTATGAGAATGGCGTTGCTTGAAGTTAGATTGGCTTGCTGCAAACTATTGCAAAGTTTTATACTAGAACCATGCGAAGACACCCCGGTGAGTGTTAATCATGTAGTTAAGTCGCTTGTTGTAGCATGGAGCAGATGGGAATTTTAAATCATAGAAATTGCGCATGTCCAAGGACAAGCTAGACTCTGTCGAAACCGGGTTAATTGGAAAATTTACAATACAATTTATTGTTTGATCATATTTAAGAGCATTATTTTTTCGTTGCACCTGCTGGAGTTGGGAATTTCACATATCTTTTCATGATTTACTTTTGAACTGTTTTCAGGGTTGTCAGTTAATGCATACGTCTGCAGAGTAAATGGTATGGATTTTGAGCTCATAGTTTCGGGTACAAAGCTTTCCGTAATTGCCACTAGCATTCTTTAGTAAAACATCCGGAGTTTAAAAGTTGCTTGCCAATCAAATCCTAACGCAAAAGCTCGTTAGTGATTGATGTATGTAGCTATATACTGTATATGCTACATACAATAAAAAAATACATCTAACGTCTTTTTTATTTTTTGTCTAACGTTGCGTTTAGGCACCGCCACTGGAGATCACTTTTAAAGCCAGTATGCAGCCAAAACCCGATGTCATTCTCCGAGCTATTCCCAGGAACAAGGCACAGTCTTAACCAAGTATTTTAAATCTCTTTTTTTATCATTTAAAATGTTCGCAAACGTATTTGTTTGTTACTAAATTCCAATAATCTACATGGTTGATGATATTGTGAAATTTGAAAGCCGATCCCGTCTTTTTCTCTGAACAAAAAACGTTTGAATGTTTTTAGTGCTTTTCAGCAAAATATGAAGTAAGAATAGCGAGCCCTGGCAGAATGTGGAAGTCTGCAGATTTTACTTTTGCGATTCATTGATTGATTGTGTATTTAGTACTTCCTATCTATATCGGATTGGCTTACTGCGCAAAGTATCACATTTCAAGATAGCGCAGTAAACACCTGTTGTTATAAAAGGATTTTGATAACCCACTACTCATCAGTTGCGTAGCATCAAGCGATTCTACTGCTGATAACTATTAGGAAAAGCTTATAGCGAAACACCTCTTTCATGAGCTACATACTATTTCAAATGCAGACTGCGTTTTGTTGCCTGTACTTGTAGTAACTGATCGAAATACTTTTGATCTTCAGCTGAAGCCAAAGTTTCTTTAAACACAAATGCAAGTTTTTTTTATTGACCGAAGTTGTGCTAAGCTAACTTTTATCGATTCTAAGTACGATATACATTTGACTAACTGCAGCAGTTAAGCGACCATACTATAAACGCCAATGTCAAATCTCTCAAGTTGTGTACTAAATTGACTGAGTTTTTGTAACACTCTCAGATTTTAATTACATTTTACTTGAGGAAGTGAAAATACTCATGAAAAGCTTTGGTTGAGTTAGACATTCAAGAATAATCTTCCGCAGAAGCTAATCGAACGTGTCGTCTTACCAAAATTAAGCACCAAGGTTGTCTTAATCTTGAATTGTTTTAAATGCTTTAGTGTATGTGTACTGCCAAAGTGTAATTATTGGATGCTGTCTCATGATCGTGCGGTCATTTGCAGTTTCTAAGCTCTACGTCGTGGTGTGGTGATAATCGATCCGGATTTTGGAGCTAGAGATCTGGAGTTCAAAACTCCGCAAAAGCACCATTGGCATTAGCAGAAAGGGCATCTGGAATTCAGGGTGTTGCCTTGCTCCCGCTAAAAGTCGGGTTTGAAAGCGAATGTGACATGACAGACAATCTTTGAATGAGCACGAGAAAGCCTGCGAAAACTGTGTAAAATTTCCTTTTTTGTGTTCGGATTTTGTTCGATGACTTTAATAACTTGCCATTATTTTTATTGCTTTGTGTGTCTGCTATCAACTACTGCCAACTGCTTGTATTCCAGCTTTATTTTAGATCTTGTTTTAACGTACCAGTATGCATGAACGTGAAACTCGAACTCATCTAAATATTTTCGGTTTTTACCTGCTAAGCAATTACAGTCTATTTTTTATTTTTGCTGCTAGCACGGTATCCAATCCATGACGATGTGGTATTCACTGTGTTCTGCAAGTTCCTAGCTTGTTGTACATCTTATTTTGATGCACTATATTTCCGACTTTTCTTTTTCGTATATGTGGTAATTGATGTTTTTCCTCTTCATGCACTTCATTTCAAATGCTTGTACTTATATTGTGCTTGTGCATTGTTGTAGTCGTAAAACCTTCTATCAAGTGTGAACGATAAATTAAGCCACGGGTGATTGTAACTGTCTTTATGACCTAAAATGACTCCTTGGATATCGCTTATGTATAATTACCCGTCATTGCTCGTACTATTGATTATTGATGTCATGGTGGGAGCATTATCTCGTCAATAGTTGTTCAACCGGCTTCACCTTGCAACACCAGTGACAACCACAAAGCAAGTGGTTATATATTAATAGTTTTTCGACAAAGCCAATTTCCGTTCTTAAACCAAATGCATTTTAAAAACGTTGCTTGAAATAAAAAAGCCACTCCTGGGGTGCGGGCGGTAGAGAGCATTCTTAAAAACAGTTTCCTAAGATGGTAAAACAAAATCTTGACGCGCGTTTGTAATACCGTTTCTCCTTAATTGAAGGCTGTTTACAGGTGCTGAAAAATAATTGTGAATTCTTGTTCACAAAAGCTTATTAACTTTGCACTCTTCTAAATGAAAGCACACTTTTCATCTTGTAGCGCTTCCTATGGGCTGCGTGCTGTCGTCCTCGTACCACGTGGTCTGCTATCTGGTTTTATTGCTGGACAATAGTTCTCATACACAGTAGCAACAAGCTCATACGAGAGTCACGTAGCGATAAAAGAGAACAAAACGTGGCGGAGAGGGGCTTATATACGGCTTAGATGTGATGTAACAATGACTGCTACATGGCATCCCTCCCTGTTGGACTTAAAAAAAAAGGGAGTGTTCCATGTCCTACGTAAGTGGGGCCCCTCACGCAATACATCGAATCACTATCAACACAAAAACAACACGGTACACAGCAACGAAATTAACACACATATATACAGAAACAAATGAACGAAACGCCATGGTGTTATACATGATTAAACAAAATCGAGGAACCGTCCTGGGGCTTTACCAGACGTCCCCTTCTGGTTTGTGGGTGGAAGAGGGTGTAAGGGGCTTGTGCAGTTGTGAGGTAATTCTGCTTTGTGGCGAGTTTGAAGGGGGTGGGATTGTTCAGGGGACGGTGGAGGTGGTGGAGTTGCTGGCATTGAGAAGTTTACTTGGAGCGACGTAGAGTGATCAGCAGCCACTTGGCTGTTCAAGGCTTTAAAAGAGAGGTTGGCTGCCTTCAATCTGTCTATCGATACCACATCGTTGTGGGTCGTGTAGTCAATGACAAAGTATTTGTCGTTTTTGGATATGACGGGAAATGGCCCTTTGTGATGGGGGGCCAAGGGTGGCTTGTATGTATCTGTGCGAATATACACTGGGACGAGAAAAGGGTAGGATCTAGGTATGAATGGCGATGTGTGGCTCTGGGCTGATGGTAAGTGAGGTTGGCTATATATTTGGAAAAGTTGCTAATGTAATCATGTGTTGGTGTAGGAGCGTCAGTCTCGGGTGCATAAAATTCTCTTGGTAGGCGAACAGGGCCACCAAAAACTGGTGCATAAAATTCTCTTGGTAGGCCAACAGGGCCACCAAAAACAAAGTTTGTAGGTGAAAGAGAGTGTGAATCCTGTTTGGGACTGTTGCGTAAAGCAAGGAGGACCCAAGGCAGGTTGTGATACCATTGAGACGGTTCTTCGTAAGCTCGAAGGCTGGCCTTTAAGGAGCGGTTCAGTCTTTCGACAAGACCTTGGGCCTGTGGATGATAAGCAGTTGAATGCTTTATTTGGCAACCCAAAAACCGACACATTTCACGCTATAAAAGGGTGAATTGAGTTCCTCGGTCACAAAAAATTTTCTCTGGACAGCCAAAAGGGGCCACCCAGTTATGGATAAAAGCACTGACACATTCTTGAGAAGAGATACCAACTAACGGTATGGTGTGGATGAAGCGGGAGAAACGATCAGTTATTACCAGGAGGTAACGGTAATCGCAGGATTCGTTGAGAGGGTCTGTGAGGTCCACATATACGTGGGTAAAACGCTCTGTGGGAGGAGGAAGAACTGGGCTTAAAGGTGTGGTGTTATGTCGCAACACTTTAGATTTGGCACGTTGTTGGCATGTCTTCGTGAAATTGGCAATGTCTTTTCTCATGCCTGTCCATACAAATCTGTCACCAACGAGTTTGACACCAGTTTTAATACCGGGGTGTGATCAGGAATGAAACTGCTGAAAGACGGCAAAACGTAGGGATTGGGAAATTATGGGTCGTAGCCGGCTTTGTGAATCGTCGCACAACAGCGAAATACCGTGGTCTGCTAAAGGAACTTCTACCAAGCGCAAGGAAGTGCTGATTTGAAGACGTAACTGTTGCGTTTTATTGTCGACTCTTTGAGCCAATGCTATAGTTAAGATAATCTAAGCCCTTTGTTGTCGGCAAGACATTATTTAAGTCAGCAATGTGATTGTTCGGACGAGATATAGCATCGGCAATGTTATGCTCGCCTTTTACGTGTTCAAATTTGTGTGTGAATTGTGCTATGTAGTCAAGGTAGCGTTGTTGTCGTGGTGAGGCAGAGGGAGTTGAACTGTGAAATTTATGAACTAAAGGTTTGTGATCAGAACGAAGAGTAAAGTCTTTTGCATTAAGGTAGTATTGGAAATATCTGATGGCTGCGAAACATGCAAAAAGCTCTCGGTCAAATGTTGACCACGCACGTTGAGCAGGGGTCAGAGCTTTCGACCAAAATGCGAGAGGCGCACATGAATCATTTTTGACTTGTTGAAGGACGGCGCCTATGTGTGTGCCACTCGCGTCGACGACCAACTATGTTGCAGCGGTTATGTCAGGAAAAGCCAGTTGTGTTGCATGTGATAAGGCAGTCTTGCTCTGAATAAAGCAATTTGTCAATTCTGTAGTCCAGCGCAAGAATTGATTCCTTGGAGTTTAGTTCACTAAAGGGTGCAAGTGTTGTAACCATTGGGATGAGTGTTTCACAAACTTTGCATGATATTGGTACATCCCCAAATATATATCACCGTAGTTCTTTAACTGTGGATGGTTGTTGAAATTGTGTAATTGTCTCTACTTTTTCTTCGCTTAGGGGCTATGCCATCCTACGAGACTTTGTGGCCTAAGAAAATCAGGCTGCTCACACAAAACACGCATTTGGTTTCATTCACAACTAGGCCGTGAACCTTGAGGCGTTCGAACAGTTTGTCGAGGAGCTGGGCATGTTGTTCTTTGGTCTGTGACATTACGATGATGTCATCCAGGTACGCAAAGACGTTGGTTAATTCGGCAAAAACTTCGTTCATCAGCCTTTGATAGTAACATGAACTAGTGGCAAGACCCATAGGCAGAAAATTACCCAGTGGTGTGGCGATTGTAAGCATGTGTTTATCTGCCGGTCGAACAGGAATGGAGTAACAGGCGTCTCTAACCCTATATCTGTTTACTTTCTTCTTGGCTCTGTCGCTGGCTCTACTTTCTCGTCTTCCTCCTCTCTTAACTTTCCAAACTGCTCCTCTCCCAGGGAGCCGCCTACCTAAAATCTCTCTGGCTACCTTACCTCAAACGCCATCCTAAAGCCTGGTGGTCCGCTGAAATGGAAGAAGCGATTAGTGAAAGACGCAAAGCTTTCGCTGTCGCTCACAGAAGTAATGAAAATCGCCAAGCTTACATCTCTGCTTCCCAGCGTGCCTCGTTGGTCATTGCCAAGGCCAAGACTGAAGCAGTCTAATGCTGTGAAGTACTTGTAACCGTGAGTTAAATTGACAAAATCTTGTACATTTGGAAGTGTGTACTTGTGTGTTCTCAAGATTTTGTTGAGGTTTGTGAAATCGGCACACATCCCAAAAGATCCATTTTTCTTGGCGACTAAAACGACAGGAGAACTAAATTCTGAATGACTTGGTTCGATAATGCCTGCTTCTGATAACCGATCGATCTCAGTTTTTAGGGCAATGAATTTGTCGGGACCTAAGCGACGTGCTTGGGAGTGAACAATTTCATTGTGACTTACTTCAACAGTAGCCTCTACCAAATGAAGGATAGTTTTAGAGCGTAGTGTTGCATCAAAAACCTCGGGAAATCGGTTTCTGTAATGTTGCAGAAGAGAATTATCAGTTTGTTGATCAGAACGTAAGGTGAAACCAACTTCAAGACCGTCATGTTCGTTTACCAAGTCCCGTTTGTAACGCTCAGGGTCAATGGAAGCAGTAAGCTTGTTGTTTGACACGTCAACTGTGAGGTGATATTTTCGTAAAAAATCAATTCCGAGTATTTCATAGTCAATATCAGCGACAGAAAACTCATGGTGAAATAAGTGTGAAAATCCAATGTCAATGTCACGCTTGATAACGCCGCTGCAGTGTAAAATACCTCCACCAACAATAGTCAGTAGTGGAGTAGGCGCAGGGAGAAGCAGGGAGGGGTAAAAACTGTCCTTGGGAAAAACACTGTAAATAGCACCCGTATCGATTTAAAATTTGCACCCACTGATGTTGTCCGAAACAAAAAAGAGGGGTGGACCTTGGAATTGCGAACTGCTCTGTCCCCCAATTAGATGCAGCCCGCTTACTAGTTTTCCGGAGCTGAAGTATTTGACCAATTATGGGAAAACGAGCAAGAACCGCCTTCGTACTTAAAAGCTCGGGCTCCGAAACGTTGGTGGTAGTAACACACTTGATTAGAATTAGAGCTGGGGGATAGATGTGGGTTCCTAGAGCGGGTTGGTCTTGGCATTGGTGTCTCTATTTAACGCATGCTCTGTTGTGTTGTGTGAGGAAGAAGCATTATGTGATAAACTTTGTTGAAGGGCTGTGATGCGTTTTTCAAGCATTTCGTTAATTAAATGTTGTGGTGGTGAATTGTGATGTGACGGAGATTGTAATGAAAATGTGGTAGCTGATGGTTAATGTGTGATGTGATGGTCATTGTGATCGATTAATTTATCAGCCTGTTTGGCTAAGTTGTCGAGTGACATGTTATCGTTGAGGCGCAAAAATTTTCGGGTAGATGGGTACACCGAATTTAAGATGCAGTGTCGTAATAGGTCTTCATGCAGTTGTGAGGAGGGGTTATAGTGACTACTCAATGTGGACTTAAGCTTTTGCAAGAATTTGCAAGCGGTAAGTGTGCCACGGTTACGTTCATTAAGCAATGTGGAGAGACATTGTTTAAACGGCGTGGAAAATCGTGCCAGCAACTGAGTTTTTAATGAGGTGTATTGGTCATCAGGGATGTCTGAGGGTAAAAGATCTGAAATGCGTTGATGAAACGGATGGCTTTTTTGACAGTGAAACTAGCAAGGCTCGATATTTCTGTGACTCACTGGACACCTCTGAGGCAGCGAATAAAACCTCACATGCCTTGAAAAAGCCAATAGGGTCGTGAACCCAAAATTCGCGGAGTGGAACTGTGGTATGATGTGGCTCGATAATGGATGTAAAGGTGTTATTGAAGTTTGGCGAAGGTAAGGGCGACTGACTTCTAGGAGCAGAAGTGCTACAGAAAGTTTGGTGTGGTTGAGTCGAGGGTTGACGGCGTGAACTCCTGAGGCTCTATTTTTATTTAACGCGCCGATTAGCCCGGCAAGGATAATAGAGGATAACCCAACTAGCAAAAACTCCCTCCAATATAGAGAAAAACATAACAAATTTAGTTTGAAAACTTTTTATCGGAGAAACCTTTTTATTTTGGGGTGACACTTTTGGAATACGTCTCGCCTGACATAAGTTATCGTAAGGAGGGTGAAAACCAATTTCTTTCCTTTGAAGAAGTGCAAGGTGTCAAACAAATAGACATCCGCTGATTTACATTTAAATGGCTCAAGGTATGTGGTGAATTGTGATATTTTTCACAGCATACATTGATTGGGTTTAATGGTTTTGCGCAGTAACCTGAAGGCGACTTTAGTAGAGGGCAGATTCGGCAGCGATATTTAAAAAAGCTTGTGATGTAGGTCTACGCGATTTTAATAAGTTAGGCGAGCATGAATGCTTGATTACAGTAAACAGTCTTCAGATTTAGCTACCGGTATGTTAAGCTCTTATTTTCGTTCTTTTTTTCCCAACACCGTTTTAATGAAGCAAATTGTGACACAAAATGCGTTGCACTTTGCAAAGACTAAAAACGAGAAAATACCAAATTTTTCAAAAATGTCGTTTACTATATTTCTGTTTTTGGTGAGAAAGTTTGATTGTTTAATTCAGGCGAAGCGAGCTGCGTAGCCTACACTACATTAGTCAAGTATTGGGCTAATTGTGGTACGCCAGGGTTTTGTAATCTGCAAGCGGTCGGCGAAGAAAAGTCGTTCTGGCCATAATATCCTTATCATTCAGCACAATGCGTGCTTTTTAATGGCATAAGGCAGTGCGCCGCAACCGATGTGCCTCGGCACACCAATGTGCTGGGAGACGATGCTAGGTGTGTCGCAGTGTAACTGTAACCTGAACATAATATTTTAACGAAAGGTTTGATCTTCGCAAATTCAAAGGTTTTGATAGCTAGAATTCAACACTTTGCGAATTCACACTCCAGATTGTCCATTGCGCATTTATGACGTTTTGTGACGTCATATTAAATACCATAATTTTATCTTCAAAACCCGCTCAGGCATCAACAACCGTTTGATTCGTTTTTGGCACGTTTTCAGTAGCTAGTGCGTTGTCAAACATCTGTCCTTGATCACTGTGCTTCCATTTTGTTAGTCAATTTTCACTTCGAATCTTATGTGCTAATTCATATTTTTGTTAATTAAAAGTGCATACGGTAAGTAAAATCACAAAAAGATTTATAAAACACAATCGTACAATGAATAAATTTAGGGGCATCAGAATTTTTAGAAGGCATGGAGAGTAAATATTTAAAGAGCGCTTTTCACTCTACTTTTATCTACACCACTGTCTGGAATCATAGTGGTGGTATATTGTGATTGATTTGATGAAAATTGCGGAGAAGCAACGAAGGAATGATGGAGGAGCTGTGAAGGAGATGACTAGAGGTATTAACGTAGCGTCAGGGCCGTTGAGAGAACAGTCCGGGCCCGGTACCAACATTAATACCCCCCCTTTAACAAGGGTCTGGTAAACTGTAGTTGCCGGGTTTTATCCTATTACAAATGAATGAATGTTTGGTATAATTGGTGTTCTTTCTGCGCTTTTTTTCTTTTTTTAGCTGCACTCTGATACGAATAAGACATAGCTGTCTGACTACTTGACTATTTAAATAATTTAATCTTCATATGTGGGGTAATAAATCAAGCACAGTTATAACATTACGTCTATGGAATAATATAAGGCTAAAAGTAAGTCAAAAAACAAAATGAGAATATCATGCAATGTATCATTATCAGTCACCAATAATCGGTAAGTAAAATGCAATCTTCTTATTAAATGGAGACAACAAAACACAACAGGATTGATGTGAAATGATTTTGTAAGATCTGACCTTAAACAAATTGATTGATCCATATGGGATGTGTGGATTTTATATTTGAGAGTTTGGTTTGGGACTTAAAACAATGATACGTTTAGGAAGTTATCTGCTGTAGGAGTTATAGGAACCCATATTATATGTTTCTGGCCACGGGGCGAGGAAGTATTCTGGGGAGCCCGAATTTTTTCTTGAAATGAGTATTTAAGCAAATTTTCTGTGGCCAAAATGAAGAAAACATTAGTCATCATGTCACAAAAAATATTATATTGCTGGTTCCAAGTGGTTACGATCGATATAGAGCGTCTTGTAGGCGAGAAACAAAACAACGCGAGTCCTGCAGGCGCGAGGATTATTAACAGGAAAAACAGGAAACTTAGGCCTAATATATTGTTAACATTGCGCGCGACCTTTTCAAGTATCCGGGTCCGAAACCAAAGGACCCCCTGGACCCCCTTGTCGACGCTCCTGAAAATTCTATTAGGAAAAGAAGCACAAAAAGTTGTAAAAATCTCATGTGCAGAAAACACATAAACTTTTGGTAACTCTTCATACAAGAGCCTGATAGGTGAAGCCGGCTTTACCTGCTTGACCGGCTGAACGGACATTCTCAATGTTACTGATGGGGGCCCTGCGTGTGATGCCGTGGTATATATTATAAAGCAAGGATTTTTTCTTTTGCTGATACGCTGCCCGTTAAGGTATTTATGTCTATACTCTACACAGTGGCTCTTAACCGGGGGTCCATGAACCCCTTAGGGGTTCATGAACCCCTTAGGGGTTCGTAGAGGTACTTTAAGGGGTCCGTATGATTGGATCCGCTTTTGCGCTGATAAGCAAAACAGATTTCTGGCTAAAGTTGGGACACTCAGCTTTAGATCGCGCCTCTGTATTTGGGTTGATCTCCAAAAAAAAAAGGTCACCACCTACTCTTTGTCACTTTAGGCAGGCTGCCGATTTGCCGAAAATGACAAGAAATAGATGGTGACCTTTTTTTTTTGGAGATCCACCCAAACACAAAAGCGCGATCTAATGCTGCTTGTCCTGACTTTGGCCAGAAAGCTGTTCTTAAGAATACAGCAAGGCAATGATCAAGATGTATTGCACTTGTCCTTACACTAACCTTGCAAGTAACCAAGTGTCAGCCAATGGCAGGGGGTGCTGGACTACTTAGCCTTGACCGCAAGGGGTGCTTAGGAGGAAAAAGGTTAAGAAAAACTGCTCTACAGCATTGTAATAAAATCCCAAGTTTAAGAAAAAATCAACATAAAACCATTAACCATTACAATTTGTAAAACTGAATTTACAGAGAACATTTGTTTGAAAATAACTCGGCCTGATGTGCGCCTACTGAAATATGGTGAATGATTTTGGGGAAGCCATAGCCGCTTTTGTCGCTATGCCGGAAGCAAGACAAATAGTGCAGCCAAAGAACTCAATATCACAAATATAAATAGGAAAAGGGCAGCAACACATCTCAAAACATGCTTACAACTAAATAGTTTATTTTTATAATCGTAAAAGCAACCATCATTTGGCCGCTACCATCTGTTTTGATTGTATTTCAATCCCTTCTCCCCGACAAGCATAACGATAATTTGTGGCAAGATTCTTTGTGAGCATTACCAGTCATGATTGAGAGAATATGATGATCACAATTTTGTGTGTAGGAATTGTGAAAGTGCATAAAATTCATTAACTTCTAGCTACTGCTCACACCAGAGCCCGATGCGTGAATCCGGCGCTGCCGGTTGAACCGAAATACTAAACCCCAACGTCACTGATGGAGGACCCCCGCCTGGTGACGCCGGCTTGTCACTACTATAAAACCAAGTCACTCAGTAGCCCATGCAGTAAGCGTAATATTCTGAGAGCAATTTGTGGCTAGAGAAGATCAAATTCTCGTATAAAAAAATAAAAGTAATTAAAATTTTACTGCTCATACGATACCAAAAAACTAAAAACTTTCTTAAATTCACAGAAGCAAAGTCGAAACCAAGTGACGTTTCTGAAACCTTTTTTAAAAGAGGGACATGCAAACTGAGTCTAGTCACACTTTAGGGAGGCCTTTTACCTTCCACAGTCTTTTGATCGAACGCGCATTGTATTTATGTAGTTGTTACGCCACTGTTTTTTTCAAATCGATATCATTTTCAAATGTTTCATAAACAGATTAATTTTATAACCATGTAGCCCACTATTTGTATGCACGATTGCTGGGCTATAGTTATTTTTAATGAATAAGTATATCAACAAAAAACAAGCTACAATAATTCATCAAGCCACTTTGAAGTTTTGCGACAAGTCCGGTGAAATAGTGAATGGCGATCCCTGCGATTAAATTATGGGATCGACCATCATAGCCCAATATCGGATGTCTCTCAGACTATTTGTCTACCTTGTGTTCTGTTTCGATGAAACGACCAATGCCCTTCTTACACGATCATTTTAAACAGCGCGGCGGTGTAGGGGCTTGAGCGGCCGCTTCGCAGTCGACAGACCTTAATAGCATTTCCTTATCCTATTTTCCACATACCAAGTTTCGATGCACTGCTGTGATTCCTTGATCTTATTTCTTCGTTTATCCTACCCTACTATCACGGCTACAGCTACACTCGGGTATTGTACTACTATTATTCAGTGTTTAGTCACAGTGATTCTGAATACGTTTGCAAGTTTGACATCTGGTTAGATATTAGAGCTTGTATTTCTTGCATAAATACCTTCTCCACAACATTCTTGCGAAATTTGTTCGTGACAGTGCACATCGAAATCCCTTTCAGCTTCAAAGTAACCATAAAAAATATATGCATCGTTGCCCATTACAATTTTGAACTTTGATTTTCACGCCCCCCCCCCAGACTCTTACGGGCGTTGGTGCGGCGCACCGACTGCATCCCCCTCTCGTGGGGCCTGCGTAGCGTTAACACCTCTAGTCAGGGAGCGGTATTGAGCCAAAAATGGCGGTAGTTGTTTTTGCAGATATTTGGAAGGTTTGAAATGTTTTACGCAGCAACTATTTGAAATTTAAAAAGTATTTGAAATTACAATTTTCACGTTGTGCAGCTAATATTTATTGGAAGGATCAGATAGAACTGCTGTCAAAAATTTTATATTCGTAATCGATATTTCTAACCGACGTAATAGCAGGGAATGCTTTCCAACTGTAGCCTCCCATGCGGTTTTCAGACCACACCATTTCAGATTACACCGTTTCAGATTTGTTGACTATTTTCAGTGTTTATCTTGCTCTGTCATGTGAAAACAACCATCTTGTCTGAAAAACTACAACAGGACTACAGGTGAAGGTCTTGATACATTAAAAGACCTAATGATCTCCTACCGTCGCTGCATGGGCGAGATTGCATGACTGCTGGAGTAAATAATGGTAGCGAAGAAAATTGATTGATCCCCTAGCCTAATTTCAATTGGGTTGACGGCATAATCCTGAATTGCTGCTCGTACCGTACCTCCATCCCGAGGAAGAGGAGGGTTAATCACAACAACAACAACAAGAAAATTGGTGTCACAAATACGAATGCAAAGAAGGTGCATGAAGTCGAGAAAGAGGCCTAAAGACTGAATATCATGTTTGTGCCAAATTTTACCGGTATATCGGTCATGAGATAGACCACTGCCCATTAAAGTGTCATGTTGCCACCACCACTTATCCTCCATTTATCAAAACTGTGAAACATATGACTCTGCACCCAAATTGTTGCTTTATATTTGTTTGCTCATTTCCGTTTTTTATTGGATGGAACGAATAGAATTTGTGAAATGGCCCAGAGTCTGTGAATAAGACCAAGCTCAATTAGAAGTACAACCATTAGATATAGAGGCTTAGGAGCGATGCCATTATTTGTATCAACCATTCGTTACTGCTCTCGACAATGCCATTTGGGTGAAGCCGCCACTGCCAGGTGAACTGATATATCTAACTCGAAATAACTGACTGGTGGCCCTGCGGTGAGACGCTGGCAGATCTGGCTAGTTTTCTATGAATATTTGGTAATTTTATTTACCCTAAAAAGCTCAAGGTTTTTTCGGCTAGTCCACTCAACGTTGTACTGCAGAAGTACAACAAAATTTGATCGTTTGTACCTCGAATACCACTAAAGTTTTTACAAAATTTTTTTCACAACTGTAATTCACATTTACAACTGAATATAATAAACTTCATTGCTGCGCAATAAGATTTTCATTAAACTTGAGAAACTGGATTTTTGTCAAAGCATACGAAATACGAAAACAAACTACTCAACTTTGCGCCTAATTGAATCAACTTAAATTACTGTTTTTTTTGGCAAAAATTTATGAATACAAGGTAAAAATGCTTGCTTATTCAAAATATACTAAGGGTAGACTAATAATTTTGGATTTATATTAAAGTATCACAAAAAGTGTGACAGATCAAGAAATTTCAAATAATTTTGAAAAGAAAATAGCACATAACTAAACAATTGAAAATTTGTTGGATCTTTACAGACCAACGTTGAGCAAATTAGGGTTCATCAGCGATTCTTATTGTCGGCGTTCTTTCTTACATTTAGCTGAGTGATAATGCTCTCCACTACCATGTTGCCACTATTTATCACTAATTATTATAGCTTGCGTTGTGCTGCCTTCTAACTTTCCATAAACAAAAGAAAAACATCCTTTTTGCAATTAGGTGTGATGTCAAAGTGCTAATTGCTGTCAAACCAGAAAAATTGAAACTAAGCATTATGATGGTAACGTGGTGCTGACATCATTGTAGCAAAAGATATGTTGCATGGCTCAACCTGAATACTAGTTCCAATCATATTTGCCTCCCTCATTAGACTACGACCCCAGTAGCCAGTTTTTGTGTGTTGTTCGAATGCTTCGCAATATGTTAAGAGCAAGGCGTGTGTAGTGTTTAAGATCAAACAACGAAAACAAGGTTGGTAGTTGCAACATGTCCTCCTATTTCACCGTGAGTTATATTGCCATGTATGCAAGTGCAGTGCAGCTCACTAACAGGTGGTGTTTTATTTTTCTGTAGTGGAATCAGCTGTCAAATGGGTGATGTGACACATTTATGTAGATTTTGGTTTAATTTGTTGATTTAGGCTTTTAGATGGTGCCAAAAGTTAAAGCTACCAAAAGATCTAAAATTCAATCTGTAATGCAAGACTACTTTGAAGAATTTATAAAAATCCCAGCAATAAATGAAATAGCAATTTGTGCAGGTTTGCGGTGTCTTGCAACAAACGCTTTCCTGTTAAAAGTCTTCGGAATACGTCCAAACACCAAAATGCGTTAGGCAGCAGATTCGAACTACTGATCCCACTTACTTTGCAAACGTTTTTAAGGAGCAGTAACACCAATTTCGTCGAATAGGTAAACAAGGCAATTTTGTCGGCTGATATTTCTTTGTACTAGCTAGCAATTATATCAAAAACCTATTTCACGACATCGGTTACAGTTTGCCATCTGAACCTAATAACAGTGCTGAAATTAAGGGGAGATCAGTTAGAGCGAATAAAAATGCGTACTTGAAAAACAAATTTTTCTGGTTGTTGATGAAAGCACTCAATCTGGCATAGAATATTTAAATATTCTGATTGGAAGCCTAGAAACACCTCACGTCAGTTATTTGTACGATTGTCAACCTCTTCTATGTGCGCCAAATATTGCAGCAACAGCATTGCTCAAGCAGTTAACGATGCTGTTAGATCTTTTGGAATGCACTCGAACTCTTTTTCTTTTTTGTTGTCTGATACTGCAAAATGTATGGTGGCTGCACGTGCAATACTAAAATCTCTGTATCCTAAGCTGCTTCATGTGTCATGTAAAGCACATTTATTGCACAATAGTGCAGAGAAAGTAAAATCTCACTTTGAACACGATGATCAGCAAATTGCAAAAGTCATATCAGCAACAGTTAAAAACAAAACCAGACAAGCCTAATTCATTACGGTTGGTTGCCTACCTCAACTGTTGTTACGCGATGGGGAAGCTGGTCAAATGCTGCCTCATATTACGCAAAGAATTTACCTGAAGTTAAAGCGATTATGGAAAGTTTTGAAGGGTCTGATATTTTATTGAGTCAAACAAAAGTTAGCTTGCAAACAGCTGGCTTAGCTATTCAACTTGTCAGAATCAAAGACCAACATAAACATTTAGTTAAGCTAATAGAAACGATGGAAAGTGCCAAGTACCGTACACCATCAAAGAGTGGCGCAAGCAATCCAAGAACTTAACTTCGAAAATTTCACTTGCAGCATTATCCGTTACATATACAAAAGAATGCAAAGCAATGTCATTTCTAAACAATGAACATGGTAAGACTAGACGTTTCACCGGCTGTTTACAGTTTACTTCAAGATTCTCAGCCCACATCTGCTTGTATAAAAAGACGTTTTTTCCATGCTGCGAAAACTGTTAGCCGAGGACAGAAAGTTTATGGTCGAAAATGTAAAAGAGTACATGATTTTACATTTCCGTTCTTGCACCTAGGTGATTGCAGAGTTGGCTGTTTATACAAAGCGTGCGTATTGCAAGTTTTTTTCAGGATTTGTGTGTTTTCGTTATTTAAATGTTCGTTTCAATATAAAAACTCAAGCACATTATTAAGTTATTTAGTTAAAATTTTGTTAGTCAATAAAATCAATTGTTTTGAATTAAAAGTCAATTTGTTGTACTTATTAGGTCAATAAAAACTCGCCCTAATCATTACACATCGAGAACTGGCATTTTTTATTTCTGGGAATGCCCCATATTTCAGTTTTGTAAATTTCTATCATTTGCATCTGTTTGGTTAAACCTTTTAAATTGTTGTGATGTAAAGAGCACTACGTTTACGGGTTCTGGATATCCGGACATTTTATTTCCTTTAAATTTACCAGTTTTCTACGACATAACTTATCTATAAAAGGATCATTTAGAGCAATGTGCACAAACTATGCAAATTATTTTTATAAAATATTTACAAATCGTTTTACAAAAAACATTAAAATTTTGTTAACGCTTTAGCATCGGCACATTTAGTGAAACTAATTACTGATCTGTCAATTTTAATACTTCACACGATATTATTTCTGATGCAGTCACAAATTTCACGAATTTATTTTGCTATTTTTTAAAAGCAGCCTACTTTATTATCATCAGTGGCTAAGAGCGATGCTATGCTGTTTTTTCCTTTGTCAAATGTACAATATCATTAACAACTAGGCGGCTCTCTGGCGTCGTTCGCTGAGTACCCATCAATAATGTAAAGATTAAGGATACTTCTCGTGCTCTACCTGGTTAGAATGGTGAAACTGCTTACCCAGCATGTCGTAAGAGGCTACTTTTGGGTATCCACCAAAAGCAGTCCATCTTGTTGGTGATAGGGCTACCAGACTATAATTTGCATTCATTATTGGTTCGAAATGACTGCCACTGTTCCTTACCTAATTTAAATTAGATTGACAAGATGAAACTGGATTATCTTTCATGTCGTACCTCCATCTCAAAGAATAGGAGGGTTAAACACACTCACACACTTAGGTTAAAAATATTGCTTCAGCTGATAAATAACGTTTTTTGATATGGCAAGTTCTCATCACAAAGTCAAAAGTGTCGTTTTTTAAATGGGAATTGATTTAACAAAACATTATGGGGGTTTGCGAAGAGCTGCTATTTTTTTCCAAAGTTTCTGGAGTACGTCTTGTTTGAACTGTTTGCAGCATAGGCATGCTTTGAAAGTGGACTTGCTCACAATTGAAACAGCCGACGATTTCACAAACGTTTATGTGTCCATTTGATAAAGTGCTCACAATGCATAAATTCAAAGCTGTGAGAAGACACAAAGTGATTGCTATGCAGTTGGCAGGAATAAGCTATAAAAAATTAGGCCTCTTACTAACGACTTTTTCATAACTGTAGGCGTATTTGTATGACTCCAAGCAGGGGTTCTGAGCCTTTATTCTCTCATTTACCCTTTGGAAAATTTCAAAAGTAAAATTTGTCCCCCAAATATTTTTTTATTTTTACTTCTACAAATGCCTGTTGTAGTAGGTAAAAGTATGAATTTTTGCTAACAAAATTTACCCTCAAGGTAGGTTAAATTTACCCACAAGGGATAAGTTGATAACCCCTCACCTAAATCCTGTGTTTGCACATATGTTGATTGGTTGTACCACATGCACAGCCAGGGACAAAGCAAACTAATCTCACAAATACTCACTGGCTTCACTCAGTGAGTATTTGTGAGAACATAACGTAATATTTTTTCGCATTTCAATTCTCGTTCCAAAATTGAAAATTCCATTTATTCTTAATGGAAATTGAGTGGAAAAACATTATGGGAGATTGTGCATAGCCATTTTGTTTTCCCTTAAGTTTTTGAAGTCTTTAGCTGCTCTTCGTTTTTCCTGTTTCAATTGTAGGCGCACTTTAAAACTAAATTTGCTGACAATTGAAACAGCCAATAATTTCACCAGTTTTCACCTGTTTATTTCGCCACTTTCATGGTAGCGTAAATTTAGTTATTGGAGGGCGACAAAGTAATCGTGATTTATTTTATGAATAACCTATTAAATATTACACATACTACTCACAACTTTTCGTAAGTGTATGCCTATTTGTATGTCTTAACGTCTCTGGCTCTGAGGACGTTTCTGGGCCCTGGCATAATCGCAGCTAGGGAATGACAAAGCTAACCCAAAGTCAAGCACTTTCGGTTGAGTTATTGCAATAAGTCAGGTTATGGTTTAAGAGTATAATCCATGGACCAGGTTTTTGTGGTGTAGATGCGGATAATTGCAGTGATTCCTGGATAATTTAACACGAAAAATCACTTATTGCTACACTTGACTAATAAACTTATGTCCTAGAGGTTAAGATCAGTCAAGCTTGTTACAGGACTGTACAAAAGTATTGCAACTTGCCATTGCACTTAGGTTTTTAAGCTCACTGGTATGTTATACTCTAATACATGGGTTCTTAACCGGTAGGCCATGGCCCACTGGTGGGCCACAGGAGCATTTAGAGGTGGGCCACAGAGCTATTTGAAAAATTGTAAAGTTAGTCAATATTTCTTCTTTAGTTAATTTTACAGCACACTTGTGTGTCTTCTCTAGTTTCAATTAAAGCGTGAATGAAAGAGGCTGGTGTGGCGTTTCAGCCGCTTGGTAACATAAACGACACACTCCTAGATGGCATAAGCAGAACTATTCAAGTATCAGAAAATCAAGCTATGAAAAAAAATTCGTATTGTGATTTGTTTGACGATACTAATTATGATGAATAAATTTTTAAATGCATCGTAACTATCGCATAATAGAACATTTATAGTACGATGGCCAGTCTCTGTGATGTCATAAAAAGTCCTGCTTTCATTTCGAATTTTGTATTTAACTGCCTTATTTTGAAAGGAACAGCAGTTGCAGTGCAGGTATTGTCGTTTTTAATCAAATTTTCAGAAGTGAGTTTTAGTCAAAGTATGAGTAAAAAAGCAAGTAAAAGAGGATGGAATGATGATTACATTCAGTATGGTTTTGCACGTTTTTCTGACAAAGATGCCCAAAAAGGACAGTGTGTTATCTGCTACAAAGTCCTTGGAAACGATTCACTCCGTCCAAGTAAATTGTCAAATCATTTGTTGAAAATTCATCCTGAATATAAGGACAAAGGTACTTCCTTTTTTGAAAGAAACGAGATGCACTGAAACGTACTAAATTGGATTCTAGTGGAACTTATTACAAGGAAAATATTTCACTTGTTGAAGCTTCCTATGAAGTTGCACTTACGATTCCAAAACAAAAGAAGCCCCACTCAATAGCTGAAACTCTTGTAAAGCCATGTGCTATAAAAATGGCGGAGCGAGTGTTGGGAAAACAAAGTAGCAAAAAGTTAGAAGCAATATCTCTTTCAAATGATACGATACGGCTTCGTATAAACGAGATGGCGGATGACATTTCTTTTCAGTTGATTTCAGAGTTGAAGTCCTGCCTTCATGGTTTGTTTTCTATTCAGTTGGACGAATCTACCGACATTTCAAATGTTTCTCATCTAATGGTTTTTGTGCGACGGGGGTCCGTTACAGGCATAAAGGAGGCCATTCTCTTCTGTTCTCCTCTAGAAAGTACAACACGAGCAGCTGATATACTACAAAAAGTGGACGATTATTTTAAAAAATGGGACTTAAAGTGGGAGAATCTATGTTCTGTTTGTACCGACAGAGCTCCTGCTATGATTGGTGCACGATCAGGTTTTGCGAAAAAGGTGAAAGAACTCGCTCTTGGTGCAACGTCAGTCCACTGCATGATACACCGCCAAGCTCTGGCAAGTCGAACTCTTCCTTCAGACCTTCAATCAGCATTAGATGTTGCTATTAAAATGGTAAACTTTGTGAAAAAGAGTGCGTTAAGCACAAGGCTGTTTTCAAATCTTTGTAAGGACATGTTAGCAGACTACACCACACTTTTATACCATACAAATGTGCGCTGGCTTTCAAAAGGCAACATGCTGTCCAGAGTGTTTCAACTACGAGAAGAATTAGCAGAGTTTTTTGTCAGGCAAAGACATGAATTTGCAACTTACTTTAATGATCCTTCTTTCGTAGAACGCTTAGCTTATTTAGCGGATATCTTCGAAAAATTAAATACCCTAAATTTATCCATGCAAGGGAGTAAAACCACTATCATCAATCTCAATGACTCACTTAATGCTTTTGTGGAGAAATTGCAGTTGTGGAAAATGCATGTCATGAAAGACGTTTTTGCCATGTTCGACAGGCTCTCATCAGTAACAAGAGCGAATGAATCGATAAATATTTCAGCAGAGATCACAGAACATTTGTGTAAGTTGGAAGAAGAACTAGATCGCTACTTTCCAGAGCGCAAAGATATGGATTACAATCTCCAAATAGTGAGAAATCCAATCAATGCAAACTTCTCTTCCCTGCCCGTGCATCTTCAAAAAGAATTTATTGATTTAAAAAATGACACGACCATGAAGACTGCATTTGAAAATTCTGAGTCAACCACATTCTGGTGTAATGCTAGTGCTTCATATCCTCGAGTGGCCAAATACATGATAAGCAAGCTGCTTCCATTTGCGTCAATTTACTTGTGTGAAGCCGCTTTTTCAGATCTTGTTGCAATGAAAACAAAATATAGAAATATCATGAATGTGGAAAATGACTTGATTTGTGCATTGTCATGCATTAAACCTCGAATATCTCTACTTGCAAAAAACAAACAATCTCAGGCTTCGCATTAACAGTTGTGTCATGAATGGGTTATTATTAAAATGTTATTCTTTTTAATTCACATTGATAAGTTATTCTGTGTTTCTTACAAATATCTTTTTCTTGTAGACTGTGGGCCACGAAATTTTTTCAAAACAAAAGTGGGCCACGACTCTAAAAAGGTTAAGAACCACTGCTCTAATAAATAGCATTGTTATTAATCAAGCAGCATATCAATTGTTTGTTTTTGAAATGAAACTGTATGACAACTTCAAGCGCAGCTGCTTTTTGCTGCATTGTTTTCAATGTAATCGTACCATGCAGCATTATGACATTATAGATCTAGTTCGAAGCGTTCAAGAAAAAAGCCTGCCGAGAACGTGTAAAAAGTTACGGTAATCGCTTGGTGCATTGCCAATTTAGCTTAAACTGTTGTAGAATTTCTTTTATCGAAAGCATCTTGTTAATATCTCTCGGAAAACCTGGAAATCGCGTTTCTATCGTCCGTAGTTTTTGAGAAAATATTGAGAACAAACAATGCTATCTAAAGTCAAATGTAATGTCAACTTGCGCCCGAAAGGGATAAAAGTTTTGGTAGCTGGTTAGTTGGTAGCTGGCTTTGGTTCGAGCAAAAAACGGTTTTCCTCCGCAAAGAAATACAAATTAAAAAACATCTTTGATTATGACTCATCGTGATGTCACCATCCTCCTTATGGCATTTGCCCAATCGTTCCAACAGTGGTGATCAATCGGGCCAACGCTGATGTTTGTATATTTGTGGAGGAATTAAAGCGCTCTTTCCCACAGAAAGGATTGTTAGATATTTTCCCCACTCAAAGTTTTGTTAATGTAACAATCGTATAGTTTTTAATGGAAACTCTGTTTAGCTTTCTTAGAAACGTGAGAAATAATGTCACAGTTTTGCTTTGCTGGTAAATAAAGGATAGCCTATAACTTAGACAGCAATAGTTGATTAATTGTATGTTTTGATTTAGAAATTGGCTATCTGTTGAGTAAACTAATTTGTTAACCACTGCATGACACTGCTTATCAGTAAAGTGAAATCTGCGCTGCTTGCTGTAGTCAAAGTCGCTTTTCCACTCTGGTCTGTATTTATACGCTTTTAGTAATACAACAACTTGTTCGTTTGCTGGCTTGTGGAATTGTGCGGTGCAGTGAGTTACGAATCTCAATCTCAGTAGAGTGCTAGGGCGCCAATCCCGACTACCGTACTCTACATGAAAGTTAACAAATTATATCTGAAAGAAGTTAGCCTATGATTTGTTGATTGAATAGTGATGTCCAGCAAGTCAACTGTCAGAAGTGAAAGTAGCTCTGTAAGCTTTAAAAGAAAGCAAAGTCAAGTGAAATTGCAACTGGCTGCCTATGCTAAAGAAGTTGAAGAGCAAAAGCAGAAGTATTATGTTGAAGTTGAAAATTGTGAACAAGCTGAAAAGGAAGCTCAAATGAAGAAGTTGAAATTAAAGAGAGAACTGGCTTTGAAGGAAAGAGAGCTGGAAGAACAATTTGCTGAATTTGAGTTAAAGGCTTGGGAAAATATGTCTCTTACTACTGTTGATGAAGCATCAATTTCAGATTTGAATAATGTTGAACAACTACGAGAGAGTTATCTTTGCAAAGAAGTAAAGACCCAAGCACTTCCAGTTCCTGTCAAGCTTGATTATAAGGCTGCTGTTACGCCTTCTCTGCCCTCTGAAAGACAAAAGTTTAACACTGTTGAAAGAACTAGACAGTGGATAACAGAGTCCATTGATCCTACAGATATACGGTATGATAAGATTGAACCAAAGTCACATTTTAACGTTGAAGACCAGCCTCAGTTGCAAATGCCTGGTACATCTTATTGTAAGGAACCTGTTATATTGTTGAACGATGTGGATGTATCACTTCCTCGACCAACAATTCCTACCTTTGATGGCGATCCATTGAAATATGGAACATTTGCTAACAGTTTCCAAGTTCACGTGACCCAAAAGGTAAGAAATAAAGATATGTGGTTATCTTATTTGTTACAATATTGCACGCCAAAGGTAAGGGACATGATTTGTCATTTTTCTATGACTTTGCAAGGTTTTGACAAAGCATGGTTGTTGTTGTATGAAAGATTTGGTCAACCCCACGTGATAGCAAACTGTTGTGAATGTCAATTGCTTTTGGCATCTAAAGTCAGACCTCGTGATCGAAAGTCTTTAAGATCTCTTGCTAATTTAATGAAAACTGCGCAAAGTTATTCCGAGACACCAGGTGGATTTCTTAATCTTAACTCGTGGTACATACTAAAGCAAATTGGAAACAAAATGCCAGATGATATGTTGAAAGAATGGGTAGAAACCGCTCACAACATTTCATGTAGGACAAAATGCCAAGCAACGTTTAAAGATATGACTGACTTTGTGAGTCACAAAGCCGATGTTGCTGATTCAACGTTTGCTTCTTTGTATTGGTCTGACGTTGCTGCGCCTCCTTCCAGAAGTATGTATACTAGCAAAAGGAAGGAGATATCAGCATTCAACACCGTGTCCTCTTCCCTGGATGAGGGAAAGCTACCTGATGCTAATGTATGCTCTAAATTTGAATTGAAATGCATCAAATGTCAGAAGTCACATTCGCTAGCGCACTGCAAAGAGTTTGAGCAAATGGATTATGCTGCAAAATTACAGTTTGCCCGACAAAAGAACTTGTGCTTTAAATGTCTCAAACCGGGGCATATAATAAGCCGTTGTGTGAGCAACGAGTACTGTATGATAAAAGGCTGCAGTAACAGAAATCACCACACTTTGCTACATAATTACCATGTCAAAGGTACAACTGCTGCCAATGATAGCACCAAGGTTGCATCAAATGTAGTTCAACAACAGGAATCAACTACTTGTGCGACAAGCACAATTGTAAATTATGATGCTTATCTTGCTGTTTTGCCTGTAACTTTGTCCAGTTGTGAAAGTCAAATTTGTACATATGCTTTGCTAGATTCTGGTTCGCAAAGATCCTTTTGTTCTCAGTCAATTGCTGACCAACTTAATCTTGTGGGCAAGAGAGAAACTGTGTGTATAAAAACTTTGTCTTCCAAGAAAGATACCAAACCAGCTTCCAGCATGCAAGTTTCATTTATGGTTTGTGCACCAGACGCTGGGTATTCAGAAGTAATGAAACAAGTTTTGACTGTTGATACCCTGCCCCTATTGAACAATTCCATTCCTTTAATGGCTGATCTGCGAGAATTTGATCATTTAAAAGATATAGAAATGAAACAGTTATCGTGCAAAGAAATTGGGTTGATTATCGGCACTGACTACCCTCACCTCATTTGCCCAACTGAATCTAGAACGGGTGCTGCAGGCCAACCCATCGGATTGAAGACACCTTTGGGATGGGTAATCATAGGTCCGAAACGTCATCAGGAAGCTGATGAGAAATTTGAATTCGTAGGCACCAGAGTCATGCACACGACTGTCGAGACATCTTGTAAGCAAGAATTCTTTGGATTTGAAGACTTCGAGCCAAATGTGGTTCCCCCTGCTTTGCAAAATGTTAACCACTCAAGAGAAGATCGCATATCGTATCAATTTATGATTGACAATGTAGAGTTTAAAGATGGTCACTACCAATTGCCGCTGCTTTGGCGTGACCAGAAGCCTCAGCTGCCAGACAACCGCCATGTTGTCGACCAACGACTAAAATCGCTGAAATTGCGTTTGTCTAAAGATAAAACTTTATGCAAAAGGTACACTGATGTGATGGAAGAGTACATTCAAAGAGGTGAAGCTGAATTAGTAGAAAACGAAGATGGCTTTGACTCACAAGTGAGTTGGTTCCTCCCACACCACCCTGTTCTGCAAGCTAAAAAGCCAAGCAAAGTGAGAATCGTGTTTGATTGTGGAGCAGAATGTGATGGCAAGTCACTCAACAAAGCACTTATGCAAGGCCCGGATCTTACCAATAAGCTGGTAGGAGTGCTTATTAGATTTCGAGAAGACTGCATTGCGCTTACCGCAGATATTAAAGCAATGTACCATCAAGTAAGAGTAAAGCGTGAAGACCGCAATGCCCTCAAGTTCTTATGGTGGCCAAATGGAAGGTTGGATCAAGATCCTCTTGTGTATCGAATGGCAGTTCATTTATTTGGCGCATCATCTTCACCGAGCTGCGCGTCATTTTGTTTGCAACAGGCACTGAAACGGTTAGAGGAGAACGGAGAAATGTACGCTTTCCAGAAAGCTGTAAGAAGCTTTTACGTTGATGATTTCCTTCTATCGGTATCTTCAGTGTTAGATGGTATCAATCTCATGCTCAGAATTAAGTCTGTGCTGAAAGAAAGTGGGTTTGATTTGATTAAGTGGAAATCAAATAGAACCGAAGTTTTAGAAGCAGTTGATGAACACGACCGAGCTGAGACGTGTGCTCGTCTTCCAGGCAGTGATCTCGTTGGAGAAAGTGTTCTCGAAGTGATTTGGAATGTGAGCTCTGACTGCTTCAAATTGAACGTTAACGTACCTGATAAGCCTTTGACCAGGAGGGGACTTCTTTCAATGTTAAGCTCATTGTATGATCCACTGGGTTTTATGGTCCCAGTGATAATTCCTCCTCGACTGTGGCAAAGAGAGTTGAATGAAAGAGACTGGGATGATCCAATCTCTCAAGAAGAAACCAGCAGATGGAATGCATGGCTTCAAGAATTGAATAAACTGCAAGATCTCGAGATTCCAAGGAGTTTCAAATCTGAAGATCATGACGCAGCGTATTTTGAATTACATCATTTCGCTGATGCCAGCAGTGTGGCCTACGGCGTCGTTTGCTACCTGAGAACAATCGACAGAAAGAAAAACATTAAGTGCTCTTTTGTCTTTGGAAAAGGTCATCTCGCTCCTAGAGGGCTTACCATTCCCAAATTAGAACTAGAGGCTGCTGTGCTTGCTGCTAGATTGGATAAGTTCTTGAGAATGGAGCTCAGTCTAAAAATTGATAAATCTGTGTTTTGGTCAGATTCCATGGCAACTTTACACTGTATTTACAACAGTAAGAGGAAACATCCTGTATATGTTGCTCACCGCATTGCAGAGATCGACAATTGCTCTGGTAAAAATGACTGGAATTATGTTCCAACTGCTGAGAATCCTGCAGACGATGTCACACGAGGACAAAGTGTAAAGCAATTTTTGAAATCTAAAAGATGGCTGAGAGGACCAGAATTCCTGCTTAAAGACAAGAAAGAATGGCCTTCTCAAATCAAAAGATCCAAAGATGGTGAAACTGCAAGCGAATTAAATCTGATGCCCAATAAGCAAGCAGCTGTCACATCTTTGGCTTGTGCAACTTCACGAAGTGACCCAGAGTTGTCACCTGTCGAGCGTTTAATATCTCACTATTCCACGTTAAATCGGTTAAAGAAGGGAATTGCGTGGATACTGAAGTTTGGAGAGTACTTGTTCAATAAGACTTGTCGAGGTGCTTGTAATACCAATGTTTCGAACTATTGTTTGACTGTTGTCGAGTTAAATGGCATAGAAAGGCAGCTGATTAAGTTCGAACAAGCACGTTGTTTAAAGCAATTGCGTAAGAAACTCGAAGAGAATTTGCCATTGTCTAAGACTGTTTGTTCTGCTGCCATACTCAAAGGAACACCCATTTTGCTTGATGACGTAATTCGTATGCAAGGTCGGCTTTCCAAAGCTCCTGTGGCCTTTGACGTTCGTTGTCCCATACTGTTGCCCATCAACTCTCGTTTAAGTCAGTTGATTGTAGATAGCTGTCACCAAAAATGTGGACATAGTGGCCTAAACCACACATTTTCTGTTCTGCGAAATCAATATTGGCTACCAAAGGCCAGTGGATTTATAAGGAGGCAGATAAAAAACTGTGTCATCTGCCAAAGGCTCAGAGCCAAAACCCTGACTCAAGTTATGGCTGATTTACCCGCCGCTAGATTACAAATTTTTGAACCTCCTTTTGCACATACTGGAATGGACTATTTTGGTCCCTTTCTAACTAAACGAGGAAGAAGTCACGTTAAGAGATATGGATGTTTATTCACCTGCTTAACAACTCGTGCCGTTCACATTGAAATGGCTGCAGACCTTACTACTGATTCATTCTTAAATGCTTTGAGAAGATTTGTGGCAAGAAGAAAAGGAGTCACACACCTCTATTCGGATAATGGTTCCAACTTTGTTGGAGCAGAGAGGGTTCTCAAAGAAGATTCAGAAATTTGTGATCAAAAACGAGTGCAAGAAGAAGCAAGGTTGATCGGCGTCAATTGGTCTTTCAACCCTCCTTATGCTTCTCACTTTGGAGGAGCTTGGGAAAGACAAATAAGAACTGTGCGGAAGATCATAAAAAATTTGTCTCCTGGTGCCGTGTATACCGACGATGTACTTCAGACTGTGCTCTGTGAAGTAGAGAATGTCATCAATTCCAGACCTCTTTCACCTGTGACATTCCTTGAAGTTGAAGAAAAACCATTGACTCCTGCTGATTTTCTAACACTTGACTGCTCATCTTGTGTTCCTCTGCCACCATCGAATGACAAAGACGTTCATTATGTGGGACGTTATGTCCAAACTAAATTTCTGATTAACAAAGCCCGAGAGCGCTGGATTAAAGAGTTCATGCCCAGCATTGCTCCCAGAAGTAAGTGGTTGAACCAGAAACGCAATGCCCAAGTCGGCGATCTGGTCTACATAGTTGATGAAGCGAGTTCAAATCATCTTGGTCAACTGGCTAAGATAATTCAAACGTTTCCTGACTCCAAGGGTTTGGTCCGATCAGTTCGATTAATGACAAAAAACGGTGAACTCGTGAGACCTGTTGCAAAAGTGAAATTGTTTTTTCCTGTAGAAGAAGGCATAGATGGACATGTTCCATCATGGCTTGCACAATAAGCCGCTAAATACATGCCGAAAGACTTTGGTTGTTTATAACGGCAGTATCACAAACTTATGGACTGACAATTTTGCGCGTCGCGTCGACACACAAACCATAACAAAATATCATAACGGTGAAAATTTCTCGTGATTGTGTGAATATGCATTGAATTGTACAAAGCTGTGTAAATGCAATTGCATATTGGGGGGAGTGTGTTAGATATTTTCCCCACTCAAAGTTTTGTTAATGTAACAATCGTATAGTTTTTAATGGAAACTCTGTTTAGCTTTCTTAGAAACGTGAGAAATAATGTCACAGTTTTGCTTTGCTGGTAAATAAAGGATAGCCTATAACTTAGACAGCAATAGTTGATTAATTGTATGTTTTGATTTAGAAATTGGCTATCTGTTGAGTAAACTAATTTGTTAACCACTGCATGACACTGCTTATCAGTAAAGTGAAATCTGCGCTGCTTGCTGTAGTCAAAGTCGCTTTTCCACTCTGGTCTGTATTTATACGCTTTTAGTAATACAACAACTTGTTCGTTTGCTGGCTTGTGGAATTGTGCGGTGCAGTGAGTTACGAATCTCAATCTCAGTAGAGTGCTAGGGCGCCAATCCCGACTACCGTACTCTACAAGGATAGCGAGTTTTAGTGTAGATATCATTTATCAAATAATGGGCAGTAGGCAGCTGTTTTGTTCGTCTTTATTGTGCAGCTAAGTCAATCTTTTTTGTCGACATCAACTAGTAGTGATTATGTTGTTCACTCAGACGTTTGATTAGGATTTTTACATGAACGACTGACTCCAAAATGGTTTAGTTATCTTAAAAAATATTTGGTGAATTTTCAGGCATATTTTATTTGATGTTCTTCAAATATATCTTTCCACATTTTCGAGACTGAATTATTTAGTGGCTTTAAAAAATTCTGATACAACTAGAAGGCTAAGAGAACTGAAGATTCTTGGTTGATTGTTTTTGTCTTTGACTGCCCCCATATGTTTACCTTTTACCGCTTTTTTAATAAAGTGGAAAATTTTGTATCAGTGTGTTGCAATACTCTCAAAAAAAAGGACAAGCATCCTCCGCGAAGCAAGTTTTCAAGTGTTTTTATGCACAGCGTGCTGCCATGACAAGGGAATTAAATCCAGGTCTACTGACAGCAAAGCGGAGGTTCTAATCATTACACGACCACCCTGGTGGAATTGTTTCAAAGAATTAGCAAAAGCACCAATTTATTTGTTATTGCTTTAATGATTTTATACTAACTTGAATCATTAACGCTTTTTTATTCACGTAATTTGTAAAAAAAAAAAAATTAGAAGAAAAGCACACTCCAGCCTAGAAGTTTTTAACCTTTTTTTGTCATTACCCACTTTCAGCTTCATCAAAATTTCCGTTCCGTGCAACCCCAGTCGAATTCTAATCATTTTTTCTAGTCTTAAAACAAACGACTCTCTGCATAAGTTGATTTCCAAATTACGTCAACACTGGTGATTTCCACAAACAATGCATCATGGGTGTAGCTTGCAGCCTGGATACGACAAATCAACGCGTCGCGACGTGTCATTGGTGAAACTATGCTTTAAGAGAATTGCTCATTTTTCTCGTGCAACCTCCGCTATTCCACATTAATTAAGACCCCAGCTGAACTTGACCACACAATATCGTTGCTCAAGAACTCATTTTACTTTGCGACACCGTAAAACAAAAACACCTGGGTAACGAAAAACAAATTGTAAAAATAAAACTGAGTTCCCTGTTTGGATATAACGATATATTAGCAATTAACAAGACAGATTTCTATTTAATTTTACCAAATGTGTCAGTAACTTCTGACAACGTCAATGCATTGACAAAATTTAAACACTTTTAAAGAAAGTTTTATGTTTTATGCATATTGGTTTGAGAAATTCTGTTGGTTTGAAAAGTGGTTTGGTTTGGTTTTGAAAAGTTGGTTTTGAAAAGAAATTGGTTTGAAAGAGAAATTGGTTTGAAAAAGAAATTGGTTTGAAAAAGAAATTTTAAAAAAGAAATTGGTTTGAAAAGTGACATCATAAATATGTGGAAAAATGTAAGAGTTTAATGTTCTCTGAAACAAAACAGTTCAAAAGTTTCAACCAAATATAAGCAAATGATAAAAATCGCGTAACTAAAACAACATAACCAATCCCCATGTATTAGAAAATATAGTACTACTGTAATTGCTTTGCTTTGAGACGCGTAACTTTCTTGAGGAAAGTCGGAAGCTTCTCGTTGCTGTTGCCTTTTCAAGATTTCTACAAAAACGCTCCTTCAAAAAACTCGTTGTCGGAGATATCACACTGGTAGCTTGTGATGAGAGCATCGGTTTTGATCTTCCTATTGATAACAAGGGACATCTTCTGCTACAACATAATGCGCACACCCGCGACATACTCACAACCAAGCAAAGGAAAAGCGGAATCCACGAGTACTTGAAATGGGGATGAAACGCTGCAGTGAGTCATCAAGCAATCTACAGTATGCTTTCAACAAACGGTTTAAATCGCTTTTTTAGGCAATCGACGATGGAATATAGTCCAACCATGAAGTACAGCTTCGACAGCCGTAACAACGTAAACCTATGACCGTCCACGGTCATAATCTATCAGCACAAAGCAGAAGTTGAAAGGAACTGCACCACACTAACGCATGTTGAGGGCTGAAAATGACTTGGCCGAACGTTGCGCACGTTGGAAGCCAAAACATTATCATTTTGACTAGCAGCGGACTTAGCACTAGCACCAATTATCTTTTGAAAAAACTATCGCGGTTTCAACTAGCGCTGTTGTACAAAACAGTAACGCTCGCTATTTCATGATGATAGCAGGGGTGCAACAGCAAACGCTCAGGTAACAGTAGCGGCCGCTACATTAGCGCCACTAGTACACACCACAGGAAATTACTAAAGCAGTATAATGGTGTTGCCGTTTGATATATTTGATGTATAGTTGGAAATGAGTATATTCATGAGAGGTGCTGCAATTTGATATGCTTTAAGCTAATTACTGCGGCAACAATAGTGATTTGGTACACAAGCTATGTAGAGTCCCCTCCATTGCATTTTTTCAATCATGGCTGAGACTAGGCGAATGCAGTGATAAGGTTTATTCTTGCTAATAAGTTTATGCACTCCGGTTGTAATCTTAGAAAATTACCAGTCTAACCCAGTGGAGTGAGGCGTAGACCTCATCCTACTTTACCGCAAGAGTAAGAACTTCAAAGAGCGTCGCCAAATACAACATGGAGAGATTAAACAAATTTTATATTTTCAAAGAGAAAATCTGACTAAAATCATAGCAAACTTTTGCCTAATTCACATAAGCCTAATCTATACCGAAATCTTTGCACAGAGGTTAAAAATAGTAATAAAATAAATGACTTAAACCGTAAACAGAATTAATCATGTTGGCCTACCTAATTTTTTCAATCAAAGAAACTATACAAACAAATACTTTCATCCTTACTGCAACTTCTATTTACCAAACCACCGATTCATTCAACCGTGAAGCTTATGAAAAGAAATACTCGGTAGCAATCGCTATTCAGTCATATTGATTGTTGCGTACGTGAAACCGATCGCGCTTAGATCTGCTGCAACTTTGCTGTACGTACTACTCGAAGTACAGGTACAGTGCATTTCTACTACAATCAAACAAAAAAATGATCTTAAGGTATTTTTCCGAGAACGCGAAAACGCAATGGCCACGCGAGTCGCAGTGTACTACTCAAAAAGATTACTGTAAGCGAAATCTATTTAAAACCCTTACCTCCATGCCACGCGAGTCTTAACCGCACAATCGAACGGCAACGCGTTATTGAGCTAATCTACGCTGCCGGCAAGCTGTTGGACTATATTGATCGACTGAAACATAGAGAGACTGGTATAAAAGTACCAAACGATCAGAATCAGTGGCGTAAGTAACTAAATCTTTCAGCAGGGGTTCTCAACCTGTATTCTCCCATTTAGACTTGGCTAAAATTCAAAAGTAAAATTTACCCCTGAAAATTTCTTTTTATATTTTCACTTCTACAAATGCCCATTGTAATGGGTAAAAATGTCAATTTTTTGCTTACAAAATTTACCCCCAAGGCAGGTCAAATTTACCCCCGGTTGAGACCCCTGTCTTACAGGAAGATTTGTTGTGCGTTTTATGGAGTTCCAAGCTGACTCTAAATTGCTTAAAACCTCCCTGTGCAAGATCCAATTATGCTCTCTGCAAGAGATTATTGTCAGCGTGGTGCAGTGAAATGAGCGTCTGGCTTGTAATTGAAAGACTGCAAGTTCAGCGCTCAGGGTGCTACGTTACATGCGGCATAGCCAAGCAAAACCGGCGTTTGCATTAATGCTCAAGTGTTGGGTTTAAATTATGGCTTCTGCCAACCGTAACTCTACCTGCATGGGTGACGTCTTACTCAAAAATCGTAAGGTTATTTCGAAGTCAACCAAGCTCTCCGTTCATCTTATGTTAGAAAAGAGTTATATAAATTCTGATCAGTACATTGTCACTCCCTGACCCGCTTTCAATTGTGGGTTATTCGCAAAGATTTTCCAACGTCCAAAACAACAAAGATTCAACAGCTTAAATCTTGAATTACCGTCACCACGAGCGAGAGACTTAATAGCAAGTAAATGAAGCAATTGCTTTTACGCATGCGTATAATGGAAATTAAACGATTTACCAGAAGTCGACTGCATAAAAAATAAATTATTGATTGTTTAGTAATCTGATGAGAGACAACATAGCAGTGCTAAACGATAAAATAAATATATATATCAATATACAATAAACAAAAATATAAAAATATATGTTTTACAAGCAAAGCAATAAAAAATATACTATTTGGGATATAAGAATTTACTGCAACTTTAATATGTAAATATTTACAAGTAAAACAACTAACAAATAGGTAACTTTCTACAGCATAATGCTATATCTAAACGATCACACTATAAATGGAAGATCAATTACGTAAAAATTTAGCAATTGTAACAATTTTCTATAGAATCAAAACACTTAATATATCCTTGTTAGTAATATCAATACTTAAAGTAAGTTGATAAATAGTACGATGTCCAATAATACAAGCATTTCATGGCCATTGCAAATGCAATAACAAAGTCCCTCAAACACAAAGTTAGAGACAGGAATATTGCCGAAAATGGCTGACGTTCTATAACATTTTGGCACATTTTAAGTAATAATTTAAAAAATATATTTTGTTAGTAATCAGCTTATATAAAAAATATACGTACAAATAACATTAGTTTTATATGAACGTATAAATAATAAATATCACAGTGCTTGATGTAAGTTATAATAATGTAAACGTTATGCATAGATCTTTGAATTTGTTTCATTCATCTTCGCTACGATTACGCACTTGCTGGCTTTGCACATGTGCAACCAATTGCAAACTCTTCCGATTTTGCGACTGGAGGACTATTGGCGTCTGCCTTAATGGTAATGTTCCTTTTTTCCATAATTGGAATAGAATAATATCTCGAGCCCGATGTTTGAAGCTCGTGGTTACGATTAGCTGGATCGAGGCAGAATCGGCACACACAGCATGCTTCGTATATCTCTTGTGGGACTCGCAAAGAGTTGTAATTTCTCACCCAGACCCACGGAGAGAGACTGCGGGCGCTTAAGCTTGACACCTTTTCAAGATTTTTAAACGCGTTGTCAGGATTAGAGTTATTATAAGGACAGGCGTTGGTTATTTGTGAGCATGAGTCTAACACAGGAGACAATTCTGACTCATCTGTTGGTTGATTAGGCTCAACGCCATCGCCGAAAGAAAAGGAACCACCTTCGACTTCGTTGTCACTCGTTGATCGCAAGAAAGGATTGGCAGAGCAAAATGTTGTTTGAAAGTAAAATACGCCCACAAAAAGAACAAGATTAAGTATGGAGCGGTTTTGAAAAATTGTGATCTGCAAATAAATACAAAGTTTAAACTATTTCTATTTCCCAGTATCTAAGTCTATGTTGGTCAACTCCGGTAACACAAGCCATAATTAAACTTATGCGAGCTCATAATGATCCCCAGTAGAATTATTAGAAGGGTTAGTTTTCAATTTCATCTGAAAAAGATCTTCTGAAAGCTTTTAACAATAAGATGAATAGTCTAAAATTACCTCCCATCAAAAATATATAAGTTTACTTTTTAAGAGAACTCATTAATTAGCACTTTTTTCTGATCTCAATTTTTATGATCTAATTCACAGCTTTATCAAAATGACTTTAATCACGATATTACTAATTATAAGAGTGTAATGTGCCCGTTTTGTCCATGCTTTTGTTTCAATACTCTATCTTGATAGCCATAGTAATCGTGACTTGACGAAATAAAGGAAATAAGGCACCTTATAAAATTCAAATCAAATTTTTTGAAAGTTTTTGTTTCATTTATAATGGTGTTATTATCAACTTTGAGAACTATTTTGTGAAAATAGAGATATTTCGTTCAAACAATGTGTTTTTGTGTATAAGAAGAAACAAGTAACATTAAAAACAAAACAAGCAAGTACTTATGACTATTAAAAGTTTTACGAGCGATTTTTGTGATACTTGAAATTATCATTGAAATAAATCAACAATGAAATAATCATGGTTACGCAAAAGAGCAAATTCATATTCAAGATTGTAAGAAGTACCAGATTCCTAAATGTCGCAGCACTTCACCTTTTTAATGAATTATAACTTTCAATTACCAGAAAATTTGTATTTCACTTAAAAAGTGTTACGGAGTGAATCACCCTTATTCTTCAATGGCTTGTTTTTCCAGTGCAGTTTTTATGTACCTGTATAACTATTAATGGCTTGAATTTAATTTAACGGGTTCTTTAATACCTAATTATCGCTTAAACTTAGCTTATTATTCTTATCAGAACTCAATAAAACAACAGTTGGCTGTATTTTACAAAGCATTTAATTATTGTTTTTGCATTGCTGCTTATAAATATAGCCTACCTTTAATTTTTCAACTTACCTTCATCGTTTAGTTGTTTGGTTTCTTTACAATTTAGTATGTAACTTTAATTCGGCTATGATTCTTCAGTTTTAATTGAGCTGCTATATATATATAGTTTGCTGCGCTTTCATTTTTTTCTTTTTTTTGCGTTTTGTTGCTGGTTGGTAGATGGCTAGTTTGAAACTGACGATGTCGGCAACAAAGCCCCGTAAACTGTTTTTGGCCCAACGTAAGCTCTTGACTGATGTCGATCGTTGCCATACTGATGTACTGGCATGTGATTCTCAATCCCAATTTGACTATGAGTCGTTTAATCTGGGTGTCTTACAAGAGGCCTATGACAATTTTCAAAAACAGTAAAATCAATAGATGAAGAAGCGCTATTTAGAGAATTGTCAAAAGACGTTATTGAACGATTTCAAAGTTGCGTGAAGGTATGTAAAGTTAGAAAGGTGAGCCTTGGCAAAAAACAAGATAATGCTAACGGACGTGAATCCAACTCGGATCTAGACATTGAACTGACACCGTCTGACAGCGTTTCGCAGGGGAGTAGTGGCAATTCTGCAGCGTCTAATAGTTCCATTGTAGCTCGTCGCATTGCATTAGAACGTAAACGTGTTGAGCTTCAAAGTATTGAAGATACGGCTAAGGTTAAAGCCCGTAAATTGCGCTTGTTGGCAGAAGCGGAAGCGGAAGAAGCTGAGACGTTAGCAAAATTGCGTAAAGAGTCTATAAAACTAGAGACTGAAGAAAAATTATTGGCTTGTTCGGAGCGCGGCTCTTCAGTTTCTACGCAAACTAAAACGTCTAAAACTAAAATTGCATTGCGACCGCGTGTTGTGAGTTCTCTTTTAAAACCATCTCAACCCAATCAAAAGGCGATGAATTTCACAAAGCGTGATGTAAATATAGAAGTAGATGCCAAAGATTCAGGTCAGAAGAAGACGGCAATATCTTCTTTTAGTGGCGCAAGTCATAAAACTGCTGAATAGTTTTTTGTTAGCCTTTTCGCGTTTCACCAATTTAAGAGGTAGAATCGATGTTATTTATTCAGATCCCTCTACGTTTTGCGCAGCGTCGTCTCAGTTGTCTGATTTGCTCAGCTCAACTGAGTTTCATAATGCCTCGCATAAATCTGATATTGACTGGATTTAAATTCCCCCTTGTGTGCCCAGTCAGGGAGGCAGTTGGGAGAGTATGGTAAAATTATTTAAAAATGCTTTATATCGTACCCTTCAAAACACTCGCCGCCTGCTTTCCCTGACAGAACTTCAAACTTTTGCCTCGGACGCTGTTCGCATTGTCAACGATCGCCTTCTTACTTTACTTAGCGATTAACCTAATGACTGGTCTCCCATTATTCCCTCGTCTTTTTGGGGACAAGGCCTGGATCCTAATACTCCTGTGGGTAGTTCTCATGACAAAGGAGACCTCCGTAAAGATTTTTTTTACAATGCCACCATGCCACATAAGTTTTGGTTAGGTTGGATGAAGTCCTATCTTCCGACTTGACAGGGCCGAAACAAATGGAAGGCTCTACAAAAAAATTCAGCTGCGGGGCAGTTGGTTTTAGTTGGTGATGCCGAGGACCTGTGTCATAGGGGAGCTTGTCGCCTCGGTCGTATTGACTGCCTTCATCCTCAAACCCGCAAAGGTAAGCAGGTAGTTCGCCGCACGACGGTGGCCGTGATGGGGGAGGCTTCAGTAGCGGGGTCGACCCAAATCGACTACGTACTGCGAGACTTGTTCAAAATTGCTCCAATATAACTTTTGTGTGAGTTGGCGTTAGTCATTATGTACAGTTGTTATTTGATTTCGTGACTGTTCGCCATATCATTATACCGTATTTATTGTCACTGTATTTACTACCGTGTTATGTAAGTAAAGTTATTCGTGTATGCGTATTAATGTATTGATGTATCAGCTTGTGATTGTTTGTCAGCACTTCTTTCTTTCTTTTTTTTTTGGCAGTGCCTGTAAGTCAATTTGTTAAAACATCACTGTAGCTTCTGTTTCAAGGGGCCGCTATGTTACAGCACCGTCTCTGTGGGTTGGTTTCGAACCTGATGTTATAGTTCTATTGTTTTTTGCGAGCTCGTCCTACTGTAGTAATCGGATGCTCTCGGCTCAGTTGCAAGGCAAACAATCAGCGTCTGCGCCTTAAGTGATTGCTTGCGGTGCACTGAGCACAGGAGAACGAGATGTGAAAAAACTAACTTGCAGTTTGATATGTAATTTGGCTCAAATGTGGACGCATGTTGTTTTCTGTTATGTAGTTTTGAAATGAGATTGGGTTTTTCTCAAGTTATATTTGGCTGACTCACAATTTTGTTAGAACAAATTTTGTAAGTGTTGAAAGTCGCAGAAAATTACAACAATACAAGGCGTGCGTATTGCAAGTTTTTCTTCAGGATTTGTGTGTTTTCGTTATTTAAATGTTCGTTTCAATATAAAAACTCAAACACGTTAAGTTATTCAGTCAAAATTCTGTTAGTCAATTGTTTTGAATAAAAATCAATTTGTTGTACTTATTAGGTCAATAAAAACTCGCCCTAATCATTACGCATCGAGAATTGGCATTTTTTATTTCTGGGAATGCCCCATATTTCAGTTTTGTAAATTTCTGTCATTTTGCATCTGTTTGGTTAAACCTTTTACATTATTGTGATGTAAAGAGCACTACGTTTACGGGTTCCGGATATCCGGACATTTTATTTCCTTTGAATTTACCAGTTTTCTACAATATAACTTATCTATAAAAGGATCATTTAAAGCAATGTGCACAAACTATACAAATTATTTTTATAAAATATTTACAAATCGTTTTACAAAAAACATTAAAATTTTGTTCACGCTTTGGCATCGGCACATTTCGTAAAACTAATTACTGATCTGTCAATTTTGATACGTCGCACGATATCATTATTGGTACTGTTACGAATTTCACGAATTTATTTTGCTATTTTTTAAAGCAGCCTTCTTTATTATCATCAGTGGCTAAGGGCTATGTCATGTTATTTTTTCCTTTGTCAAATGCACAATGTCATTCTTCTTCGTTGTATTAGCTATTTGTTGTGAGGATTATGCAGGAAGATGTATGTATAAGTTACACTGCGTCAGCGCTCACGCTCGGTTTGCAAGTCTTCAGTTAGACTGGTGCACCACGACGGATAGACTGCTTGGCCCCATCACCTATCTGCCACATAAAGATGAAAGCAACCTGTTAAGCGCTTTGCCCAAGGACACAACAAGCAAGCTTGACAGCTTGCTCTCCACACCATCCCTATTTGCTGAGCGCCAAGCAGGGAAGCTGTGAAAACTATTTTTTAAAGTCTTTAGGTATGACTTGACTTGGAAAATGAAGCCCAGGTCTACCGACTGCGAAGCGAACGCTTTAACCACTACGCCATCGCGCCGGTCAATATCATTAACAACTAGCCGGCTCTGCTAGCGTCGTTCGCAGAGTCCCCATCAGTAATGTAGAGGCTAAGGATATTTCCTTACCTTTACTACCAGGCTAGAATAGTGAAACTGCTTACCCAGCATGTCGTAAGAGGCTACTTTTGGGCATCCACCAATAGCAGTCCGCCATGTTGGTGGTAGGGCTACCAGACTATAATTTGCATTCATAATTGGTTCGAAATGACTGCCACTGTTCCTTATCCTAATTTAAATTAGGTTGACAATATGAAACTGGATTATCTTTCGTGCCGTACCTCCATGTCAAAGAATAGGAGGGTTAAACACACTCGGGTTAAAATGAATAACGCTTTTTGACATGAGAAATTCTCGTTACAAAACCAAAAGTGTCGTTTTTTGAATGGGAATTGATTTAACAAAACATTATGGGGTTTGCGAAGAGCTGCTGTTGTTTTCCGAAAGTTTCTGAAGTACGTCTTGTTTGAACTGTTTACAGCATAGGCGCGCTGTAAACTTAATTTCACCAGTTTTCACCTGTTTATTTCGCCACTTTCATGGTAGCGTAAATCTAGTTATTCGAGGGCGACAAAGTAATTGTTTTTTTTTAGAAATAACCTATTAAATATTACACATACTACTGACAACTTTTCGTAAGCGTATGCCTATTTGTATGTCTTAACGTCTCTGGCTCTGAGGACGTTTCTGGGCCCTGGCATAATCGCAGCTAGGGAATGACAAAGCTAACCCAAAGTCAAGCACTTTCGGTTGAGTTATTGCAATAAGTCAGGTTATGGTTTAAGAGTATAATCCATGGACCAGATTTTCGTGGTGTAGATGCGGATAATTGCAGTGATTCCTGGATAATTTAACACGAAAAATCACTTATTCCTACACTTGACTAATAAACTTATGTCCTAGAGGTTAAGATCAGTCAAGCTTGTTACAGGACTGTACAAAAGTATTGTAACTTGCCATTGCAATTAGGTGTTTAGGCTCACTGGTATGTTATACTCTAATAAATAGCATTATTATTGATCAAGCAGCATATCAATTGTTTGTTTTTGAAATGAAACTGTATGACAACTTCAAGCGCAGCTGCTTCTTGCTGCACTATTTTCAAAGTAATCGTACCAGGCAGCATTATGACATTATAGATCTAGTTCGAAGCGTTCAAGAAAAAAGCCTGCCAAGAACGCGTAAAAAGTTAATCGCTTGGTGCATTGCCAATTTAGCTTAAACTGTTGTAGAATTTCTTTTATCGATAGCATCTTGTTAATATCTCTCGGAAAACCTGGAAATCGCGTTTCTATCGTCCGTAGTTTTTGAGAAAATATTGAGAACAAACAATGCAATCTAAGGTCAAATTTAATGTCAACTTGCGCCCGAAAGGGATAAAAGTTTTGGTAGCTGGTTAGTTGGTAGCTGGCTTTGGTTCGAGCAAAAAGCGGTTTTCCTCTTCAAAAAAATACAAATTAAAAAGCATCTTTGATTATGACTCATCCTGAGATGCATATAGTAATTAGCCTATACAATTGTGGTTGGCCTGCACATGAATCGCCTATTTCTTGAATCTTGATGCTTCTTATGTTCCCTTACAGCAAGATCTAGTAATATACCAATTGAAACACGTTGGAAACACGTAAAACAGATACTAAACTTTGAAGAAAAGCACACTCCAGCCTAGAAGTTTTTAACCTTTTTTTGTCATTACCCACTTTCAGCTTCATCAAAATTTCCGTTCCGTGCAACCCCAGTCGAATTCTAATCATTTTTCCTAGTCTTAAAACAAACGACTCTCTGCATAAGTTGATTTCCAAATTACGTCAACACTGGTGATTTCCACAAACAATGCATCATGGGTGTAGCTTGCAGCCTGGATACGACAAATCAACGCGTCGCGACGTGTCATTGGTGAAACTATGCTTTAAGAGAATTGCTCATTTTTCTCGTGCAACCTCCGCTATTCCACATTAATTAAGACCCCAGCTGAACTTGACCACACAATATCGTTGCTCAAGAACTCATTTTACTTTGCGACACCGTAAAACAAAAACACCTGGGTAACGAAAAACAAATTGTAAAAATAAAACTGAGTTCCCTGTTTGGATATAACGATATATTAGCAATTAACAAGACAGATTTCTATTTAATTTTACCAAATGTGTCAGTAACCTTTGACAACGTCAATGCATTGACAAAATTTAAACGCTTTTAAAGAAAGTTTTATGTTTTATGCATATTGGTTTGAGAAATTCTGTTGTTGAAAAGTGACATCATAAATATGTGGAAAAATGTAAGAGTTTAATGTTCTCTGAAACAAAACAGTTTAAAAGTTTCAACCAAATATAAGCAAATGATAAAAATCGCGTAACTAAAACAACATAACCAATCCCCATGTATTAGAAAATATAGTACTACTGTAATTGCTTTGCTTTGAGACGCGTAACTTTCTTGAGGAAAGTCGGAAGCTTCTCGTTGCTGTTGCCTTTTCAAGATTTCTACAAAAACGCTCCTTCAAAAAACTCGTTGTCGGAGATATCACACTGGTAGCTTGTGATGAGAGCATCGGTTTTGATCTTCCTATTGATAACAAGGGACATCTTCTGCTACAACATAATGCGCACACCCGCGACATACTCACAACCAAGCAAAGGAAAAGCGGAATCCACGAGTACTTGAAATGGGGATGAAACGCTGCAGTGAGTCATCAAGCAATCTACAGTATGCTTTCAACAAACGGTTTAAATCGCTTTTTTAGGCAATCGACGATGGAATATAGTCCAACCATGAAGTACAGCTTCGACTGCCGTAACAACGTAAACCTACGACCGTCTACGGTCATAATCTATCAGCACAAAGCAGAAGTTGAAAGGAACTGCACCACACTAACGCATGTTGAGGGCTGAAAATGACTTGGCCGAACGTTGCGCACGTTGGAAGCCAAAACATTATCATTTTGACTAGCAGCGGACTTAGCACTAGCACCAATTATCTTTTGAAAAAACTATCGCGGTTTCAACTAGCGCTGTTGTACAAAACAGTAACGCTCGCTATTTCATGATGATAGCAGGGGTGCAACAGCAAACGCTCAGGTAACAGTAGCGGCCGCTACATTAGCGCCACTAGTACACACCACAGGAAATTACTAAAGCAGTATAATGGTGTTGCCGTTTGATATATTTGATGTATAGTTGGAAATGAGTATATTCATGAGAGGTGCTGCAATTTGATATGCTTTAAGCTAATTACTGCGGCAACAATAGTGATTTGGTACACAAGCTATGTAGAGTCCCCTCCATTGCATTTTTTCAATCATGGCTGAGACTAGGCGAATGCAGTGATAAGGTTTATTCTTGCTAATAAGTTTATGCACTCCGGTTGTAATCTTAGAAAATTACCAGTCTAACCCAGTGGAGTGAGGCGTAGACCTCATCCTACTTTACCGCAAGAGTAAGAACTTCAAAGAGCGTCGCCAAATACAACATGGAGAGATTAAACAAATTTTATATTTTCAAAGAGAAAATCTGACTAAAATCATAGCAAACTTTTGCCTAATTCACATAAGCCTAATCTATACCGAAATCTTTGCACAGAGGTTAAAAATAGTAATAAAATAAATGACTTAAACCGTAAACAGAATTAATCATGTTGGCCTACCTAATTTTTTCAATCAAAGAAACTATACAAACAAATACTTTCATCCTTACTGCAACTTCTATTTACCAAACCACCGATTCATTCAACCGTGAAGCTTATGAAAAGAAATACTCGGTAGCAATCGCTATTCAGTCATATTGATTGTTGCGTACGTGAAACCGATCGCGCTTAGATCTGCTGCAACTTTGCTGTACGTACTACTCGAAGTACAGGTACAGTGCATTTCTACTACAATCAAACAAAAAAATGATCTTAAGGTATTTTTCCGAGAACGCGAAAACGCAATGGCCACGCGAGTCGCAGTGTACTACTCAAAAAGATTACTGTAAGCGAAATCTATTTAAAACCCTTACCTCCATGCCACGCGAGTCTTAACCGCACAATCGAACGGCAACGCGTTATTGAGCTAATCTACGCTGCCGGCAAGCTGTTGGACTATATTGATCGACTGAAACATAGAGAGACTGGTATAAAAGTACCAAACGATCAGAATCAGTGGCGTAAGTAACTAAATCTTTCAGCAGGGGTTCTCAACCTGTATTCTCCCATTTAGACTTGGCTAAAATTCAAAAGTAAAATTTACCCCTGAAAATTTCTTTTTATATTTTCACTTCTACAAATGCCCATTGTAATGGGTAAAAATGTCAATTTTTTGCTTACAAAATTTACCCCCAAGGCAGGTCAAATTTACCCCCGGTTGAGACCCCTGTCTTACAGGAAGATTTGTTGTGCGTTTTATGGAGTTCCAAGCTGACTCTAAATTGCTTAAAACCTCCCTGTGCAAGATCCAATTATGCTCTCTGCAAGAGATTATTGTCAGCGTGGTGCAGTGAAATGAGCGTCTGGCTTGTAATTGAAAGACTGCAAGTTCAGCGCTCAGGGTGCTACGTTACATGCGGCATAGCCAAGCAAAACCGGCGTTTGCATTAATGCTCAAGTGTTGGGTTTAAATTATGGCTTCTGCCAACCGTAACTCTACCTGCATGGGTGACGTCTTACTCAAAAATCGTAAGGTTATTTCGAAGTCAACCAAGCTCTCCGTTCATCTTATGTTAGAAAAGAGTTATATAAATTCTGATCAGTACATTGTCACTCCCTGACCCGCTTTCAATTGTGGGTTATTCGCAAAGATTTTCCAACGTCCAAAACAACAAAGATTCAACAGCTTAAATCTTGAATTACCGTCACCACGAGCGAGAGACTTAATAGCAAGTAAATGAAGCAATTGCTTTTACGCATGCGTATAATGGAAATTAAACGATTTACCAGAAGTCGACTGCATAAAAAATAAATTATTGATTGTTTAGTAATCTGATGAGAGACAACATAGCAGTGCTAAACGATAAAATAAATATATATATCAATATACAATAAACAAAAATATAAAAATATATGTTTTACAAGCAAAGCAATAAAAAATATACTATTTGGGATATAAATAATTTACTGCAACTTTAATATGTAAATATTTACAAGTAAAACAACTAACAAATAGGTAACTTTCTACAGCATAATGCTATATCTAAACGATCACACTATAAATGGAAGATCAATTACGTAAAAATTTAGCAATTGTAACAATTTTCTATAGAATCAAAACACTTAATATATCCTTGTTAGTAATATCAATACTTAAAGTAAGTTGATAAATAGTACGATGTCCAATAATACAAGCATTTCATGGCCATTGCAAATGCAATAACAAAGTCCCTCAAACACAAAGTTAGAGACAGAAATATTGCCGAAAATGGCTGACGTTCTATAACATTTTGGCACATTTTAAGTAATAATTTAAAAAATATATTTTGTTAGTAATCAGCTTATATAAAAAATATACGTATAAATAACATTAGTTTTATATGAACGTATAAATAATAAATATCACAGTGCTTGATGTAAGTTATAATAATGTAAACGTTATGCATAGATCTTTGAATTTGTTTCATTCATCTTCGCTACGATTACGCACTTGCTGGCTTTGCACATGTGCAACCAATTGCAAACTCTTCCGATTTTGCGACTGGAGGACTATTGGCGTCTGCCTTAATGGTAATGTTCCTTTTTTCCATAATTGGAATAGAATAATATCTCGAGCCCGATGTTTGAAGCTCGTGGTTACGATTAGCTGGATCGAGGCAGAATCGGCACACACAGCATGCTTCGTATATCTCTTGTGGGACTCGCAAAGAGTTGTAATTTCTCACCCAGACCCACGGAGAGAGACTGCGGGCGCTTAAGCTTGACACCTTTTCAAGATTTTTAAACGCGTTGTCAGGATTAGAGTTATTATAAGGACAGGCGTTGGTTATTTGTGAGCATGAGTCTAACACAGGAGACAATTCTGACTCATCTGTTGGTTGATTAGGCTCAACGCCATCGCCGAAAGAAAAGGAACCACCTTCGACTTCGTTGTCACTCGTTGATCGCAAGAAAGGATTGGCAGAGCAAAATGTTGTTTGAAAGTAAAATACGCCCACAAAAAGAACAAGATTAAGTATGGAGCGGTTTTGAAAAATTGTGATCTGCAAATAAATACAAAGTTTAAACTATTTCTATTTCCCAGTATCTAAGTCTATGTTGGTCAACTCCGGTAACACAAGCCATAATTAAACTTATGCGAGCTCATAATGATCCCCAGTAGAATTATTAGAAGGGTTAGTTTTCAATTTCATCTGAAAAAGATCTTCTGAAAGCTTTTAACAATAAGATGAATAGTCTAAAATTACCTCCCATCAAAAATATATAAGTTTACTTTTTAAGAGAACTCATTAATTAGCACTTTTTTCTGATCTCAATTTTTATGATCTAATTCACAGCTTTATCAAAATGACTTTAATCACGATATTACTAATTATAAGAGTGTAATGTGCCCGTTTTGTCCATGCTTTTGTTTCAATACTCTATCTTGATAGCCATAGTAATCGTGACTTGACGAAATAAAGGAAATAAGGCACCTTATAAAATTCAAATCAAATTTTTTGAAAGTTTTTGTTTCATTTATAATGGTGTTATTATCAACTTTGAGAACTATTTTGTGAAAATAGAGATATTTCGTTCAAACAATGTGTTTTTGTGTATAAGAAGAAACAAGTAACATTAAAAACAAAACAAGCAAGTACTTATGACTATTAAAAGTTTTACGAGCGATTTTTGTGATACTTGAAATTATCATTGAAATAAATCAACAATGAAATAATCATGGTTACGCAAAAGAGCAAATTCATATTCAAGATTGTAAGAAGTACCAGATTCCTAAATGTCGCAGCACTTCACCTTTTTAATGAATTATAACTTTCAATTACCAGAAAATTTGTATTTCACTTAAAAAGTGTTACGGAGTGAATCACCCTTATTCTTCAATGGCTTGTTTTTCCAGTGCAGTTTTTATGTACCTGTATAACTATTAATGGCTTGAATTTAATTTAACGGGTTCTTTAATACCTAATTATCGCTTAAACTTAGCTTATTATTCTTATCAGAACTCAATAAAACAACAGTTGGCTGTATTTTACAAAGCATTTAATTATTGTTTTTGCATTGCTGCTTATAAATATAGCCTACCTTTAATTTTTCAACTTACCTTCATCGTTTAGTTGTTTGGTTTCTTTACAATTTAGTATGTAACTTTAATTCGGCTATGATTCTTCAGTTTTAATTGAGCTGCTATATATATATAGTTTGCTGCGCTTTCATTTTTTTCTTTTTTTTGCGTTTTGTTGCTGGTTGGTAGATGGCTAGTTTGAAACTGACAATGTCGGCAACAAAGCGCAGGAAACTTAAACGTTTCCGCTTTCCTTTCGGGGAAGGCCTTACGCGAATATAGGAATTTTTTCGCAATTGATTAGTTTATTTTGGTACAATTATGAAATTTGGATGTTCCGTCGACGCTTTCTATTAAGTAAACTCAGGCCTACGCGTTTCCAAACAGTTAAGATATCTACTGTTCAAACTAGATGGAGAAAAGTTTATGCGCACAACATTATTCAAAGTAATCGCCCATTCATGTATGTAACCATGTAAAATAACCATTCATGTGTACAAATTACTTCACAGTAGTTATAGCTTGAAGATATGTACAAGTACTCACTCGCTTTGAACTTTGGTCCACAAACTTATACATTTACTAATCCAATGAGACATAAACGCACTCTAAAAACCGATCTTTAGCGCGTATGACTCAAGCTTCAAAATTTTAAGCCCGCACCCTTGAAGTGAAAATTTAAGGAGAGCAAGCATTAACTGACTAATCGTTTATGTATCGGAACTGAACCGTTTTGATCAAATATGTTACCAATAGTTTGCGAAATGGAATCAAGTTTGATCCTTTTTGTGCAATTGCCACAATTGAAAAAGACCGAGCAAAAATTGAAATAGAATTTCGATTCAAAATACTGTATAGTGTAAGTTTTTAGTAAAACTGTTGCAATAGCAGCTAACAGATAAACGGTTACAACAACAGCGCCTCCAACAGCAAGGTTGAGGTGAAGAATATCAAATTAGCGGGCTGCGCCGGCCTTACCCAATCGCAAAGGAAATTACTTTAACGTTTAGATGATATCTATCTCGACTCTAATATTTTGTTGGAAAAAGGTAAAATACGACCATTTTTTACTCCCTTTCTTTTCGTAGTGGGGTCACCAACTTGTTTGCTTGGAGTAGGCTACTTTTTAAGATTTTAGAAGCCTTATTTTAAGATGAATCTTTTAGAAAACTTTGATTCATGATAATGCCAAAGAAACACACTTGCGAGCAAAAACAGTCAAAATGTATCAAAGAACTAACTTGGTCTAAAAATTCCAAGTTTCTTACATCTAGTAGGATAATTTTTCAACTAAATACGAAAAATGATGCATCGTAAGCAATTATTGATTAACCATTGTAAACTAATCCTTAGCCCTGACTGAATACAGTAATGCATTGCTAGAATGCGAATTTCGTTAGCGTTAAAATGACACCAATATTTTGTACCTCATTACAATCTTCATTTATTAAACTTGTTTTTACTCAGCTTACCACTTTTTAGGTGAGTAAAAGTTACACAACAGGCGTTACAGTTCAATTTGTGTAGCATAGAAACTGATAGTAAAGACACATGTCTTATGTCATCGAAATTGCCTTAAAATACTTTTTAATTTGTTGAATGAATTTTGAAAATCGGTTTCGAAATGAGACCCTAAATCAGTTTTTTAAATAAACTGATTTTGTAAAAAATTTTGCAATTTTTGAAAAAAATTATATGGTGATCTCTGGTAGCGAAAGAGTGTGTCACCCGTACCAGACAGCCTTATTACATCATAGAACGAGTTTGAAGCGCGCAAGAAAAAACTGAAGAAGCATGCGTAGAAGGCTTAAAATACTTAAATAAAGAATGGCTTGTTGCATCGTCAATTGAACTTTAGTTGTTGTATAATTTATTTTATCGAAAGCACCTTGTTGATATCTTCCAAAAAAGCTTTTAGTTGCGTTTCTACGTGTTGAAGTTTTTGAGAAAATGAAGAAAACAAAGTATACAACTAATCATTAATTGCGTCATCATGTGAAATTGTAAAGAAGTGAAATTCATTGAAGTTGGTTTCCTTTAAGCTAAGAAACACTTTCCTCTGTCAAAAAATGCAAATTAAAAACCATTACGTTTGATTTTAACGTCATGATGATGTCAATAACCATCTTATGACACTCACACCGGATGGTGATCAATCGTGCCAAGTTTGTTGTTCTTGCCCTTAATAGTTTCGGAGTAGTTGAAGAGTACACACATGCGTACACATAGAAATCTCTGCCTTATATATATCGGGTGTACGAAAAAAAGTGAACCGCTTTTGTTGACAATTTTCTCGGCGATAATGAAACCAAATTTATTGAAATTTCACACACAGTAACTTTAGGATATTTTACAAAGTATCTAAAAGATCAGTTGTAAATTATGGGAGTATTGTCAAATTGTCAACCACTCTTTTGAGTAGTAGTTTCTAACCTTTTTGATATGCCACCTCCACCATGCCATTTAAAGTTATTGTTGCTTCTTTTACATTCGCAATAATTGCAACACAACGAACACAAACAGTAAAAAATTGAATTAGGTTAGTTGCAATATCAATACAAACACTGCTGTTGAAATTTACGTAAAAAATAAAAAACATTTTCATATGGTGTTCAACAACGCAAACTACATATCATGTTTCGCAAAAGACTACAGTTTTTCTCTGTTTGTTAATAACAGCCATAGTAAAAAAACCGGCCTAGCACAAATTCAACCTCTTCTATAAGATTTTGTTCACCTTCCATAGAATGAAACTTTACCTCCTCAAGTGAGTTTGGCCTCCCTGGTCGGGAGCCACTGCTTTAGCGCAACAAGTGTTTTCGGTTTTTAGTAATTTTAGTTGCTAAAGTTTGTTTATCCATGTATGCGTGAGAGTATTTGCTTTTTGCGTTCAATGACAAATAGAATTATCAAAAAAGAATAGGTTTTTAGTCTAGAGCCGGGGTTTTTAGCCGGGGGTACGAAACACCGAAGCAGGGGGTACGAAACACCGAAGCAGGGGGTACGAGATGAGGTGCCAGAATAATGGTTATTTTAAACTCCAGGGCAGTGGTTCCCAAACTTTTTCGTCTGCTGGCCGAGGAAAGTGGTTGATCACGTTTCGCGGCACACCGACCAGTCAAATGTAGATTAAGCGATGTCGAGTGGTATCACCGGCGTTAACGAGACTGCTGAACATCGGACTAAAGTGGTGAATTTGGTCGCACAGAGCCCCCAGAAGTCATCCAAAAGGCTATCCACGGAATTTGGAGTATCACAAACGAGTGTAAGATGTATGCTTAAGACATCTGAACTATTGATCTTATCATTTGCACCTCATTCATGCTCTTAGCGACGGCGACCAGGACAAGCTGGTTGAGTTTTGTGAGCAGTTCCTTCAAATAGTTGATCATTGAACCTGCCTGGTCGATGGATTGGCAGGCGAGGATCGCTTGAGTGGCCATCTCAAACTGCTATTGCCCAAATGCCGTTGGAGCTGTGCGCTAAAGTATGCCGCTCAGTCCCTGAAATATTAGCAAAGTGCATTGACCTCCAAGTAGAGCACACGAAGCTTTAATAAATATCATGTTTTATGTTGCAACAAACTTTAGTGAACCCTTTGTTTCTTTCTGTATTGATATACCTTATTTCTTCTATATACCATTTATCACGTTGAAATAAAAATATATACGAATTATAGGAGCTGGTGTTAGCCTGTTTAAGATATTACTTTTAATTAATGGATGTTAAGGCATATAGGCTAACTGCAATCAGTTGAATAAAATACGGTGCACCGTATTTGAATAAAATGATTGAATAAAAAATATTTTAAGCTATATAACGGTGCACCGTTATATAGCTTAAAATTAACAGCATCAGTTGAAAGGGCCGATGGCGGAGTGGCATAAACCGCATGAAGCAATTCATGTGACCGTCGATTCAATACCTGAGTCCACCTGACTAGTTCTAATAGGAACGAAACCGGTCGTGGAAGTGGTATTTTATTCAACTGATTGCAGTTAGCCTATATGCCTTAACATCCATTAATTAAAAATATAAAGTTACTGATGGTGGACCCTGATTTGTACAAATATATGTACTATCTTTTAAAAATATTTTCTAGATCATTCTATAAAAAATCTAGCTATTTTTAGCTGTAATTTCTTTCAATTCAAGATTTTACTGTTAGAAATGGTCTCAGCCATAATTGAAAAGATGCAATGGAGGAGACTCTACATAGCTTGTGCACAAAATCACTATTGGTGCCGCAACAATTAGCTTAAAGCATATCAAATTGCAATTCCACTCATAAATATACTCATTTCCAACTGCAGTAATATATTAAACTGCATCATACCTGCCGGCACAATGGCGTAGTGGTTAGAGCGTTCGCTTCGCAGTCGGTAAACCTGAAGTTCATTTCCCAAGTCGAGTCATATCAAAAGACTTTAAAAATAGTATTCACACCTTCCCTGCTTGGCACTCAGCAAAATAGGAATAGTGTGAAGAACAAGCTGGCAAGCTTGCTTCTTGTGTCCTTGGGCAAGACACTTAACAGGATGCCTTCATCTTTATGTGGCAGACAGGTGGTGGGGCCAAGCAGTCTACCCGTCATGGGGGCCCCTGTCTAACTGAAGACTTGCAAACCGAGCGTGAGCGCTGCTGACGCGGTGTAACCTATGTATACATCTTCTTGCATAATGCTCATAACAAATAGGTCATACGACGAAGAAGAAGAACCATTATACGGCTTTAGTTATTTTCTGTGGTGGGTACTACCGGCGCTAATGTAGCTGCCGCTTTTAGTGCCGCAAGTGTTGTGTTAGCGTTTGCTGTTGCACTCCTGTTGTCATCATAAAATAGCGGGTGTTACTGTTTTGTACAACAGCGCTAGTTGAAACCGCGATAGTTTTTTCAAAAGATAATTGGTGCTAGTGCTAAGTCCGCTGCTAGTCAAAATGATAATGTTTTGGCTTCTAACGTGCGCAACGTTCGGCCAAGTCATTTCCAGCCCTCAACATGCGTTAGTGCAATACAGTTCCTTTCAACTTCTGCTTTGTGCTGATAGATTGTGACTGTGGACGGTCGTAGGTTTACGTTGTTACGGCAGTCGAAGCTGTACTTCATCGTTGATGATTTAAAAAAGCGATTTAAACCGTTTGTTGAAAGCATACAGTAGATTGCTTGATGACTCACTGCAGCGTTTCATCCCCATTTCAAGTACTCGTGGATTCCGCTTTTCCTTTGCTTGGTTGTGAGTATGTCGTGGGTGTGCGCATTATGTTGTAGCAGAAGATGTCCCTTGTTATCAATAGGAAGATCAAAACCGATGCTCTCATCACAAGCTACCAGTGTGATATCTCCGACAACGAGTTTTTTGAAGGAGCGTTTTTGTAGAAATCTTGAAAAGGCAACAGCAACGAGAAGCTTCCGACTTTCCTCAAGAAAGTTACGCGTCTCAAAGCAAAGCAATTACAGTAGTACTATATTTTCTAATACATGGGGATTGGTTATGTTGTTTTAGTTACGCGATTTTTATCATTTGCTTATGTTTGGTTGAAACTTTTAAACTGTTTTGTTTCAGAGAACATCAAACTCTTACATTTTTCCACATATTTATGATGTCACTTTTCAACAACAGAATTTCTCAAACTAATATGTATAAAATATGAAACTTTCTTTGAAAGCGTTTAAATTTTGTCAATGCATTGACGTTGTCAAAGGTTACTGACACATTTGGTAAAATTAAATAGAAATCTGCTTTGTTAATTGCTTTTACTCGTATATCGTTATATCCAAACAGGGAACTCAGTTTTATTTTTACAATTTGTTTTTCGTTACCCAGGTGTTTTTGTTTTACGGTGTCGCAAAGTAAAATGAGTTCTTGAGCAACGATATTGTGTGGTCAAGTTTAGCTTCTTCCTCTTCGTCGTATGACCTATTTGTTATGAGCATTATGCAGGAAGATGTATATATAGGTCACACCGCGTCAGCAGCGCTCACGCTCGGTTTGCAAGTCTTCAGTTAGACAGGGGCCCCCACGACGGGTAGACTGCTTGGCCCCACCACCTGTCTGCCACATAAAGATGAAGGCATCCTGTTAAGTGTCTTGCCCAAGGACACAAGAAGCAAGCTTGCCAGCTGGTTCTCCACACTATTCCTTTTTGCTGAGCGCCAAGCAGGGAAGGTATAAATACTATTTTTAAAGTCTTTTGATATGACTCGACTTGGGGAAGAAACTTCAGGTCTACCAGCTGCGAAGCGAACGCTCTAACCACTACGCCATCGCGATGGTTACAAACACCACCAAGTTCATCTAGGGTCTTAATTAATGTGCAATAACGGAGGTTGCAGGATAAATATGAGGAAATCTCTTAAGACATAGATACTCCAATGAGGCATCGCGACGCACTGATTTGTCGTATTGAAGCTGCAAGACTACACCTTAAAGTGTAGCATCTGTTTCAAGTGTATTCAACATGTTTCAATTGTTTCAAGATGTTGCTGTTGGGGAACATAAAAAGCATCAAGATTCAAGAAATAGGCGACTCATGTGTAGGCCAACCACAAACATATAGGCTAATTACTATATGCATCACTACACTTGAAGCTTCAATCCTTTTTGTTGGAAGGTTCACACCGACATAAACCATAAACATTATATTGAAAACAATTTAGTGTGTATTGCAAACAATGTACCCAACCCAATTTGACGAGACCATCCCTGGACGCGTTTCGTCCTCTTGGACTCCTCAGCAGGGCCTGTCCCGTCCCCCAAACCAAACCCTTCATTTGCAATCACATAAACTCGTTTTTTCCATATGCAAATTCTCCATATTTCTCCAGTGTCTCCATTAGGTTCACCAACTGTCACAAACATGCTTGCGCCGCTTGTCCGACGCATGTTTGCTTTTGCATATGGAAAAAACGAGTTTATGTGATTGCAAATGAAGGGTTTGGTTTGGGGGACGGGACAGGCCCTGCTGAGGAGTCCAAGAGGACGAAACGCGTCCAGGGATGGTCTCGTCAAATTGGGTTGGGTACATTGTTTGCAATACACACTAAATTGTTTTCAATATAATGTTTATGGTTTATGTCGGTGCGAACCTTCGAACCATCAACTAACCTTGCATAACGTTATCTAATTAATTCTTTTTGTACAGATCACGTGAATAAAAAAGCGTTAATGATGCGAGTTGGTGTAAAATCATTAAAGCAATGATAAATTGATTGGTGCTTTTACTAATTCTTTGAAACAACTCTACCAGGGTGGTGGTGTAATGATTAGAACCCTTGCTTGCTGTCAGTACACCTAGATTCAATTCCCTTGTCATGGCAGCACAATGTCCATAAAAATACTTGAAAACTCGCTTCACGGAATTTCACGCAGGATGCTTGTACTTTTTTCCTTTAGAGAATTGCAACACACTGATCCAAAATTTACTACTTTACTAAAAAAAAGCGGTAAAAGATTCAAAGGTTCAGTGTTCAATGTTCAATGTTCAATGTGTCTACATAGGGGCAGTCAAAGACGAAAAGAACCAACCAAGGATCATCAGTTCTCTTAGCCTGCTAGTTGCACCAGAATTTTTTAAAGCCACTAAATAATTCACTCTCGAAAATGTGGAAAGATATATTTGAAGAACATCAAATAAAATATGCCTGAAAATTCACCAAATATTTTTTAAGATAACTAAACCATTTTGGGCATAGTCTTCCATATAAAAATCTTGTTTGAACGTCTGAGTGAACAACATATCCATTACTAGGTGATTCGACAAAAAGATTGACTTAGCTGCACAATAAAGAAGAACACAACAGCTGCCTACTGCCCATTATTTGATAAATGATATCTACAGCAATCCTTTCTGTGGCGAGGGGGCGCTTTAACTCCTCCGCAAACATACAAACATCAGCGTTGGCCCGATTGATCACCACCGTTGGCGCAATTGGGAAAATGCCATAAGGAGGATTGTGACATCACGATGAGTCATAATCAAAGATGTTTTTTAATTTGTATTTCTTTGCCGAGGAAAACCGCAGTTTGCTCGAACAAAAGCCAGCTTCCAACTAACCAGCTACCAAAACTTTTATCCCTTTCGGGCCAAGTTGACTTTAGATAGCATTATTTCAACCAGATCGATTCGTTCTTTCGACAATTTATTTTTCAAATTTAACGTTTCGCTCTCCTTAGTTACCGGGGAGCTTCTTAAGAAAACGGTAGATGTTAGTAGTGTAACATAGAAACTGTACAACATAAAAATATAAAGACAACCTGTATTACTAAACACTAAAAATTATTTACCAACAGGGCAGGCAATCACGTAATAACGAAAAACATTGTTGCATCACAGATACAGGAGTGGGCAAGTAAAAAGTTAGATTGCATTGTTTGTTCTCAATATTTTCTCAAAAACTACAAGCAATAGAAACGCGATTTCCAGGTTTTCCGAGAGATATTAACAAGATGCTATCGATAAAAGAAATTCTACAACAGTTTAAGCTGAATTGGCAATGCACCAAGCGATTAACTTTTTACGCGTTCTTGGCAGGCTTTTTTCTTGAACGCTTCGAACTAGATCTATAATGTCATAATGCTGCCTGGTACGATTACTTTGAAAACAGTGCAGCAAGAAGCAGCTGCGCTTGAAGTTGTCATACAGTTTCATTTCAAAAACAAACAATTGATATGCTGCTTGATCAATAATAATGCTATTTATTAGAGTATAACATACCAGTGAGCCTAAACACCTAATTGCAATGGCAAGTTACAATACTTTTGTACAGTCCTGTAACAAGCTTGACTGATCTTAACCTCTAGGACATAAGTTTATTAGTCAAGTGTAGCAATAAGTGATTTTTCGCGTTAAATCATGCAGGAATCATTGCAGTTATCCGTATCTACACCACGAAAATCTGGTCCATGGATTATACTCTTAAACCATAACCTGACTTATTGCAATAACTCAACCGAAAGTGCTTGACTTTGGGTTAGCTTTGTCATTCCCTAGCTGCGATTATGCCAGGGCCCAGAAACGTCCTCAGAGCCAGAGACGTTAAGACATACAAATAGGCATACGCTTACGAAAAGTTGTGACTAGTATGTGTAATATTTAATAGGTTATTCATAAAATAAATCACGATTACTTTGTCGCCCTCCAATAACTAGATTTACGCTACCATGAAAGTGGCGAAATAAACAGGTGAAAACTGGTAAAATTATTGGCTGTTTCAATTGTCAGCAAATTTAGTTTTAAAGTGCGCCTACAATTGAAACAGGAAAAGCGAAGAGCAGCTAAAGACTCCAAAAACTTAAGGGAAAACAAAATGGCTATGCACAATCTCCCATAACGTTTTTCCATTCAATTTCCATTAAGAATAAACGGTACTTTCAATTTTGGAACGAGAATTGAAATGCGAAAAAATATTACGTTATGTTCTCACAAATACTCACTGAGTAAAGCTAGTGCAGCCTGGCTGAACTGATATTCTTAATCTCGACATTACCGATGGGGGCCCAGCTATTATAATAACTTAATTATAAGTGCTCGACTTTGGATTAGTTTGCTTTATCCCTGGCTGTGCATATGCTACGACTAATCAACATACGTGCAAACACAGGCTTTAGGTCACACAAACACGTTTACAGTATGAAAAAGTCATGAGTAAGAGGCCTAATATTTGATAGCTTATTCCTGCCAATTGCGTAGCAATCACTTTGGTGTCTTCTCACAGCTTTGAATTTATGCATTGTGAGCACTTCATTAAATGAACACATAAACGTTTGTGAAATCGTCGGCTGTTTCAATTGTGAGCAAGTCCACTTTCAAAGCACGCCTATGTTATAAACAGTTCAAACAAGACGTGTTTCAAAAACTTTGAGAAAACAACAGCAGCTCTTCGCAAACCCCCATAATTTTTTGTTTAATCGATTCCTATTAACACTAGAAGCCCTGAATTATTTCCCTACCTATAAGGACGGATGCGGTCATTTTTGACCTGTTATCTGTAAATCGGTTTTAATAGGTTCTCTCTTTCACTAATTTCGACATATACTGTATGAAAAGCACAAAAAACTATTCTTGCGTCTTTGACATTTTTATGATTAATTTTTTGACATTTTTATGATTATAATTAATTAAGTAGAAATACAAGGTATGCAAATTTATTGACACTCAATCATCACAATTTTTGCATTTTACAATTGTTACTTTTTCGGATGTGTGTTTGCCACAGCATACTTCCCACAGTTTTGGCAAAAAGAGCTAGATTCGTTTCTACATGCTACAAACTGGTACTCTTTTCTTTTCCGAGCTTGGTGTGCTAAACCACTGGTTCCCGGCAATGCAATGCTGATTACGTGATCCACTGCTGGAGAAGGAGGTATTGAGTCCACTCCATCTTTTGGTTTGCAAAGTTCTTTTATAAGCTCAAGCATAAACTGTCTCCTTGATAATTTCAATTTCGTTGTAAGGCAGTAATTAATGTAAGCATTTATGCAGGCAGAGTCGAGAATATTAAAAAATACAGCCACAGGCCATCTTCTAGTGGAACTCTTGCTAGTATGGTATCGAGTCATCTGATCCAGTACACCCACACCCACCTTGGACTTGTTGTAATACCGTGTTGTCTCTGGCAGCTTTTTCTTGTGGCATTGATCAATATTTACGTTTCTGTGAATTGAACTCAGGATGCAAGCAACTTTCTTTTTGTTTGCGTTGTATATTGTCAAGCTGCAACCGGATGGCGAAGAAAATATTTCAGAAGCACATAATTCCTTGTCTTTCATTATCAGCTCAGTGCTTGGCACTTCTCGTCGTTGTTTCCGTATAGTGCCAAGGATTGTTGTTTTTTTCTGCTTAAGTTCTTCCGCTAGCATTAGGCTGGTAAAGTAGTTGTCGGTGGTGACATTGTAGGCCTTTTTATAATAAGGTTGTAAAAAGGTCAAGCACAAATCACCTCGAAGGTCGCTACATCTGCTTCGGCTAGGATCTCTTCCTAAATACGGTTTGCCATTGCACAAGTATTTTGATTGAGCATCAGCCAAAAGCCAGAACTTAATTTCAAATTTGTCTGGCTTGTTAGCCTTATGTTGTATAAAAGGACACCTGGTTTTGCATGGGAAAAGTTGTGCATCAATAGTCAAATCGCAGTTTGGTACATAGCATTTCTTACAATTTTCTATGAAGCAATTCCACACCTCAGAAATTAAGCAAAATTTGTCAGTTTCTCTCCTTTGCCTCCGACTAAAAAAGTCATCGAACCTCAAATGTTTCGTGATTTCCTGGTACCTATCACGGCTCATTGTATTTCGAAAGATTAGTTGTCCCCATTCCTTGCTCCAAAGTTGCTTTACTGGCGTATTCTTCCCAACCAACACTCCTCGAGCGATTTGAAGACCTATAAAAGTTTCCAGCTCATCAACATGTAAATCAAAATCGTCATTATCTTTCTTTCCATGGTTGATGGTGTGTTTCTGAATGCACCTGAGCATATGTTCATCTATAAATAGATGAAAAGCACTGTAAGGGCTACCGTTTACTGCAGATCTGTGACAATAAGACGTTGGGCCAGGACATTCCGAAAACACATTGGAGGAAGATGCTCTTCCCAGACCTGGAGCACCTGTTATGTTTTTCCACACAGTTCCGTTTCGTGCGTTCACCTGTCCAGCAGTATTTTGAGATACTGATTGATCACTTTTAGAATAGAAAATCTATAGAAATCTATAGAAACAGCAGCAGAGCTTTGTTCGGTCTTCACCGCTGTCGGTATCACTGTCACAACTTTCGACACCAGCACAACAATTAGGAACAAATTCTTTTCTTGCAATTCAGTTTTTTCATTCTCATCACAGGAGTCATCAAGCTGATCAGTTTGTATCCGCTGAAGTACTTGCTGGACAGTATAATTGTTGCCACGATTCATGATTAGAAAAACCAGTTTGTCAAAAACGATGAAAAAACTCGTAACAAAATTCCTATACCTAAGACATTATTTATACAATATGCATTACTTTAAATCTGTAAGACAAACTTGAGAGATTTTACGAGATTGTCAATACGCTGTAATAAACTATCTATTTTATCAGCACACACAACTGATGAACTCTACGCTACTAAGAAAGACAGAACTTTCAATGACCAGCCATTGTTCGAGACGGCAAATAAAATTCAACTTTACTTCGATGAAACCAGCAGGAATAATAATTATTTTAGTTACTGCTTATCAGTTATCCATTGCAGCAGTGGTCAATCGTAATCTTATGGTCACGTGAGGCATTGCTTGTAGAAAAACAAACTTTTCTCACCCTCTATTATGGTTTAATTCATCAGCTCAAAGACAAATTATAACCGTTTTAAGAACCCGTCATTTTTGACCGGTTCGGGCTTATAGGTAGATGTGTAAAATGCTCCATTTACAAAAGCTATAAAAGAAAAATTGTTTGACTTACCAAAACATCATCCAAAGTTAGGAAAAGTCAAGGAGTATGAAAAATCAAATCGCAAAAATGCCAGAAATACGAAGCGTCAAAATTTAAAACCGGTCAAAAATGACCGGTCCGGGCTTCTAGTGTTAAAAAAACGACACTTTTGGTTTTGTAACGAGAATTTGCAATGTCAAAAAAATGTTATTTATCGGCTGCAGCGACAATTTTAATCTGAGTGTGTGAGTGTGTTTACCCCACCTAGTTTTTGAGATGGAGGTACGGCACCAAAGACAATCCAGTTTCATATTGTCAGCTTAGTTTAAATTAGGATAAGGAACCCCGACAATCAGTTAGAACCAGTCATGAATGCAAATTATAGTGTGGTAGCCCTACTACCAAGGCGGACTACCATTGGTGGATACCCAAAAGTAGCTTCTTGCAACATTTGGGTGAGCAGATTTACTATTCTTGAATATAGCCGTCGCGATGACCTAGTAACCCGTGCTTCACCGGTTAGAATAGTGAAGCTGCTCACCCAGCAAGTCGTAAGAGGCGACTCTTGGGTACCCACTAATGGCAGTCCGCCTTGTTGGTGGTGGGGCTACCAGTCGGCAGTTTGCATCCACGACTGGTTCGAAATGGGCTGCCACTTTTCTTCTGGCCTAATTCAATTAGGTTGATGGCGTGAACCTGGATTGCTGTTCGCGCCATACCTCCATCCAAAGGAAGAGGAGGGGTAAACCAACAACAACAACCAACATGACCTAGTGGTTAGAGCGTCCGCTTCGCAGTTAATAGACCTGGGGCTTATTCCCCTTGTCGAGTCATATTAAAAGACTTTAAAAAATGGTATCCACTGCTTCCCTGCTTGGCGCTGGCATTTAAGAGATGTTGGTAAGAACAAGCCGGCAAGTTCGCTTGTAGTGTCCTTGGGCAAGGCACTTTACGGGACGACAGACCTTTATGTCGAAGACAGGTGGTCCAGACACCTCAGGAATAGCAACTCCCAAGCGAGTGCGGACATCCCGTCCAAAAGACTGCGATGCAATTCGCTTTCTCGTAAATTTAGGATAATTGAGCAAATAAAAAATATTCGGTCCTTACGTATTATCGGGAGGACCTTTGATTTTTAATGTTATTTTATTTAAAAGAAAGGCAGTGTACACTGAAGGGGCAGGCCCGGTATGTAAATGTACGGGGCAGTGTACACTGGAAGGGAGTATTTTATTGTTTTAACCGTTTCAATAAATAATTTACTTCAATTTTTGAGTCGTGTTTTTAAAGGTCCTCCCGTTAATACGTAAGTACCAAATATTCTAACCCGGTAGAGCACGGGAAATATCCTTAACCTCTACGTTGCTGATGGGGACTCTGCCAACAACGCCAGCAGAGCCGGCTAGTTGTTAATGATATTGTGCATTTGACAAAGGAAAAACAACATGGCATAGCCCTTAGTCACTGATGATTAGGGCCATTTTTTATTTGACCGAAAAAAATATATTTTTGACTTTATTTTAGCAAAATTTTGACTTTATTTGGATCTAACCTCTTTCGCCTATTATTTATGTCTTGTTGCACTTTTTTGATTAAAAATGTTTTATAATCCGCAATTTACATAAGTTTTTAAAGAAGAAGGTAGCCTACTTCAAACATTTTCTCAATTACTCAGTCTTGAAGCTAATGCAACAAAGCGATGCATGACGTCAAAACCTAGGACAACGAGCCATAGCGTGTACCGGTAACAATTAGTGTGTAATACAAAAATGCGTTGTTATCGCAACTGTACTGTACATTAACAGTCTGTCTATGATGTTTTTAACGAAAGCCACACAGTATAATTACCAGGACTTTTTATTGTATTACAGCATCATATATTTTTTTACGTTCTTAACATCAAAATTTCTGTCTTTTTTCAGTAATTTACTGAGCATAGAAAACGACCTCTTAACAGCAGCAGAGGTTGGCTGGGCTTTTTGCAATAGTGCGTAGCTTGTTGGGTCAATTGCCAAGTTGGTACAGTTTATTATTGTTTCTAAATCAGAGTTGGATAGTCGTTTTTTAATGCAATTTTTGATTGTGCACTGATCATCATCGAATTGCATATTCTTCAGCAGTCCGTATGCTTCGGTTATCGTGCAGGCACTTCCTTCTAAGAACTCTACGTTGGCTGCTAGAGTCCGGTATTGATTTATTTTAACCAAATCCGGCACCAAATCTTCCACATTGATAGCGTCTTTTGCTCCGCTGACTAAGAGGCCTGAACTTGTCCAATTGTTGACAATGGTACGAACAGCTGGAAGGTTCTCACTGTAATATAAGGCAGCTCTAAGCCAAGTTGCCCATCTTGTAATTACAGGGTCAGGAGGAGGTGGCAGAGCAGCATCATGAAAATCTTTCTTGCGATCTCATCCGGATATTCCTGGCAAATATGCCTAACTTTCGCTGTAGAAGATTTGGCTTGTTTAGGCATTCTTTGCTTTGCAAGCTACGACTTAAAAAGACCACGTGTAAAGAGCGCAAAGGTTTTATAGGAACAGATTAATTGTCTAACAATTATGTGTTTATGCATCAACAATCACGATTTCATGCATAATAAGTGCTATTTCCTTTTCAATTACCGCACGCATTTTTACCATTGCAACTATTTCAGAAGTTTAAAATCAAATAAAACTGCGCATAAAATTTTAATAGCAGCTCAAAAATTCAAAAAAATATAAAAAAAGTATAAATTTGTTCGTTTTTGTAAGGAAATTTTTGATGAAAACAATTTTGACAAGTTTTGACTATATGCAAAATTTTGACTTTATTTTGACTTATAAAATCTACCAAAACAGACTACCGAACACCTGAAACGAACGTTAGTACACGTTTGATCATGTAACAAGGTCCTGAAAAAACTTTGACTTTATTGGCTTTAGCGGGCCCTACTGATGATCACAAAGAATGCTGCTTTTAAAAAATAGCAAAATAAATTCGTGAAATTCGTAACAGTACCAATAATGATATCGTGCGACGTATCAAAATTGACAGATCAGTAATTAGTTTTACGAAATGTGCCGATGCTAAAGCGTTAACAAAATTTTAATGTTTTACGTAAAACGATTTGTAAATATTTTATAAAATAATTTGCATAGTTTGTGCACATTGCTCTAAATGATCCTTTTATAGATAAGTTATGTCGTAGAAAACTGGTAAATTTAAAGGAAATAAAATGTCCGGATATCCGGAACCCGTAAACGTAGTGCTGTTTACATCACAATAATTTAAAAGGTTTAACCAAACAGATGCAAATGATAGAAATTTACAGAACAGGAATATGGGACATTCCCAGAAATAAAAAATGCCAATTCTCGATGTGTAATGATTAGGACGAGTTTTTATTGACCTAATAAGTACAACAAATTGACTTTTAATTCAAAACAATTGATTTTATTGACTAACAAAATTTTGACTAAATAACTTAATAATGTGCTTGAGTTTTTATATTGAAACGAACATTTAAATAACGAAAACACACAAATCCTGAAGAAAACTTGCAATACGCACGCCTTGTATAAACAGCCAACTCTGCAATCACCTAGGTGCAAGAACGGAAATGTAAAATCATGTACTCTTTTACATTTTCGACCATAAATGGCTAACAGTTTTCGCAGCATGGAAAAACGTCTTTTTATACAAGCAGATGTGGGCTGAGAATCTTGAAGTAAACTGTAAACAGCCGGTGAAACGTATAGTCTTACCATGTGCATGGTTTAGAAATGGCATTGCTTTGCATTCTTTTGTATATGTAACGGATAATGCTGCAAGTGAAATTTTCAAAGTCAAGTTCTTGGATTGCTTGCGCCGCTTCTTTGATGGTGTACGGTACTTGGCACTTTACATCATTTCTATTAGCTTAACTAAATGTTTATGTTGGTCTTTGATTCTAACAAGTTGAATAGCTAAACCAGTTGTTTACAAGCTAACTTTTGTCTGACGTAATAAAATACCATATCCTTCAAAACTTTCCACAACCGCTTTAACTTCAGGTAAATTCTTTGCGTAATATGAGGCAGCATTTGACCAGCTTCCCCATCGCGTATGAACAGTTGAGGCAGGCAACCAACAGCAATGAATTAGGCTTGTCTGGTTTCGTTTTCAACTGTTGCTGATATGAGTTTTGCAATTTGCTGATCATCGTGTTCAAAGTGAGATTTGACGTTCAGAGCACCATTGTGCAATAAATGTGCATTACATGACACATGAAGCAGCTTAGGATACAGAGATTTTAGTATTGCACGTGCAGCCACCATACATTTTGCAGTATCAGACAACAAAAAAGAAAAAAAAGTTCGTGTGCATTCCAAAAGATCTAACAGCATCGTCAACTGCTTGAGCAATGCTGTTGCTTTTTGACGCACAAGGCAAAGGTTGAAAGTCGTACAAATAACTGACGTGAGGTGTTTCTAGGCTTCCAATCAGAATATTTAAATACTCTATGCCAGATAGAGTGTTCTCATCAACAAACAAAAAAATCTCTTTGTCAAGTACAACATTTCTTATCCGCTCTAACTCATCTGCGCTTAATTGCAGCACTGTGTTTCCACAAGTAGTTTCAGATGGCAAACTGTAACCAATGTCGTGGAAAAGTTAACATTAATTGCAGTTTGGTTTTCAACTGCAAGTGATTTTATTTGTTTGGAGTTGTACCTTCACTTCAGAATACCTCCATTTCAGGACGTTTTTCAGTTAATATTAACCCTTTAACGTCCGGTGTTAATTTGAAGCAACTAACTAAAAATGCTCCGTTTATTTCAACGTATTGATTTTGAAGTTGCCAATGACAAATGTTAATATAAAGACACATAGGTCTTTCCCGGTAATCTAAAAGAATTTTGAAGTTTTGGATTTTATAAGTATTTTAGGAGATCTTTTTTTTAAATTTTTGGTGTGTTTGAGCTTTCGGCATGGTCATGAATTTGCTTCACACCAAAATTGGAAAAAGTTAAGTTTTTATTTTCTGAAAAAAATCACAGAAACAGCAGTGAGAAAAATGTGTTCAAAAAATGTTATTTTAGAAAATGATATAGCTCAATAAGTCTTGGGGAGGGTTTTTTTTATTTGTTGCTTTAAAGTAACATTCGGCCCAGCTTACACTAAGTTATCTCAAATCAGCCTAAATTAAATATGATTAAATTACTTCCAATTGTTCCTTGTAATTTTTTAACTATGTTTGGATGTTTATATTGGCAACATTTTTACTTTAGAAGTTTCTCAACTCGTAATGACAGTATGGTTTTTATCTCTTCAAACAGTAGTTTTGTAGGAAAACAGTACCCTAATTCTTTTATTATTTTTAAGATCAGTTTATTGGAGTATGTTTGTAGGTACAGTAGTCTCTAGTTAAAAAGTAGCCTAGATTAAAATATTCACATTTAGATTTTATTTAATGTTTATTAGCTATACAGCCTATTAAACACTTTCCTTATAATGAGACCTTCATCATTTTATGGCAAAAATTGATGCATTCCGTTACCATTCAATAGTGATGTGTCATCAGAAAGCAGGGGAAACAATCATTTGCATAGGAACAATCAAAACCAATGGAAATTGATATCATCAAATCCCCTGTTGAATATTTTAGATATTATTTTGATGAAACCCTTTTTGACCAAATTGTTTTTCAATCAAACTTGTATTCCATCCAGCAAAATTCCAATAAACCATTGAGACTAACTCGATGGGAATTGGAACAATATATTGGTGTTTTTTGTACATGGCATGTGCAACATTACCAAACTTACGTCTTTACTGGAGTAAAGTGTACAGGAACGATAACATTGCTAATGTTATGTCAAAGGACAGATGGAAAGAAATAAAAAGAAATTTACATTTTAATGACAACAGCCAACAGCCTTCTTCTGAAGCTTCAAATTTTGATAGAATGTTCAAAATAGGGCCACTAATCGACCATCTCCAAAGCAAAGTACGGAGAGTTCCAAGCTGTGAATTCCTATCAGTGGATGAACAGATTATGCCTTACAAAGGAAATCATAGCTCCAAACAGTACATTCCATTGTTCCCTTTAAACGCGAAAAAAGTGCGAATTTGCGAAATCATGTCAGGCGGATTCGCAGTTAAAATTTAGCAGTGCGTAAAAAAGTCCGGCGGTTATTGGTAACTTTTTCCGTTTGTTACAATTTTTGCGATTTGTAAATGCGTGGGAGACAGTAAATGGGAATGAAAGGTTGGACAGCCGCTTTTTTATGGCAATGCAACGTCTCGCGTAAACATCGCCCGGCTATGACACAACAACGAGTGACGGCAACTTAAAAATATCGCGCAAGCCGTTACCAAACTTCTTTTGTATCACAAATCAACCACAAAGTAAGTAACATAAAGAAAACAGGCCAATTTCTATCGTAGCTAAAGAGCAGTAATAGCGAGTAGCTATCAAACTTCACTTCAACTCAAAACATAAGTTTTCGAGGGAAGTTTGAAACTGGAATTGCTTAACTTATGTTTTCTCTACGTTTCAACGCTAATTTCAATCGTGCTTGTTAGATAAAAAAGCGCATAGCTCTCGGTTTCACTTTTTCGTACAAAACGCCATTTTGTAAATCAGAAATAAATAACCTCTCACTTGCTATTTATAAAAACTAAAAGTAAAAAAAGAGTACGATTTCTAACCAATTTTAGTTTTAAATCCCCTCCAAAATCTTTTTTTAAATAAAATGCAGCTGATAGCCATGCGCTATGGTGATTTGCCAGGCATGATTGAAATAAGCCTTGAAACGAGAAGAAAAAATATAAAGTGCAGTTTCAATTTCTTTAAACACGTTTTTTGTTCAAGTCTAGCCTTTTTTCAATTGCTGGAAAGGAAGACTTTGTCTTGACTTGTTTTTTTATTTTAGTTAGTCAACACTTCTGACATTTACTTTGATAACTTTTTTGAGGTCGCGCATCAAAACGAGAAAAAATATGACCAGACCACATGCCTCTGAGCATTTCAAAAATGGGCAAAATGCCAAAAACGCTTGTGAAAACGAGAAAATGGTATGACCGGATCGCATGCTTTTGTGCATTTCGAAAATGGGCAAAATGCCAAAAACAATTTGAAACCAACAAATGCAAAAAATGCTCATGAAAACGAGAAAAAATATAGCCGGGCAACATGCTTCTTTGTATTTCGAAAATGAGCCAAATGCCAAAAACGCTCATGAAAACGAGAAAATGTATAACCGGGCCACATGCCTCTGTGCATTTCGAAAGTGGGCCAAATGCCAAAAACGCTCATGAAAACGAGAAAAATGTATAACCGGGTCACATGCCTCTGTGCATTTCGAAAATGGGCAAAATGCCAAAAACGTTTACAAAAACGAGAAAAATGTATAACCGGGCCACATGCCTCTGTGCATTTCGAAAATGGGCCAAATGCCAAAAACCGTTGAAAAGCATTGAACTAAATATGAAGTTTCATCATCGAAGTACGTCGGAGGGGAAAATTAAGGATTTTGTTGTACGCCAACCAACACTATCGGCAAACTGTAAGCTATGCAAAGTTAGCCTAGCGTATATACTGACTAAACAGCAGTAGGCTACTGCAAGCATCTGTTTTTACTCTTTCAAAACATGTTACTAAGACTGGTGTAACCGTTTGTTTAGCAATGTCCGCCAAAACTTGTCCGGCGGTTTTCGTACATTTGCTAGCGATTTTGCACTCGCGCCGGCGGTTACGCACTTACAAAAATCTTAGAGGGAACAGAGGTACATTCCTAAAAAACCTAAGAAATGGAGTTTTAAAATTTTTGTATTGACTGACAACAAAGGCATTGTGTACAATTTTGACGTTTATTGTGGTGCAATAAAGCCAGTCAATGGGTTTCCAGACATAGAAGCTAGTGGTAACATTGTGTTGTAGTTGGCCCAAATTGTGCCAAAAATGAAAAATTACAAGTTATTTTGTGACAATTGGTTCACAAGTATTCCTCTATTACATGAGCTGGCAAAAATCGGGATACAATGTCTGGGAACTGTACGGCCAAATCGCCTCCCAAACATTTCCATGCCAAATGAAAAAAAAGGAAGAGGAAATTATGAACAACGAGTCACATCAGTGAGCGGAGTGGAAGTACGAGCAGTGAGATATTTTGATTAAAGGCCAGTAATGTTTGCAACGACTTATGCCAGCGTGGAACGGATCATAGAAAAACTAAAATATGACAGCAAACAAAGAAAAAAGATACCAGTGCCTACCATTGCTTCTTTATACAACAAGCACATGGGAGGGGTTGATCGTTTAGACCACTTGATTGCCCTGTACAGGAGGGTAATACGTTCGAAAAAGTTCTATCACAAAATTTTTACCATTTAATAGATATAATGTGTGCAAGTGCCTGGCAGGAGTACAAACAATGCTGTAACATCCTTGGAGTTGAAAAAAGAGAAGTTAAATCTCTTTTTGCTTTCACAACCGAAGTTGCAGAAGCATTCTGCAAACAGGGAAAGGTGGTGCTGAAGACAAAGGGAAGACCTTCCACCAGCTTTGTAGAACAAGAGTTTGCAAAAAAAGCGAAAAAAGGCCCTGTCAAACCAATTCCAAGTGCTCCGGTGAGAAAAAACCAAATTGGTCATTTTCCTGAATTTGGGAAAAAAGGAAGATGCAAGATGCCAGAATGTAAGGGAATTACAAAAATCTCCTGCATCAAATGCAAAATCAATCTTTGCTTTACAGCAAAAAACAATTGCTTTTTATTGTTTCATTCATGTTAAATTGTGTTACGATTTTTCATTATTTTCTGCTATTTATCAAAAAAAATCAGCTTTTAGTGACAAATGTTGCTTTTAATTAACAAAAAAATAAAGTTATAAAAAAAACATAAAATTAATATTTTTTGTATATTATACATTGTCTAACAGCAAATCATCTATAAAACAGCAAAGTAGATTTTTATACTAAAAAAATAAAATTCAGGCAGTAAAGGGTTAATTGTAGTTTGAACGATCGCGATCTTTTGTCCTACCGAAAGCACAGTCGTTATAAAATGTAAGCATTAACTTTTATGTCGTGTCTAAAAAATAAAAGCTTTTGGTATTATATCATAAACAAACTCCGTTGAAAGCTTTCCTCAGAGGAAGCATCAGTCGCACGTAGGCGTTCACAACGTATTTTTAAAAGTGAAACATTTGTTGTTATAAAATCAAATAGCCTTGTTCTGATCGGTTCTTTTTTGATTTATTGTTTTGATTTTGTGATCCTTTACAATGTTCTCTCTTTAGAATGTTCTTCTAGATGTATTTGTTGGAGATATTTTTTAAATTTAATATTGATTCTTTTACTCGATCGAGTTATCTTGACATCAGTTCTGCAGTTGTTAGAATTAATTAAAAGAACCTTTATATCGATTCCAGTAAAAATATGTAATCAATGGATTCAGTCTTATTACAATACGACTTGAAGAAAGAAAATCTTGCAAATATCGTAGAGTATAGATTTGGAAGTAGTTTCCAGAGTGATAAAAGAAAGACAGATGTTTAAATAATCTGGCAATGGGAAAAATCTGCATGTTTATTATCAGTTGGCAGCGTTGTAAATTTACCGAAGAAAATAATATACAACCAACAGTTTTTCTAGATCATTAGACTTGCTGGAGAATCATCGCATGCAGTGGAGTGACGTCATGAAAGTATGAGTTTGCTTCCAGAGGAGGTGGAGCTTGGTGGAGGTTATCAGCGTGAAAGAAGAAATATCGAACTTGATGTAATTTTAATCAAAAACGTTTACGTTTATTACGGCTAGTCGGTAGTTTTACACTTTTTTAGAAGAAAAATTCAGTAGCTTGAGCTCACTTTTATAGTGTTGGGTAAAATTTAGACAAGATTGTTTCACGTTTATTAACAGTTAGGTCGTTAAGTGTAAAATCGTTAGTGCAACTCCGGAGTAAAAACATTCATTGATGTTAATAGAATAAAAAGTAAAGGTCAGAACAATGAAGTTTGTTTAAATTCAAAAAATTTAAATCATTACTGATACTTTACATTGTAAAACTTAGAAGATTTAACTTTAATCGTGTGCAGATCGTTTTAGAGAGTACTTTAATAATTGTTAAACTTTTGCTTATAAGCATTCACCATCCATCAAATTTATTACTTTTAATTACTTTTCATATGACAACTAGAAAATAAAAACCGCAAAATTGTATCCTATCATCACACTGTTTTAAGGTTTCATCGAAAAATTATCAACTGTTTACTTCTAAATTCACCAACTAAACATAAATTCATATTTTTATCTTTGACAGTCCATAGCGCAGCCACATTGAAACAAAAATAAGCTAAACATACAATTTACAAAATTTTAACATTATTTGTAGGACATCAGAAAAACAAAATAACACAAAAGTTATACCCTATTATTATCAAACGTCTCTTCTTTAGTGTTCACCATCTACTGCAAATAGAAATCATTGATGAGTGAAGAATCAACTTTATCCAAACATTCAATTCTTTAACTTTTTATTAACGTTTGCTAAAAATCACAAACAGAAAGCGTCATTCTTCACAATTTTTCTGTGTAATTTACAAGATATAAAATCTAACTGTGAGTGTGTTATTTCCAATTTAATACTCATTGCTTTAAAACATTTACTTAACAAAAGTTTTCAACTTAAAATCGTTAATTTACCTTAATTTGTAAGCACTTTAGCTTGAGCAAACATCAAGTTTACGATATGAATACTTCTGTGTTGTCACAAATTAAAAGTGATCTTAGGTGATTTTTAAACAAAGACTTTTGCTTTATACAATTAAATTTTTGCACTAAATTTTGATCTTGCAATCTAATCACTGCTACATACGTTTTGCAATCACAAATTTTTCAAACTAGACCAAGTTAATTGATTTCAATTTACAAAATATTTTACCAACAATTCTTCAAAATTTTAGATGTTTTACGAATTGAAATGACTCTTTATATATAAAAGTCGCTTGCGGTAACTACAGTGTGTTTTTAAGATCTTACTATATATTAGTAAATCCACAAAATTAATTTTGAAATAAGATTGATATAATTGTTCAGATTAGCACTAAACCCATCTTTACGAAGTCTGTACAAAAAGTATTCGACCTTTGGGCATAAAACACACAACACAATGAATATCACAAATTTTATTTAATCTCCTCCAAAATACTCCCCTTGCAAGTGCACACACTTTTCCCACCGCCTCTGCCACTTTTGGAAGCATGTCTTGAACTCCTCTTCTGGAATGTTCCTGAGCTCTGCCGTCGTTTTTTTCATAACGTCTTTACGTGGCTGAAATTGCGTCTCTTTTAGCGTAGTTTTAATTTAGGGAATAGCCAGAAGTCGCATGATGCCAAATCAGGAGAGTAAGGAGGCTGTCGCACAAGTGCCGTAATGTTTTTGGCCAAAAATTTTTGATTACATTGGCGGAATAAGCGGTAGCATTGTCATGGTGAAGCTGCCAGTTTTTCCCTGTCCACATGTCTGGACGCTTTGTTCGCACAGTATCACAAAGGCGACGTAAAATCTCCTAGTAGTACTGTTTATTGATTGTTTGGCCTAAACCCATCTCTATGTATACTGTGCATTGTCATGTAGCACAAACCCTTTCTCGATGTGAGTGTCATGTGATAGCCCCAATCTATGCCGCGTTATTCCACATTTCAATGAAATTTGCAGTATGACCTCAAAAAGTGAAGAGTTACTTTCTCAGTTGTAAGAACATCATCTGCTAAGAAATAAAAAGTTACCAACTACTCTTAGAAAATTTATGGCCACGAATTGTGAATTAGGAAGTTAATAAGCTTTCTCATATTTAAAATTGATGTACGTGAAATGAAAAGTGAACCAGGATGTTTTGAAACTTCTACACAATATGCTAGAGATATTTGATAGAAACAAAATGTGACTAGAGAGATATCAATCTGATACAGGCAATCTGTACTGCAAACAAGTGAAAATCGACAAACAAAATAGAAGATGAAGAGTAGAAATAGAATGATTTATAGTAATGCAAGCGGCTAGCGATGCACTTAGCAAAACTGCACACAGTGACACTGTTTCGACCTATCAGGTCTCTTCAGTGCAGTTGGTGACCGACAAGAAGCTAGAGGCTTTAAATAAAGCATAGCTTAGACCGCCACACTTGCGGGATCTATACTAGAACCACTTGGTGGAAGACCTGATAGGTCGAAACAGTGTCACTGTCTGCAGTTTTGCTAAGTGCATCGCTAGCCTCTTGCATTACTATACATGTAAGACCTTGTAACGACTAGGCTGTGACCGCACTATTGTTCTAGCAGTTGCTAGACTTAGTGCACCTGCGACAACCGCCACTCATTCACGAGTGATACGGCTTCGCAGAGTACTGACAGACCTTCCAAGTGGATCTAGTATAGATCCCGCAAGTGTGGCGGTCTAAGCTATGCTTTATTAAAAGCCTCTAGCTTCTTGTCGGTCACCAACTGCACTAAAGAGACCTGATAGGTCGAAGCAGTGTCACTGTCTGCAGAATGATTTATGCTTTTGGTTTGGTGGTGTGTTGAGGTCTTTGAAATTATGTGTAGTGGCAATACAGAGTTGTAAGTTTCATTCATGCATATGAGTTGACGCTTTGTTTTCAGATCTTTAATTAGACTGGCCCACCACAAAAGCTACCAACTGCTCGAATCCACCACCTATCTGCAGTGTAAAATCCATTAGCACTTTTCCAAGGAAACAAGAAAACTGGCTGGCTTTTTCTCTAAACAAAACCTTTTACGTTGAGTGTTAAGCTGCAATCACTGTTTTTACAGTCCTCGGTATTATTTGACAAGGAAATCGAACCCAGGTCTAATGACCGTGAGGCGAATGCTCTAACCACAACCATGCCAGAATAATTGTGCATTTGATAACTGGGAAAAGGTTTAAATCGTCATTAGTTTGACTCTTAGTTTCATAAAAGCGTAAAGTAACTTGACAAATTGAATTAAAATTTGAGACAAATTGATGATATTGTTTTGTTTCGGTGATATGTAGTGTCAAAAGTTACAAATATCAGGCTTGCTGTAGGAAATTACATAAAATTTTAGAATTTTTGGGATTAATTCAATTACAGCTGTGTACAGAGGTGATAAATTGTGGTGAGGTGAGTGCACGGTAAGAAAGTTTAACATAAGTTTGAAAATGCTTTACATTGAAAAATGAAATTTTTTTATTTAAATTGATATGCAGCTACAAAAGTATTAAATTTATTACATGGTGCAAAAAATGCGTGATTGTTGAAAAACATGCGGCCATTCATTCACCATTTTTGTTTTAGCTCAAAAATAGTAGCTATGGAGCTGCTAGTGTAATGACTGATGACTTGAAATTGAAAAAACTGTACATTTGTTTCATTAAGTGCACATAATGTAGTCAGCTTAGTGGTTTTCAAATTAAGTATTTCATGAGCGCGGGCATCAGATAAAGATAAATCTTTTTAGGATTGTTCGTTTGTCTTTGTTTTGTAATCTTGTCTAAAGGTTACATGTTCAATTTTTGGTGAAGATGAGAATTTTAACAAGTGAATAAATTTGATTTCTTTGTGTCTAAAAAGTTATTAGAAATGTTAAAGTCTACAAGTTCCATAGTTGGTGAGAGTAACTATATGAACATTTTCAACTAAAGGATATAAATAGACTATAGGTTTATAAAATTTTGATATGAATTCAAGTGTGTTGACGTAAAAAGTTGGATGTAGTAAAGCAAATATGGCAAAAATTAAATTGTATATCGTTGATCCTAAGATTCGCTTTATTGTTGCACAATGAGACGTAGAGTATTTTTAATAAGAAGTAAATTTGATGTCTGTGTTGTTGAATAAAACTGCAAACCTAAATATTTCGTATATTAATGACGTATAACAGTGTTAAAATTTTAAGCTTGATGCTTGGTGCGTGTCATAAAAATATTTGGGATTTTTAATTGAATGCTGGTAAAGAAATTTATATGGATGTTTATAACGATTGCTATACTTTTTATCATGATCGCAACCAAATAGTGTTACAAATAGTACTGTAATTTTGATTGGAAAGAGTACTGTGCAAATTTTAAAAATAATTTACCTAAACGGGCAGTTTTTAAAGTAGTTCGACACAAGTGTGTTAGTATGTGAGGAGATGATTAAACTTTTGTCTGTTAACAGTGATTAGCTTACGTTTTGCAATATTTCTTGTCGGTAAACTATGAAAAACTTTATTTTGTAGTTACTTTAAAATGGTACAAGTAGCAAGTTTAATCTTGGGTGGGGTGAACAGATAAAGCTTTTACATTGATTAATGGCATTTGCAAATATTTTGTTAAATAAATTTATATCAAAGTAATAAAATAAGGAAGAGTTTATAAAGTTGTGAAGAATAGCAGAACAAAACTTTAATATAATTGATTTTGATCGGTGAAAAGATTAGAATCATTTACGCTTCAAAGTTCTGTATAGCAATGTCAGCAATTGCGGTTGTGCTTCCTGAAGTTTTAAGTTTTTTCTAAAAATAAACGAAAAGTTTGAAACGTTTGTTGCTCACTTAGAAGCTATCAAATTTGTGATTTTGGTGTTTATTTATTAAAAACTTGGAGGAAGTTTTTAAAAAGTTTGAAAATAGCAGGTCGTGAGTTTAAGTTTTTGTATGAATCAATACTTGGTGAAGTTCAGAAAATATTTCACGGGTTGAGACTGTTTTGAGTTGTCAAAAGTATTCAAAAAGGTGATTGTTCAAAATGGAAAAATTGTTTTCAGAAAAAAAGATAAAAAGTGGTTTGCAAGAAAGTTGGTCAAGACTTTCACGAGAAATAGTACCACATTCAACACTTTTGTGTGTTGGTTACAGTACTTACTAATTGGAAAATTCACTGAGAAAGAAAACTGTACATGTAAGTTTATGTCTATTGTCAGATGCTACGTGGCAGTATCACAGTTTGTTCGCTTCTAACAGAGTATTAACTTGTACATTCAAAGATGAGTTTTTTTTTTATTATCTGCTAAGTTTTATTAACAAACAACAACAGAAAAAAGAAATAATTTAACATTTGCTAATAAACTCAAACGCACTAACATTCAAAGGTTTTCTTATTATTTTAAAGCAATTAACAAATATTAGAAATAATGGCTTCAGTTTAATGTTCTATGACAACAAATTACAAAAGATTTCGAGCACGGGTGTGAAACCGCGTTCTTGTCCTTGAAGTAGTTTTTTGTGCATGAGTGATTTAATGCATAAGTACGTGAAATGAGTATGTAGTTTCAAAAGCTTGTTGTGAAACGTTTTTGTTACAAAATGAAAGAACATGAGTAAACAAACAAATATTATAGAGTAAATTTCGAAGTGTCGAAATTACACTTTTTGACCAGGGGGTTACATGACACTTTATAGGTTTTCTTTAGGGTTTGAAGAATTGATTGGTGAGGCTAAACGATTTTCTGAACTTTCAAACGGTGTCGTCGCAATATAGCTTTCTTGATTTGTGTAACTATTAATCTGGCGTTTGTGTTTATGTTTTGATGGATTTTTGCATTTCTAGCTTTCCAAATTTTGTGGTTAGTAATTGTGATTAACAATGCGAACCTACCAGCCTCTCCTTGGGACAAAAATGTAGGTATTCATTAATTCAAAGATAATTGGGTCTGTGCTATCGGTAATAGTGGTGGTTTTCTGTATCAAAGAGTCGACAAGTTGCCATATCATAATAACGTAGGGCCCGCTAAAGCCAATAAAGTCAAAGTTTTTTCAGGACCTTGTTACATGATCAAACGTGTACTAACGTTCGTTTCAGGTGTTCGGTAGTCTGTTTTGGTAGATTTTATAAGTCAAAATAAAGTCAAAATTTTGCATAAAGTCAAAACTTGTCAAAATTGTTTTCATCAAAAATTTCCTTACAAAAACGAACAAATTTATACTTTTTTTATATTTTTTTGAATTTTTGAGCTGCTATTAAAATTTTATGCACAGTTTTATTTGATTTTAAACTTCTGAAATAGTTGCAATGGTAAAAATGCGTGCGGTAATTGAAAAGGAAATAGCACTTATTATGCATGAAATCGTGATTGTTGATGCATAAACACATAATTGTTAGACAATTAATCTGTTCCCATAAAACCTTTGCGCTCTTTACACGTGGTCTTTTTAAGTCGTAGCTTGCAAAGCAAAGAATGCCTAAACAAGCCAAATCTTCTACAGCGAAAGTTAGGCATATTTGCCAGGAATATCCGGATGAGATCGCAAGAAAGATTTTCATGATGCTGCTCTGCCACCTCCTCCTGACCCTGTAATTACAAGATGGGCAACTTGGCTTAGAGCTGCCTTATATTACAGTGAGAACCTTCCAGCTGTTCGTACCATTGTCAACAATTGGACAAGTTCAGGCCTCTTAGTCAGCGGAGCAAAAGACGCTATCAATGTGGAAGATTTGGTGCCGGATTTGGTTAAAATAAATCAATACCGGACTCTAGCAGCCAACGTAGAGTTCTTAGAAGGAAGTGCCTGCACGATAACCGAAGCATACGGACTGCTGAAGAATATGCAATTCGATGATGATCCGTGCACAATCAAAAATTGCATTAAAAAACGACTATCCAACTCTGATTTAGAAACAATAATAAACTGTACCAACTTGGCAATTGACCCAACAAGCTACGCACTATTGCAAAAAGCCCAGCCAACCTCTGCTGCTGTTAAGAGGTCGTTTTCTATGCTCAGTAAATTACTGAAAAAAGACAGAAATTTTGATGTTAAGAACGTAAAAAAATATATGATGCTGTACAGTAGATTTCGCTTGATCGGGCCACATCGGGATAAGCACCATTTGGCCCGATTAAGCGGCTGACCCAATTATCCGAAGTCTTGCAATATCTGTGCCAGGGTTGTCCTTGGTACACCAGTTATCTCAGCTAGCTGGCGATGACTAATGTTTGGAGGTTGCTCTCTAATTTTTCTTAGGACAACAACCCTTTCAGCAATTGTTAATTCTTTTTGTGGCATCTCTGCTTGGGACTTCACAAAATTTGCAACAAAACACAACAATTACCATGTCCAAGGGCATGAAATGACAAAATAATTAGCGCCTGTATTTTTCAATTATTACATAATGTAGTTGGCTTTGTAATATTGAGTTCTATTCCATTACAAAGGCGGTTTTGCAATTCAAGTAGTGTATGTCTGACTACAGTTGTGGCCCGATTAAGCGGAATAGTGGCCTGATTATGCGGATTTAACGTAGTGCATTATCTTTGATTGGAGTTTGTTCTTAACAATTTGGCCCAATTAAACGGCTGACCCGATTAACCGGCGGCCCAATTAAGCTGAATCTACTGTATTACAATAAAAAGTCCTGATAATTATACCGTGTGGCTTTCGTTAAAAACATCATAGACAGACTGTTAATGTACAGTACAGTTGCGATAACAACGCATTTTTTGTATTACACACTAATTGTTACCGGTACACGCAATGACTCGTTATCCTAGGTTTTGACGTCATGCATCGCTTTGTTGCATTAGCTTCAAGACTGAGTAATTGAGAAAATGTTTGAAGTAGGCTACCTTCTTCTTTAAAAACTTATGTAAATTGCGGATTATAAAACATTTTTAATCAAAAAAGTGCAACAAGACATAAATAATAGGCGAAAGAGGTTAGATCCAAATAAAGTCAAAATTTTGCTAAATTAAGGTCAAAAATATATTTTTTAGGTAAAAAAAAATGGCCCTAATAATAAGTTTTTCACATGATTTAAATACATGAAATGCCGATTCAGGACCATTGTTACAAAAAACGCAAAAGGATTTTGGATTATCGAGAGCAAATTCACAAAATTCAGTTTGGAAAGGTAAGAAGTTTTAACTAATTTCTAATTGAATGTTTTTAAGTAATTAGGGAGTGTTGAGTTGTTAACTGCTTGCCATTTGTTTTTGTTTGTTACTGCTCCGGTCTCTGGGATTCTATCGTTAATGATTGTTATATAAATGGCATTAAATTTTACGGCATTCCAATTTTTTTGTAATGTATTTTTTAGTAATATCCAATGTGTGTTTGTAGTACGGAGATGGTATAGCTTTATACGAAAAGTGATTTCGTTGATTTAAATTAAATAAATTTGATATAGTGTGTCCAGTTTGGTATTTTAATCAGATACTTTGTATATCGAGTTCTAGGTGCTGGGTTCTAGTTCAACGTATTTAAAAACATTTTTTAGATATGTTAGATCACCATAAATGGCTATGTTAGTAATATTGTACCCTTCAAGATCCTTGGGTAGTCAAGGGGTCTCGAGGGGAGGTGTTAATCTACGAGGCCCTTTCATAAAGGCAAGGATTTGCGAGACAATTTTTTCTTTAATTTGGTTGAAAATAGGATAGGTTGATGCCGTGTAGTTGATGATTGGCATGACGTTAGCCTTAATTAACAGGCAGTTGGATTTCCAAGTTAGATATGGTTTTTTCAGAGTGATGATGGCTTCTTTTAGTTTTTTTGAGTTATTTTTCCCATTTTTATTTTGGGTTTGATTTTCCTATAATTGTTCCTAAAATGTTTAAAATTTGATTATTTCAATTAATGAAAGATGGTTCTGCATACATTGTAGTTTTGGTGATGAGGCCCTGTGCTTTGTTTTTATTTAGACATAAACCTAAAACTTTTTCAAAGATTCATACGCAGTCATATGCTTTTTGAACTGAATATTTGCCAATTAAGATCAAAGTCATGTAATCGGCATAGCTCGGACATTTAATTTTGATGTTGACAATTTTTATTTTTTGTATTGCAGGGGAGCTGTTTATGTACGACACTAACAGCCCCACTGCAAGTAGGAACAATAAGAGACTTAAGAGGTCTCCTTGTCTCACCCCTGTAGCCGAATTGAGAGGGCAGGTAAATAAAATCCTTCACGATGATGGATGAAAAGGTATTTGTATTAAGATCAACAATTATTTTAATAAATGAGAATGGAAATTTCATTGCATTTAAAACCTTTTATAGCCATTGGTGATCTATTGAGTCGAAAGCTTTTTGGAAATCAAGTGAAATAAAATATCCTTCCCAGTCGTAATTTGTGGCTTCCTAATATAAATCTCGTAACAACGTGGTGGCTGCGGAAGTTTGGGCTCCCAGCTGTGCACATTGATATTTTTGTATCCGGTCTCCCAGTGAGTGTCGAATGCGTTGAGTTAAGATTTCAGTGAAAATTTTTATATCTGCGTTAAGCAACGATATTGGTCTACTGTATAATTACAACCTATGTTTTTGGGTTCGTTTCTATAGATTAAGAAAATATATTCTTTTTTTTATGTACGAAGAATATTTTTCCATTTTTGGATATGCATTCTAATATAATTTGATAAGATCAGATGCAATTATATGCCAGAATTTCTTATAAAACTCAATACTTATGCTTTTATACCTTTAAGCTGCCAGTTCTTCCCTGTCCCCATGTCTGGCCACTTTCTTTGCGCAGCATCACGAAGGCGACGGCAAAGCGATTCTCGTAGTGAATCACGAATACGCACCAGAAGGCCAAACAATCAATAACGAGTACTACAAGGAGACTTTACGTCGCCTTTGTGATGCTGTGCGAACAAAGCGTCCAGACATGTGGACAGGGAAAAACTGGCAGCTTCACCATGACAATGCTACCGCTCATTCCGCCAATGTAATCAAAAAACTTTTGGCCAAAAACATTACGGCACTTGTGCGACAGCCTCCTTACTCTCCTGATTTGGCATCATGCGACTTCTGGCTATTCCCTAAATTAAAACTACGCTAAAAGAGACGCAATTTCAGCCACGTAAAGACGTTATGAGAAAAACGACGGCAGAGCTCAGGAACATTCCAGAAGAGGAGTTCAAGACATGCTTCCAAAAGTGGCAGAGGCGGTGGGAAAAGTGTGTGCACTTGCAAGGGGAGTATTTTGGAGGAGATTAAATAAAATTTGTGATATTCATTGTGTTGTGTGTTTTATGCCCAAAGGTCGAATACTTTTTGTACAGACTTCGTAAAGATGGGTTTAGTGCTAATCTGAACAATTATATCAATCTTATTTCAAAATTAATTTTGTGGATTTACTAATATATAGTAAGATCTTAAAAACACACTGTAGTTACCGCAAGCGACTTTTATATATAAAGAGTCATTTCAATTCGTAAAACATCTAAAATTTTGAAGAATTGTTGGTAAAATATTTTGTAAATTGAAATCAATTAACTTGGTCTAGTTTGAAAAATTTGTGATTGCAAAACGTATGTAGCAGTGATTAGATTGCAAGATCAAAATTTAGTGCAAAAATTTAATTGTATAAAGCAAAAGTCTTTGTTTAAAAATCACCTAAGATCACTTTTAATTTGTGACAACACAGAAGTATTCATATCGTAAACTTGATGTTTGCTCAAGCTAAAGTGCTTACAAATTAAGGTAAATTAACGATTTTAAGTTGAAAACTTTTGTTAAGTAAATGTTTTAAAGCAATGAGTATTAAATTGGAAATAACACACTCACAGTTAGATTTTATATCTTGTAAATTACACAGAAAAATTGTGAAGAATGACGCTTTCTGTTTGTGATTTTTAGCAAACGTTAATAAAAAGTTAAAGAATTGAATGTTTGGATAAAGTTGATTCTTCACTCATCAATGATTTCTATTTGCAGTAGATGGTGAACACTAAAGAAGAGACGTTTGATAATAATAGGGTATAACTTTTGTGTTATTTTGTTTTTCTGATGTCCTACAAATAATGTTAAAATTTTGTAAATTGTATGTTTAGCTTATTTTTGTTTCAATGTGGCTGCGCTATGGACTGTCAAAGATAAAAATATGAATTTATGTTTAGTTGGTGAATTTAGAAGTAAACAGTTGATAATTTTTCGATGAAACCTTAAAACAGTGTGATGATAGGATACAATTTTGCGGTTTTTATTTTCTAGTTGTCATATGAAAAGTAATTAAAAGTAATAAATTTGATGGATGGTGAATGCTTATAAGCAAAAGTTTAACAATTATTAAAGTACTCTCTAAAACGATCTGCACACGATTAAAGTTAAATCTTCTAAGTTTTACAATGTAAAGTATCAGTAATGATTTAAATTTTTTGAATTTAAACAAACTTCATTGTTCTGACCTTTACTTTTTATTCTATTAACATCAATGAATGTTTTTACTCCGGAGTTGCACTAACGATTTTACACTTAACGACCTAACTGTTAATAAACGTGAAACAATCTTGTCTAAATTTTACCCAACACTATAAAAGTGAGCTCAAGCTACTGAATTTTTCTTCTAAAAAAGTGTAAAACTACCGACTAGCCGTAATAAACGTAAACGTTTTTGATTAAAATTACATCAAGTTCGATATTTCTTCTTTCACGCTGATAACCTCCACCAAGCTCCACCTCCTCTGGAAGCAAACTCATACTTTCATGACGTCACTCCACTGCATGCGATGATTCTCCAGCAAGTCTAATGATCTAGAAAAACTGTTGGTTGTATATTATTTTCTTCGGTAAATTTACAACGCTGCCAACTGATAATAAACATGCAGATTTTTCCCATTGCCAGATTATTTAAACATCTGTCTTTCTTTTATCACTCTGGAAACTACTTCCAAATCTATACTCTACGATATTTGCAAGATTTTCTTTCTTCAAGTCGTATTGTAATAAGACTGAATCCATTGATTACATATTTTTACTGGAATCGATATAAAGGTTCTTTTAATTAATTCTAACAACTGCAGAACTGATGTCAAGATAACTCGATCGAGTAAAAGAATCAATATTAAATTTAAAAAATATCTCCAACAAATACATTTAGTAGAACATTCTAAAGAGAGAACATTGTAAAGGATCACAAAATCAAAACAATAAATCAAAAAAGAACCGATCAGAACAAGGCTATTTGATTTTATAACAACAAATGTTTCACTTTTAAAAATACGTTGTGAACGCCTACGTGCGACTGATGCTTCCTCTGAGGAAAGCTTTCAACGGAGTTTGTTTATGATATAATACCAAAAGCTTTTATTTTTTAGACACGACATAAAAGTTAATGCTTACATTTTATAACGACTGTGCTTTCGGTAGGACAAAAGATCGCGATCGTTCAAACTACAATTAATATTAACTGAAAAACGTCCTGAAGCGGAGGTATTCTGAAGTAAAGGTACAACTCCAAACAAATAAAATCACTTGCAGTTGAAAACCAAACTGCAATTAATGTTAACTGGAGAACGCTCTGAAGTGGGGGTTCAACACCAAACAAATAAATCATTGTTAATGACAAATATAATCATTCCAAAAAAAAGTGAAAGAAATGAAAATACAAAACAAATAAAATCATTCGACTGTCAAGCGCAACACAAAAACAAATTCAAGGACAAACGGAAATCATACAATGCTAAACGGAAGTTATAGAGGAAGCTATTCAATGTATTCGGAAGTAATTCGTGACGTGTTACTGGGTGCCGCAAAAATCCTATCGAAATACATATTGTATACTACTCACGTCTTCCGAGGAGTCTCACTCGTCTTTCTGCTCCCTCTTCTTCCCCACTGAATTTTTCGAGGCTGTCACAAACCTCTCCTCGTTCACTGCTACTGGTCCAGACAAAGTTTCCCACCCCTTGCTAAAACATCTTCCTCCTTCTGGCATGAACTTTTCCCACATATTTTCAGTCTTTCATGGTCTTTGCATTCCTTTCCTTCCATCCAAAAGACAGCTTCTATCACTTCCATTCACAAGATGAGAAAGCCTCTCGACTCTCCTACTTCCTTTCGGGCTGTCTTTCTCATCTCCTGCGTATCAAAGCTTTTTGAACGCATCATTCTATTGCCTATACTTTTGTTTTTGGAGTCTAATTCCATTTTCTCTCTCCACCCGGCCGGTTTCCGCCCTGGACGGTCTACTCTTGATCAAATTCCGTTTTTTTCTCAGTTCATTTTGAATGGGTTTAACAAACCCAAGCCTGGCTCTCTTACGATTCTTGCTGCAATCGACTTCTCCAAGACTTTCAACGCTGTCTGGCATCCCGTCTTTTTTCACAAAAGTGTTTCGGCTGGCCTCCCTGTTTGTTTTGTTCGTTGAACTCAATTTTTCCTTTCTAATAACCGCGCTTGCATGGTTTTTCAAAATCAAAAAAGTAACTCCTTTTAAGTCTGTCGAGGTGTTCCGCAAGGATCCGTTGTTGGCCATGCACATTTCTCTCTTTTCATCAATGATCTTCCGGCCTCTCAGCCTTCTTTTGTCAGCCGCTGTCTTTATGCTGACCACTTAGACATTTGGTCCTCCTCCTACTCCTCGGTGCCTGCTGCGGTGGAGGCTCACAAGGCGCTCTGATTCGATTGGAGCGCTGGCCTGAGTGTTGGTTTCTTTCTTTCACTCTGAGCAAATGTGAGGCCTCCTTTTTCTCAGCGGATCTCCACCAAGCTCACTTCCTGCTCCACCTCCTCTTATTTAACTCTTGCCTCCGTTTCACTCCCATTCCAACTTTCCTTAGGATCACCTTCGACCGCAATCTTTCATTTTCTAAACATGAATCTTTTCTGAGACGAAGTTCTTTCCTCATGTCAAGGTCTTACGTTGTATCTCTGCTTCCTCATGGGGTCCCCTCAAGGAGTTCCTCTCTTTTCTGTATAAAGCTTTTCGTCGGCCCCTCTCACTTATGTTTTACCCAGATGGTTTCCTTTCCTAAGCATTAGCAAAATTAACAAATTGGAACGCCTTCACCGAGCGGCTAGTCGCGCCATCACCGGTTACCTCTCGTCTTTCCCCATTGCACTTCTCTTCTCTGGGGGGTCTGTACCTTTTCTACGAGTCACCCTGACTCATTTCGCTTGTCATCTTATGAGGGGGCCCTTCGTCTCCCAACCTTTTTTTCCAGTTTAGATTTGATCAGGCTTGGAGTGAAACCAAGACTCTGCAGATCCTCCTGGAGAACTTTTTCCTCCACTCATCCGCTTATGCTTTCTCCTACTTCTCCTTGGGAGGCTCTTTTTGCTTGTCCTCCCTTTAATTTTTGTAACGTGCCTTTCTTCACTTCGGAGTTTACCCTTTCCTTTCGATGCTCCTGCTCCAATCCCCTTCTCTTTCGCCAAGGTGCGGCTCTCACTCACCTTGACTCTTTCCCATCTCACGATCTGATGCTTTGGACAGATGGCTCTGTTCTTTTTCTTTTTGGCAAAGGCGGCTCTAGCGTACTTGCCAACTGCTCACTTTGTGGCACTGTAGTGACCCTTTCTTTTTCAGCAGGCCCAATATGTTCAAGTTTCTCTGCTAAAACCTGCAGCATTCTGCAAGTCCTCCGTTGACTTGGAAGCATCAACAAGTCTGCGATTTCCCTTCTCTTCTCCCCCTCTCTGACTCTCCCTCTGTCCTCACCACTCTGCCCTCTCCTCCGTCTTTCCTTTTACCTCAATATCTCTGGCATATCTGGCAGAACGTCTTTCATTCCTTCTTTACTATCAGGCTACAATGGGACCCCGGTCACTCATTTCTCCCGGGAAATGACGCGGCTAATGAGTTGGCCAGACGGGGAGCGCTACTCGCGCTTTCTGCAGTCCCTTGCAGTCTCTTTCCTCTTATCTCTCGTATCCACTCTAATGTTTTCTCGGACTGGTGGCGTACTGTCTCATCTAAATTCTTTGTCACCCAGATTCCCTCGGTTTCCATTGAGGTACACGTGCTCCCACGTCATTCTCGCTATGCTCTCTCTCTCTCTCTCTCTTTCGTCTTCGCTGCAACGAACACAGCCTTCTGTCCAGTTCTTATCTCAATAGGATTGGCAGAATCGAGAATCCTTCTTGCAGCGTTTGCGGACATCGGTCCCAGGACACCTCTTATCTCATTCTGCACTGTCCACCTACAGACTTTTTGCGCCATTCGCTTTTTGGCGACTTTTTGTCTCTCTACGACCTCTGGCTCAGGGCCTGGAAAGTTTCCCGGCTTCTGAAGCTCCATGGCCTTTCACCATGCCCCATCCCTAAGAAGAGGTCGGGTAACAACAACAACAACAGCAGGCAGTCCCAAGGAGCGTCTGACTTCAGTTTGCCAAAAATTCAAATAGTGTAAAATGTGTATTTTTTCTCTTTGGTCAGTATCACCCACAACAAATGTTGAAATAGTACCTATGATTTGAGGCATGACACAAATATTTGTTGGATCAAAGCAATCGAAGCACGAAGAAATTATGTGGGTTTTTGATCATCCAGCTTTTGGTAATACATATCACACCTTATACCATTGATTACAGATCCGAAAGCGGATGTATCCTTATTTAAATATGTTGTTTTCTTTTTACACGTGCTTAGTAAGTTCTAACTTTCGAACAATTGTTAATAGTTTTTAGATTTTTTGTTGATATGGTTATTTAGCTCTACCGGTGGCGTAATTGCGCGAAGCGTTTCAGGTGTTGTGTTTAACCTTTTACCTTTCAGGTGTTGTGTTTAACCTTTTATCCGACGCGATGGCGTAGTGGTTAGAGCGTCCGCTTCGTAGTCGGTAGACCTGGGGTTCATTCCCCTTGTCGAGTCATACCAAAAGACTTTAAAAAATGGTATCTATAGCTTCCCTGCTTGGCGCTCGGCATTTATGGGAGGTTGTGGAGAACAAGCCGGCAAGTTCGCTTGTTGTGTCCTTGGGCAAGACACTTAACGGGATGCCCCCGCCTTTATGTGGAAGACAGGTGGTCCATAAACCTCGAAAAAGGCAACTCCCAAGCGGGTGCGGACTTCCCGTCCAAAGTATAGCGATACAATTCGCTTTCTCGTGAATGGAGGATAAAAATGGCAAATAAATAAATAAAATAAATAAATAAATTACTGGTTTACATGTTACCTTGGGGATTTCGATGTTTTGCTGTTTGATACTTTTCTCTTTTGCGTCTCCTCCACGAACATACAAGTACTCGTTACTTTCTGCAGATCTTTATGCCCTCTTTTTTAAACCCTTCCTTCAAACCTTCATTTTCCCTTCAGCCTCCTGTTTCATTTTATTGCACAACACAACGTCATCCGCAAGCATCATTTTCCAGACTGCCTTTCTTTTGATTTTCTTTGTCCAATAGATATTTTCTGTTTCCTAGATTTAATAATTGCCAAAAAATTTATGGTAATTCCAATTATTAGATTAGCAACATAAAACCTTCTCGAAAAACCAGTCGATCCTGCGCAAACTAAAATGCTACAACCAAAGAAGTAAATTGCTGTATGTTTGTTACAATTCCCATTTGCTAAGAGTGCCTTTTCAACATAAAAGTGTCTTTTCCTAGAATTTTAAGTCCCCAGCCAAGAAAACTTCGTGCACCCCTGAGTAAGGCCACTACCTTATTACTTTTTCTGTATAAATGTGAAGCGGTTTAGTACGTGGAGTCTTTACGTTTCCAGAATTTCCGTATTTCCTACAAATCTGTTAATTTATTCATAAAAATTATTTTCTCCAAATTTCCTCTTTTACAAACTTTAGGGTCAAATTTATCCAAAATTTGGACAAATTTGACCCTAAAGCCCTGAAGCAACAGTTGAATTCAGCAATATGAAGTGGTTTTTGTGGAAAAACGATTTTAAATTTAGGCACACTAATTCTTTAGTTCAAAATATTCGGGCCCACACACCAGAAAAAAATTTTCGAAAAAGCTAATGCGAGAACCATATGGATCTGCTCGTAAATAAGTATCTACTGAAGAATCGGGAGGCCTTGGTAACGCTATATCACATTAAGGACCAACCGTTGGTAACTTCACATTACCTATAGGGACTAAACATTAGTAACGTCACATTACATATAGGGATCAATCGTTGGTAATCTTATATTGCATATAGGAACCAACCGTTAGTAACCTCACATTACATATAGCGACCAATTGTTAGTAATCTCACATTACTCATAAGGGCGACGGTTTGTAACTTTATTTTACATGTAGGGTGCAGCTGCTTGGCAACCTCAAATTACATATAGGGACCAACCGTTGGTAACGTTACATTACATCGCATAATCTCATATTTCTTTGAGAAATCCGAAGTTTGACGAAAAATCTAAGAAAATCATCCGCTGTGCGAAATCGCACTGTAACCAGAAAAGAGTTTTTTTACTGGGACTGTGTGCGAGAAATTTGGGGAGAGGCATGATCTTTTTGCGGTTTCCTGACTGCGCCTCTGCCACGTCTAAGATACCTAAGGCAAACATAATCTGAGACTTTGATATCAATAAAACACTATAATTACGTAAAGAGATCGGATCACGTGGTGAAATAAGACTAAAAATCGTTTTTTCCAGTCCTTGGTCTTGGGGTTTCTTGGTCTTAATCCTTAAAGGTCTTGTGGTCTTGAAAATATTCTGGTCTTAAGACCAAAAGGTCTTTAAGACCACTGCCACACTTCGAAATGTCTTAAGACAGCGTTTATTTCTATTTTGATTGCGTTGAATCATTCCAGACTAAAGAGTTTTCAAAAAATTTACGACGATCAAAATAGAGACGTAATTTCAATAAGCAATGAACCCTAGTCTTTTTTTTTATTAGCCATATTTATCTTCCAATCACGACAAAGCGAATTGTATCGCTATATTTTGGACGGGACGTCCGCACTCGCTTGGGAGTTGCCATTTCCGAGCTGTCTGGGCCAGCTGTTTTCCACATAAAGGAGGAGGCGTCTCGTTAAGTGCCTTGCCCAATGGCGCAAAAAGCGAGCATGGCGGCTTGTTCTCCCCAACCTCCCATAAATGCCAAGCGCCAAGCAGGGAAGCTGTAGATACCATTTTTAAAGTCATCGTTCGGCATTCAAAATTAACGGCTTTTCACAGGTGTGACCGTGCGACATCGAAATACTAAAGTAGATAAGAAGTTCTTTTTAGTGACATCGTGAGAAAATAGAAAAAGATACAAGCTTGTTGGCAATTCACACGTGCGACTGTGCAATCCTGCAGCACTCGGAACATTGAAAGCGTTTTTCGAATAAAATCGAGAGAAAAACATTGAGTTTTGCTTGTCAACTAATCGACTATCGAGACGTTTGACAACGTCTGGGCAAAACAAACGGCTTTTACGAGGTGTGATATGGAATAAATGAAACAAAATCGAAACAGCAAACTTTATTTCGCAGTGATTGTGGTCGTGGTTAGTTAATTAAATAGCTCCTGCTCGGACAAAAACTCAACGAAACGAAGGTGCGAGCCGTCACAACCAAATACAAGTTTGGGAAAAAATTAGGAAGTGCGTTACTTTTAATCAAGTGAATGTTATCGGTTATAGATTAATTAATAGGCCTCTTTATAAACTAGCGTCAGTGCTGGCGAAATTATTTGTCGGGCCCGCAGTAGTAGACCTTCTGGTACGGTGTTGCCAATACCGGTATTTTTAAAGCAGTAGAAATCTACTTGAGTAAAAGGATTGTAAATTACTCAAAAACACTCAAGCAAAAGCAGAAGTAATGCCATGCATTTTTACTTGAGTAAAAGTAAAAAAGTAGTCGAAAATTAAACTACTTAAATACAGGGTGTTTCACGATTCTTTCAGATTTAAAAAATTTTATTAAACAAAAAGTAAACGAGATAAAATCAAAATTTCAAAGTAGCTCGGTAGGAAACATCATGTTATTTTTGCATATGCATCAGCATGCCGCTAACCTATGCAAATTTTTTGTAGGTTACGTTTTCAATATGGGCCCCATTTCGGTTTGCACAGGCATTGATGCGAACAGCAAAATTCTCGATCACGCGACGACATGTATCTGTTGTAACGCTCTGGGTGAATGATTCAATAGCTTGTTTTTGCTGTCTAAGAGAGCAAGGCTTCTCTTTGTATACTTCTGCTTTAGCAGCACCCCAAAAGAAGAAGTCAAGAGGTGCGAGATCAGGACTATGCGGAGACCATTCGAGCTCTGCCTGCAAACTCCAAATTCTGTTTCCAAACAATGTGCGCAAATGGGCCATAGTCGCGTGTGCTGTATGGGGAGTTGCACCATCCTGCTGGAACCACAGTAATCTCTTTTGGTTTGGTGGGTATAGTTGGTTGAGGTCCTCATTAATTCGATTCAATACCTCTCTTGTTGTTCAGGTCCTTCCTAAGCATTCGCTGAAGACTTGCAACTGATATCCCAAGCTCTTGGATCCTGTGCTTGAGGGACTTTTTTGGACTCTGCCGTACAGAAGCACGGACTCTATCCACATTTGCCGGAGATCTTGCTGTGATTGGCGCACCAGCTTTCTCCTTTCTGCAGTCAAGTACTGTTCCTTTAGTCATGAATTTTTGGACGGTGTATTGGATAATTTTTTGCTGTGGAGCTCTAACATAACGCACATTAAATTCTCGAGCATAACGACGGCGAACTGTTGTATAGCATTTTGTCACAAACCACCATTCAACGATTTTGATTTTTTGTTCTTTGGAATACATCATAGTTAATTTAAGATAATGTTATTGGTAAAATATCAAATGACAAAGTATTTGCAACAAAATCTGAAACAGGCGAGAAGAAAAAAATTAGAACAAAAAAATTGGAGCCTTTTCAAAACCTGAAAGAATTGCGAAACACCCTGTAGTAGGTTCTAAGAGTAGAAAGTGGTTTCACTTTTTGGCAGTTTTGACCTGAATCTCACTTAACCAGTGGTTCTCAAATGAAGGTGCTCGTACCGCAAAGGGTGCGAAAAGGAATTTTTAAAGCTATAAATTTCTTTATCAAATTTATATTACCGACCAAGTTCAAGGTTTTGGTGCATGGCACATCCAAGAGCGTCAATATAAATGAGGGTTCGCTCTAGCAAACACGATGCCAGGGGGTGATTCTACTTCTAAGAAACTAACCTAACGAGTTACCTTGGTTTTAACAAATAATTTTTTTTTGAAAACACTTTGTAAATTTAGTTTAAAAACCCTTTATCGGAGAAACTTTTGCTTTAAGACAATACTTTTGGGATACATTCTCGGGTTATAGGAAAGAGAGTGAAAACCAATTTCTTTTCTTTCAAGAAGTGTAAGATAAATAGAGATCCGCTGATTTAGATCTAAGTGATAAAACGTAGTATGCGGTAAATTGTGATATTTTTCACTGCCTACATTAATTGGGTTTAATGGTTTTGAGCAGCAACCTGAAGGCAACTTAAGTAGAGGGCAGCCTAGTTGGTGCTATTTAAAAAAAAGGCGTGTGAGGTTGTAGGCCTTTGTGATTTTAATAAGTTAGTTTAGCACGAGTGCTTGATTTCGGTAAACAGTCTTCAGATTTAGCT